>JAFBJS010000229.1:119956-144043 GCA_016785265.1 Paraplagusia blochii | reverse complement strand
CAATGAAAGTGTTTACAGCAGTAAAGTTTTTTTTTTTTTTTTTTGGAAATAGTACAGACTGTATCAGACATGCATGCACTTATTAAACAGTTTTTGTAAAGTAGATGATGGAGTCATTTATTGTTCTTGTGATGGAGGTGGAGAAGACATGACAGAAACTGCTCATGGTTCATAAAAAATATATCTTTATTTTAAGCACAACAAAACCAGGGTGAACCTGCTGAGTAGTAAAGACATAGACAAATAAAGACAAACACGTTTTCTGGTTAGTATTACAAGTAGACATTTACATCAGGTCCTCATCTGTCCATTCCTGTGGGGAAAAAAACAGGTTAAACTTACTCAAATATGAGGAAAATGCGTAAAAATACATTTTTAATGACGCTTACCTCTTCTGCCCAGCGTGCTTCTTTAGAAACATGTCCATCTTCTTCATATCCCCTCTTCCGTTTGCTAAAAGACAATCGTCCCATTAATATAAGTATGTAATTTAGTATATCCCTTTAAGAAAGCTTTAAAAAAAAAAAAAAAAGGTTTGCAGGCTGTGACTGTCGGTGAACACATTTCCACATCAGTGCGTTTGTCATCAATTCTTTACAATCCATAGTGAGTGGATCATCTAGTGTCTTCATGATCACCATTTATAGTTTTAGTTTTCCTGCGTCTTGACACTTATTTCCTTGCTCTTCTAACAAATATCAATGTATCTTCCAGGACTGAATGCACCATCATGTCTTTAGCCGCTGCCATCCAGGTAATGTGAGATTTCCTGGTGTCTGACCAGCCAACACCAGGGGGAGGGAGGGGCAGATCCCATGTAGTGCTCTAATGAAGACTGAAGTTGGTATGTATTTAAAGAAACGAGCATGTGGCCGAGACTCTTCCCAGTGGTATCTGGCTCTTCTCTGTCAGAAACCCCCTTGCTACATATCTGAATACTGTCCTTCCAAAGCCTTTCCCAAAATTGTGTTGAACTTTTGGCAAAAAGTAACAGGAAAAAAAAAACAACTTTGACAATGGACCTGAACTGCAGCAAGTACAAAGTTTGAACGTGGACACTTTATCTGGCTGTGGGACATTTTGAGGGGATTCTATCCAAAGCATTGAAGTAGCGTTTTCGGACACCATCAGGGAAATTTTAAATAGCACCTCTCTTCGACACGACACAAGCCTTAACTTCTTCACACCATCCCATATCGTCTGAGTTTAGATTGAGCTGCAAACATTTCAACCACGTCCATTTCTTTTTTGTTGTTCCTCTTTGACAAACTGCTTTGTCTATTGATACAAACTTGGGCTTGTATAGAAATTAAAGGTGTTGTTTTTTTGTATGATTTAGCTGAGGGATAGTTTTAAGCTTGTGTAACCTCAATACTGTGCATGTGTGAACCTTCATGGATCCTTTAAATAGTACGTGGGCCTAAATACTGTATATGCTGCTCTAACAAACCTGATCACCTGATAGCTTTTTAACGCATCTGCAGCGTTTCTCGCCTGCAGTTTTCACCTCAGAGCTTCTTCGGTGTAGGTTCATCCTGAGACATCATACCATGCACAGATTGATCAACTTCTAGGTTGTCAGGGTCTCGGCCTCCTCGTGCCTCCTGATTATCCAAGTAGCTGCGATGTTTGAATCTGTGCCTGTCGTTGCTTAAAGAGGTTACCGGCGCGTTAACCTCAAGACCTTAACCGCCGGTGACGGATGCTGGATAATGAACAAGCCCGGAAATCTCATCAGCAATACCAATATCAGTTGTGCGTCAAGGTATGAATGGGTGTAGGTAGGAATGTGACTTGTACTTCCTCTGTGTATTTCTTAGCGCCAATTACGATGTTGACGACAATGACAATGTGTTCCTTTTTATTTTTCTACCTGATATGGAACCTTGAAACCTTTTGCATCTTCTATACAACAACCTGTCCACAATAAAACTGTTCCTTCTTACGTTGGAGAAACCATGAGAGTTGTTGAGTTGTGTTGTGTGTGAGATGTTATTTAAAGACATTACGTCTCAGATGTACTTGACCTAAGAAGGTTAAAAACGTCCTTGTGAATGTAAGTCATCTTCTCCTTTCAACTTGTCCCTTTTTTCAGGAGTTGCCACAGCAAGTCAACAATTTCCATCTCCCCCTGTCCTCTGTATCCTCAACTCTGACTCCAACTACCTCCATGTCCTTCCTCACTGCATGCATCAATCCTCTCTTCGTCTCCTACCTGGTAGCTCCATCTCCAGGATCATTCTTCTACCAATATAATTACTGCCCTTGCTCTGAACATCTCCAAACCTTCCTGTCTGTGTTGTCCCTCTAATCACCTCATTCCTGAATCACCTCACTCACAAAGTCACTCAGTTTAATTAGACAATGTTAGCTTTTAAATAATATTTCTGTAATATCAATGAACACATCGCTCTCTTCTCCTTACTTGCTTGAAGTAGAAAATTCCGCATGAATCCTCTCCAGCCTCTGCTCACAAATGTTCACCTCCTCCATTTTGGGAAGTTCATACTTCTTCAGGAGAGTTTTCATCCCTGGATGTTGTTTCAAAAAAGGAAATTCAAATTAACATTGGGGAACTTCAGCCAAACCCAACACTGCCACCCTGTGGCCTCAAATGAAAGCTACAGTTTTACTCACGTCTCATGGAGTCATACATCTTTGAGAGCGATTCTCTATTCCCCTTCAGTCCCAGACACTCTGTCAGGTAACTGTGGTATTTAAATATAGTTTAGTAAAGATTTTGCAAAAGGGTCACATAATAATCATTTTTCTGCTCACTTAATGTCTCACCTCTCCAGACTGAGCCCTGCTCTTGAAGCACTGTTCAGGATAGCTGTCAGTGCAATCTGTGACGGAGCAAAGAGCAGCCCTGCGTCTGTCATGGCTGCCTGAGTCAGAAAATCATCCGCACTCTTCCTCAGGGACTCTGGATTCTGCAGTGTGGGGTATCTTGTCTAATTTGAACCAAAAGGTCATATTTAGTTAGAGTTTTTTTTGGATTCCACGGCAACATTGTCAGATATCTGTGAGGCCCAATCACCTTTAGATCAATCAGCAGACCCTCCATGGGTCTGTAGGGGTTGTGGACGACCAGGTGGAAATTTAACTGTTGGATGAGCAGAAGCTCATACTCCAGGATTTGTTCTGCAACCCTCTCCTGTCCTGCTGGGGTCTCCTGTGTAAGGTTTTCCACAAACTGGCTGGCTGACACGTTGAACTCGTCCACCTTACAGGACAGGAACGCACTGGTGAGCCTGGAAGAAGACGACATCACATGACATTGAGTCAGGGTTCTTCTTCTCCTTTCTGCTTGTCCCTTTTTTTCAGGGGTTGCCACAGGGAGTCAACATTTTCCATCTCACCCTGTCCTCTGTATCTTCAACTCTAAACTCCAACTACCTCCATGTCCTCTCTCACTGCATCCATAAATTTCCTCTGTCTCCCACCTGGTAGCTTCATCTCTAGGATCATTCTTCTACCTATGTATCTACAGTCCCTCCTCTGAACATGTCCAAACCATCTCAATCTGACTCCTCTAGTCTTTTCTCCAAACCTTCCTGTCTGTGTTGTCCCTCTAATCACCTCATTCCTGATCCTGTCCATCCTTGTCTCTCCTAAAGAGAATCTCAGCATCTTTAACTCCTCCCCCTCCAGCTCTGCCTCCTGTCTTCTGTCTTTCCCTAGTGTCTCTAATCGATCCATCATGGCTGGTCTCAAAACTGTCCAGTAAACCTTTCACCTTAGCTGACTCTCTTCTATCACAGATCACTCCTGATGTTCCTTCCTGCCTGTACTTTATTCTCCTGCATCTTCTCCATCTGTGCCCCTTGTAACCTCACCATTCCTCTTCTCTCCAGTCCAAACCTCCACCTCTCTAGGTTCTCTTCTAGTTGCAGTCTGCTCTCACTGCAGATCACGATTTCATCTGTAAACATCATCGTCCATGGAGACTCTTGTCTGACCTCATTGGTCAATCTGTCCATCAATAAAGCAAACAGGAAGGGACTCAGGGCCAACCCTTGATGCAGTCCCACCTCCACCTTAATGTCTTCTTTCTCATACATATCCTGCACCAATCTAACATACTTCCCTGCCACTCCTGACTTCCTCATACAAGATTGACATTCAGTCACGATTGATGTGTAAAAACCCTGAACCTCCATCACTCACATGATAATCTGAGGATGATGCTCCATGATGGAGTTGTTGAGGTAGAATCTTCTGAAGTACATCATTGCTGTGCCCTGTACAGAGAAGAACAAGGATTCAACACTGGCTTTGACGATGACTCAAGTGTAGAAGATGATGGAGAGGTGAGTGAAAGTTCTCGTACCACCACAGACTTGGGCATGGCAGGTTTGAAGACGTTGCAAAAGTCAAACAGCCTCCTCTCATAGTGTCTAAATAAAACGTCCTCCTCATACCGATCCAGGAAGATGGAGTCGTTCACCACAGGCTGAAGACAAAATACAACATCACCTTATGTTCTTCTCACTGTTTTGTGTGTAATGTTTTTATATAGTAACGTGGCCCCTACCTTGCCGCTTTCGTGCACTTTTTGTCGGAATTTCTGGTTGGCCGTATATCTCAAATGCTCCAGCTCATCTTCATTTTCAAACGTCCAGTATTTTCTTTGAGAGCTATTGTGAAACATGACCGCTGCAAAAACAGGCACACGTGTCTTTTTCACGGCGAATATACAATTCCAGGTCTGGGAATGTTATTTAATTTAGTCCTCACAGCTTAAGGAGTCGATAAACTCCTTGGTTGATGTCTGTGTGGATGAACCTAAGCACTACATTTACTATTTCAGACTCACTGCCACCCCATAACAAAGTTGGTACGCGTCGCCAAATAAATACGTCAGCGTCGGAGTCTACTGACGAATACCGTAATAACGAGACTGCGCATAAGAAAATTTCGAGGCTCTTTCACATTGCAATTATCTGCATCATAGTCGAACTGTTTGTTTATTAATAACAACCGAACAAAAATGTTACCAAACTATGACCCGTTGAGTAAACCGGAAGTAGTTGACAGTTCAGTTAGCTGTCAGCAACTCGACGGCCTACGATCAAAATTATACACGGACGTTATATTGGAAGTCAGTTCGTAAATTCGCTACTTTTTGTGAATTGTGTTAACAATACTAGTAAAAAAATAAATTCACGTTTCGTATATTTACCTACCAAGTGTTCAAAACTAGGAATGTCACTGAAGCCAGTTGGCAGACGATACCCACTCCATGTTGGAAAGTTCGGGAAAGACCTAACTTTAGCTGTCGCAATTTTCCTCTTGGGGTGAGTGTTAATGTGCTACATCAGATGTTTCAATACATGTTAAAAAAAAAAGTTTTTCACGATTTATTTGGTGTCCATCGTGTTTGTGGTGTTCAGTGTTGGGGTTGTGTTTACCTTGGCCTTCTTGTTGATGTTAATTTGTCAATATTTGTTATTTTGTTTGCACCGAGCCACGTTTGTAACTATTTTGAAGACTAAGTGAATAGGCCATTTTTAAACTCATTATTATTATCATTATTATTATTATTATTATTATTAATAGTTTGTTAATAATTTCATGTATATTTTGCATTTACATTATTTTCTGAATTTAAATGTTTCAATGTTTTCTTATTTTTTTTGGTGAAGTGCATTAAGTTCCTGAAACTACTAAATAACCCCAGTGCTGCCTGGTGTGTGACATTAGAATACTGTACAGTACCTAAAATAATAATAACTTTAGAAGGAAATGATCAAATCTAACCCTATTTATATCCCACCATACTTTTCAGTTTCTACCTTTGTGATATAGACAGCCAGGTGAACTGATGTAAGCAGAATCGCATTACATTTATTCTATTGCGTCATAAATGTTGAACGAATGGTTCGGATGACTGAACCTTTTGCCTTTTTTCGGATCCTAAGGGATCTAAAGTGTTTGGTGATTTGACAGACACAAATCCAGTAAAACAGAATCTGTTTTCTCTTCTTGTCAGCTGATTCGCTGGTGACTTGTCCTTTGGCATTTTATGTTTTTTTCTTCTTCTCTATCCAGCTTTATTCTCCTCCTTCCTAGTCTGAAACTGACAACTAAGATGAATCCAGACTATCTGAGCTGTTTTTTCACAACCATGTGGGTCAAATGCTTGGTTGTAGAACATCACATATTGTCAGAGCCAAAATAGAATCACATGCTATGTTTAGGTGGAGCCACTCATCCTCCCTACACCGTAATTTGCATAAACATGAGTAATTTATGAATAATGAATGCAGTGCATTCAGTGAGAGTCGTTCATTTGCATATCACCACAGCCAGTGTTTTATTTCCGTGGTGGCGGCGTTATCATGGAGCCCTTCCCCAAATCAGCAGCAGAGAGCAGAATGGAGAGAAATGGCGTTCAAACAGGTATGTGTCCTTCATCTCTCCCTCTGTCTCTCTGTCTGTCTCTCTGTCTGTCTGTCTATTGGCGGACAGGATCTGAACTCTGAGAGTTGTAGCTTTGTCACTGATTGGTGTGAGCAGCTACTGTGAGCCAACCTTACATCTGCAGTGTGTTCCTCTTCCTGGTTATTGCATAAACATGAAGTGCAGGTGCATTATTGATGAGAAGTTTGCTGTTTGTTTGTCTTTGCTGATAAGGTGTGTGATGTCTGTCTGCATACGTGTGTATAAACGTGGATATGTGTACAGCCTATGCACATACAAACGTGTGTGAATATATTATATATATATTTTACATATATGCATATATTTACATATATGCATATATGTATATTTATATACACACACATATATAGATGTATGTGTATATTTATTTATATTTTCTCTTGATTTTTTTGTTATTTGAATAATTGGAATTTTGTCACTATAGAGCTTTAAACTGTCTCCTCATACCAAGAACTACCCTAATCCTGGGGGTTGTTCTGGGCCTGTGTCCTATCTCTGGGCTTGTCCATGTAGACACTGTAGATATAAATCCATATCAATTTCAGTAACACATTTTAGTAAAATTTCTTAATATGTTGATAATTTTTAAATCTGCAACATGTCTCTCGTCATGTCTTAGGAGTTGTTATTCTGCAGATGCAAAAAAAATTTATTTTTTCACTCCTTCTTTGTGCCATTCAATGTTTTTTTTTATGTTTTATGAGTTAATGATTTAATTTTCTTCTTAGTTTTTAGATTGATTTGTCCTTAATTATTTAAATTACTAAATTACTTTCACGTTTGGTTATTCTGATTTGCACTCTTTTGAATAAAAATAAGTTCAAAAATATATTTTATGTTTTTTTTTAACCCTAAAGTTAAAGTATACAAAATGTTCAACTGTTTATTTAGCCTGGGTTTATATTTGCTTTTCCCTTTGGACTTCTGACCGCTGTATGTTTCATTTTTGTACTACAGCTGTACAACTGAATGAAAAGTCTTGGAAAAAAAATTAACTCAAGTGCTGACCGACAGATTTATGTTGCATGAACCACAACCTTGGCCGTACACAGCTTTGTCAACTATTCATGATGATGATAATGGTGAGGTGGAGGAGGACAAGTGGGAGGGGTAGGGCCATAATCCCTTCTCCTGTGAACCATCTCTTCACCATCTCATCTAAAGTTTTTTTTTTTTTTCTTTCTTTATGAAGAAGATTTACTCAAATAATAACCTTGACACTGGTGCAAATGAATCCTCTGACCAATCAGCTACTTCTTTCAAAATTCTCTGCTTTGTTTTGGCTCGTCTTCACACATCAACGGATACAATTAAGTCCTCATTCGCGCGTCGTTATTGTGTGTGCATTTTAATTATCCCCTTCTTCACCTTGTGATGTGGTTGCTGTGGAAACAAGGGATGGGCAGCGCCAGAGTCAATGTCTTCTCCAAGGACACTCACTCACTCACGCAGGGGCTGGGTCAGGTGATGTGTAGCCTCGTGCTGCTGCCGATGTTTCTTCTTGGCACAAAATGGCTGCGGTTAGCTCCGCCCTCTCATATATCTATTTTCTTTTCTTCGTGAGCAAGCTCTGTGAGGTTTCGACAAGACAGGAAGTGCACCTGTGCTTGCTTTGCACCTTTCCTCTGTTTTGATGTGAGATAGAGTCAGAATGAAAGCTGCGACTGGAACACATCGTAGATCTGAGCCGTTTCCTCCCTCCCTGTTCAGCCGCCTGTCTGACGAATTTTAAAAATGTGTCCGCCTGTTTAGGAACATTCAAATCCAAGTGTCTTTGTGTTTGTACATTGGTTCTCCTCAGGTTGGCGTTACATTAGGCAGCTCCTGGGTTGTTGTTTTTTTCTGTTCTCCTCCCCTTCAGACACTTCCCCCAGCCCTCCCACCCTGCCTCCCTCCTTCCCTCTCTCCCTCTGTCTCTAATTGAGCTTTGTGTCTACCTCAATCTCCATTCAAATCTAGACTCATTTGCATACTGGCGCCGCACGCCGGACAGATCCCCAGCTGTACAGTACTGCACTAAATGAGGAACACAGACCCACTTTACGTGATGTGAATAGTAAGCAGTAAAGAGAACCTCTTTTTCTGTTTGGTTGAAAAATACAGCTTTACCTGCAGGGAGATGAGGGATGGAGAGTAAAGGCTGGGAGGAGGAAGAGGAAGGGAGGAGGAGGAGAAGAGAGGAGCTGAATCAAATCAGTGGACTCAGAGTGAGAAAAGCATTACCAGTCTGAAAGGAGATGCCGCAGCAGTTGCACAGTTTATTATTTTTAATAAAATAAGACACGGCAGAAGGTATCATGTAGTGTCATTTGACATGAAAGTAGGCAGATGCGGCGTGATGATGAAAGCCACTTTCATGGATGTATCACAGCGCTCCCTTTGGTGATCCAATTTGAATCAACCTCATGCTTTTTCCTCTCTTTTTGGAGACTTTTTTCAGCTTCTGATACGTGAAATAAACATCACACCGAGGCCTGCATTTTTTTTAAAGAAATCTCTTGAGATAAATGCTGTCATTTTGTTTAGTCTTGGCAACATTTATCGCAGCTCCTCTTTCTGGATTGGGCCTGACCCTGTTCACCTCACACATCCGGAACTTTTGCACGCACAACTTGCCTTTTTGAGACGTTATAATTACTTATTTTATGCACTCTTAACAGTATGCATTAAGCACATCCTTAATGGGAAAGCTTTGTTGTCCAAGGTTATTTTTAAAAAAAAAATCTGGCACATTGGTGGGGATTTGTGACATTTCAACTCATTTCAGAGATTCAATCAAAGCCATCGCTCTTGGGAGAGTGAAAATGGCATGCTCTTTATGGCAAATCCAACTGTCCTTGGCTTGCAATATGCATACAGACCCTTTCTCTTCTCTGAATTGGTTGAAATTTGATGACCCATTTTACTTTTACCTTGAAGACAAACAATGGAAACACACTGTTCCGAGATTTATTTATTTTCTCCCCCCGTTGTCCTCTGTGTATGCAGATGGAAGTGTTTTTTTATTTAGTGGAGGGTAGAAGGGAAAAAAACAAAGCAATTTGTGCTCATTTGTAAACTGTTGTCAAGATGTAAATCACAGGGGGAGGTGAACAAACACACATCATACTTTATTATTCTGAGCACCTTGGTTTTGGAGTGGAGGAAGAAAGATGGAAATGTGCTAAGAGTTACCCTTCAGAAGGGGAAAGAAACACCACCATTCTTTACACGGGCAACTTCAACAAGTCCTCCAAACATCCTTTTTGCTCTGGAGTCTTTGAGGTAATGATGAAAAGAAGGAGAATTAATTTTGCGCCATTAAATGTTGAACAATAACTGTAAAAATGAAAAAAAAAATGTAAAGAACCTCCATTCCAGTGTGTTGCTTAAACGTTATTTTTTGGTTTATAATACATACATAAAAATATAAAACATAAAATAGAATTATTTTGGAAAATTATAACATCCTAAAAAAATGCCAAAATTAACAGTAAGCATACATAATTCAAATAAATCTTACTAGGACATTATGTCTTTTGTGCATGCATATGTGCGTGTGTGTAGACCAGACTGTGTGTACGACAAAGGGAGAGACTGGTGTGTTGTGCATCTTAATCTAATTAAAAAAATCCATGCCTGAATTTAGATGAAGAATTATGAGCTTCACATTGAGGAGGAGGAGGAAGAGGAGGAACCAGTCTCATCAAACTGGTTGCCCTGGCAATGCAAAACCACTTATTTCACAAAGTAAAAAAAAAAAGCCAGCTCAGATTTAATAACCAAAGCATCTACATTAAAATGCAAACATAGTTGCCAGGCTGATTCTGAAGGACAGTAAAAAAAAAAGGTAATAATTGAGGTGATTCTCCAAAACTTACAAGGGAAGATTTGACTCCTAGGATTTTTTAGAATCTGCAAATTGTGAGATAAATTGTTAAAATAAAAAGTGTTTTTCTGTTTAATAAATGTGCTTAGAATTAACACATTTTTCAACAAGAAATTAATTAGGATTATACACATTACATTGTTAAAAAAAAAAACACAGACAATTTCTAAAATGTACATTAATAGAGTTCTCACAAAAACATAATTTTTGAAAACCCTCCAGTTTTTATTGTAAAATACACAGGTTTTTGTTATTGCGCTTGAAGAGCTTTGTCAAGTGTGTAATTGTGATATTTTAACAACAACATCCTGATTCGTCTCCTTCTAATTGAGAGTGTGAAAGCTGCCTCCTGTTGTAATCACTCACACACCCTCCCCTCTTTTGTCTTCTAATTGCCGCTGTCCCTTCTTTGTGAGAGGAGGCATTCTTGGAAGTGCATCCATCTCTGCTGGAGAGAGCTCTGAAGGCTTCCTGCCGACTCCCCAACAAAAAGCCCCATCAGGTTGAACAGCCATTAGTCACTGGTCCACATTGTCTCTGACAAATCTGACGTTTAAAGTACATGCATAATTCCAAAGCGCTCACTCTGTGGGCTCCACAAATTGCCCACGTTTTATCCTGAAAATGTCATAAATGTTGGTTGTTCTTTTTTTTTCTTCCGCCTCAGAAACGTTGATACAAAAATGTAGATTTGGACACATTTCAGCAAAAAGTGTGGATGGGAAATCATCACTTTAACAAAGTTAATAATAATAATTAGAAGTATAACAAAATTATAACCACACAAGGAATGGAAAAAAAGGTCACTGGAAGGTTCTTGTGAGAGAGAAAGTCAAGCTATTACAATAACACTTAACAGTTATGGGATTTTTTTTTATATTGAAAAATACTTTGGGTATTATTCATTTTTATTTTAATTAAGTGCAGTTCATAATGAAATTCGACAGTACTTTGATTAGATGATGCCCTCTTGTGGTCTCAGTGTGAGGGATTCAAAATGAGCCATAACCATTAATAGTCACACAGGTGTTCTTGTGTCTTGTAGTTGTGTAAAATTTCAATCCATAATTCAAACTTATTCGGTGCATTATCTGCTGATTTTGAAGGAAATTTAATTGAATATGTAGTAGAAAAACTAAACACCATCCCTTTATATGTGTCCGTGTGTGTATTATTGGAATATCAGCCCTACAGTACACAGAGGCCCACACACTCTCATGGACGACGTAGGATAATACCCCTTCATTCCACTAGATGGGGTCAGAACATCATTTACAATGTGGATGAGACTTCAACCTTCTTGAATTATTTGTTTTTCCATTCGCTTAAAACCCTTCGTCTTCTGATTAAGTTCTTTATTGGCATCCCCCCTGGAACTAAATATGAGTATTGTTCTTTTGAAGTATTGCATTTGTGTAGGAATACTGAGGAGGGGGAAACATTACTGAGTCGACAATCGTGGGTTTTAGTGTGTAAAGTCTTGGTACAACTGTGTGAACATACTTTTTTTGTGTGTCCCTAATTAGTGAGAGGGTATTGTAATGTTTGGGGCTATCATTTGTTTAAGGGTTATGATTGGTTATACTGTACATTTGTGATAGTTAAGGGGTAGAGTAACTGGCCTGAGAATAGATGACGTCTATGTGAAATGCTCACCAAAGAAATTGTGCGTGTCTTGCTGTGTGTGATGGATTGCATCAGCATCTTTTTGGGCTGCTCAGTGTGGAGCCTTCCGCTGCAGCGTTATGAACAGGCCTTCGTGCCATTGTTTGCATTAAGAAGAATGACTTTCTGGGAAACACGTTTTGCTGCAGTACAATATTTTTTAGATTTCATTTCATCCTGTTTCTCATATACACGCACAGTCTTAAAATTGCATTTATCCACGATTCAAAAAGTTTGTCTGTTCTTCCCTAACATTCCCTGCGTCACCACTAACATCCTGATATCCTGGGCCCAGCATCCATTTTCAAAGCAGCATATATCATTAGCTCATGCCCGTGTTACGGCCCGCTGTTGTCCTCCTCTGGCCCGGCTCCTCAGAGCGTCTGAATTGGCATGGGAAAAGGAGAGCAAGGGCTTAACCAGCAGAACTGTGAGACACTGTGGAGATGACAAGTAGCTCCTTGATTAACCCATAGGCTGGACGAGCAGGCCCACACTTCGCCCCGTGTTCTTTATTCATTTCCCTTGTCCTTTTCTTTCAGAAAGAGACCCAATAGAGCCCAGCAGGTGAATGTAAAGAAACGCGAGAGGACTCCCCTCCGATCAGCCTTTCAGAGGCGGACAAAGGGCCGGCCCACCTCTTGTACAGCTGCATTAAAACCCTGATTAAAGCTCTTCCTGTTAGCGATTGATTGAGGATGCAAAGCTAAAACCAACAAAACCCTCAAAAACTGCTGAGGCCTGATAATGACTGGGCCCCACCTACAAAGCACAGGCTTCAGATGATTAGTGGGGTTTTGTTGTTTTAGTAGGTGTGTGAGGCGATGAAGAAGGGTCCAATTAATTAGCAGGGAATCTTTCCGTCTTCTTTTCATTGGAAATTTAATTTATTCTTTCTTTCTATCTTACATTTATAACCGTTGCTATACACATATCACAGCAGAGACTTTATGTAGTAGGTACAGTGCTATGATTGTGCAAGGGGTGTCAAACGTAGTTTCCTCGGAATTGGTAGTGAATGACTTTCGACTTTTGAATGTGTACACTTAAGTAATACATGTTTCTGCATCTGAATATTATTTAAAGTTGCTGTCTACTAAAATAATTAAACTGGATGAAAAAGAAGAAGCTGGTAAACGGTTTATACGTCATAATAAAATGACTTAAAGGACAAAGTTTGGCCCCCGGGCCTTGAGTTTGTGCTTTAGAGGAGCGTTCCCCAACCTTTTTTGCACCATGGACTAGTTAAATGTCTTGTACTGTTTTCAGGGACCGTTCGATAAGTTGTGACAAATAAACACCCCTTAATAAAAGTATATTTCCGGTGTTCTGAAATATTTTCTTACCTATAAAATCTTCCTACCTGAAAAATAATGGCAGTAAATGGCAGACGTTCACCATGAAGGTTTAACATGATTGGTTTTGGAGTTCCTGTGTTTGGCTCTCCTCATCACAGTCTGGTTCTCCGTCTTTTCGAAACAGTCTGTGACCAAGTGGTCAACCTTCCTGCGATCATCTTATTCCAAAAAATATTGAAATTAATTTATATAAACCAGTAGACAATGTTTGTCAGAGAAACCTCTGGAAGATTAGGCAATGATACCATCTCTATTAATTTGATTTTTTTCTCTCAAAGTCTGATAAAACCTCTATGTCCCTGTCACTAGTATGAAGTATATATATATATATATATATATAAAACACTTGTGATTGTTATGTAAACAGGTTTTCTTGCATGTTAATAATGAGAGGGACGGATGACAACACAGGAAGTGTGCTGAGTTGGAGGAAGACAGAGAAGTTCTTCAAGAATCCATAAATATTGCATTCCTTTGTTTGACGGATGTTTGACACATTTTTTTATGTTTCTTCAACAAATTCCACTGTCATTTCTTTCCTTTTGTCCGTCATTCTCCAAACGCCACATCCTGACAATTATCCCAAAGACGCCTCTTGATCAAAACCGTCTTATTCTGTCTGCTGCACAGCACCATCTCACTCACACACACTAAGATCCTGCGTCACTGCGCTCCCCCAGCTACTCCACCACCTCATGCTTCATCCCCTTCCTCTACGCTCATATTACTCCAGTCATGGGTTCAAATGCAGAAATTACACCATCTAAGTGTTGGTGTCGTCTCTGTATCACATGTTCTATAGCGTCTCTTTGTTGACGTACAGCAGGTTTGATGCAGTGATGCTGCAGAGTGATTGTTGTAGGGCTTTTACTCTCCACTCCGCTGTAATGAGGCAGCTAATTCACACTCCAGTCAGAGGAGGGCATTGTTCATTTGGTTTGATGTGGACCATGTTTTAATGATGTAATTATCGAACAAACAACTGGAGTGATGCAGTGAACGGCTGTATGTCTTTCAAAAACGCCATCTGTTTTTATTATCACTTTGTGCTGATAATTAGATTTTTTTTAAGAGTTCTATTTTGTGGCCATTCACAAGGTTAAATTCAACCATTATAAGAATACAATTAGAAGGTTTTAAAACAAATATATTATAAATCACATTTTTATTTTTTTTAGTGCTACAGCTTTCTTTAAAAGCAAACGGAAGTCACAGTCGGTGTTTTTTTTTAAGACTAGGACAACACACCGAAAATTATTTTTGATTATAAACCCAATTGTAATAATCAAATATTTTGGTGTCTATAAATAAAAATTTATATCTATTTGAGGTTTCCCTGTCTATAAGTCTGAAAGGAGTGGAGCTGAGTTATAGAAGGAGCATTACAGATTCAGATGATGTTCATAAAATTTGACCGTAAAAGACAGCTGGAGATATAAAAAAGAAACTTTCAAGAACAAGTATGTCCTGTTATTGACAAATATTAAAGTACATTAAAATAAAAAAAATCTAAATAATTTTGTTTGTTAAGAGTTTAAATTAATGTGTAAATTATTATGATTGAACATTTTACCAACTGGGCAGAATAGTTTTTGACAAATATCTAGGAATTCCACCATCCATTCACTCATCATCCTCCAAATATGAGTTGTATAACCTTCTGTATTAAATACTCAATATTCACAGTGTTTTTTCTCCAACTTCCAATCTGAAGGGTTACTGAGCGCAGGACAGTCAATGAGTCTAAGGCTGAGAAGTGGACTGACACTGGTGTCAGATGGACTGTGAGGGACAGTGTGGTCTGAATACAGTTGTGGACGACAGCTTCAGCAAACTTAAACAAAACTCTCAACACGTTTTAGAAACTAACCCTCAAGATGCACAGAAATGAAACTGCAAAACCCCATGTTTTGAGTTATGATTCTGCATATTTTTCTTCATAATGTCTCCCTGTTGATAATCCCCTTAATCTGGAGTCATCCCAACAGATGTGAAACATATACACCAACCTACTGTTATTTGTCTGTTTAATACACTAAAAAAATTCAGTAAAAACATGCTTAAAGGAATTTTAACTAAAATATATTGTGATTAATCTGGATTATTCACAATTAATCCACAGCTACCAGCATTAAACATATGAAATGATTGGCAGCTGTAGTCTCTAGTCTACTCTCTATTTATTTTCAATTTTCCAGTGGAAGTTCTACCTTGGTCTTTTTGTCTGATGCAAAACACTACAAATAAAAATAAATTTTTAGAGGTATTTCAACTAAGAAATATTGTTTTTTTTTTAAAAAATGCCTGTTTAACTTTTGGGATTATATACAATGGATTCACAAGACGGGGCGATTGTTATTCCGACAGCCCGGCAGTGTTTGAACAGTAGGAGAGTGGAAAATGAAGACGTACAGGTAGAGGACAGGGCTGAGGAGGCCCTCAGGCTACACAGAGAGCAGCGGGCAGATTGTCTGCAGGGCTTCTCAACTACGCTCACATCCCACACACTTATCCGAATAGGGTCAGTGTACCTACACTTACACTGTGCCCTCGCAGACACACAGACATCCCAGACACCCGCCCACATGAACTGTAAGCCGTATAGATCCGTCAGTGCAGCTCTTCTTCCCACTCCTCTGTTATTAGCCTCGGAAAATCAAGACTGGCTGACTCCAACTCCTGGCATCCGTGTGAGTCAGTGTAACCTGCAAGTCCTGGTTATTTTTGTGCGTAATTGTACCATTTGTATGACAGGTAACAACTGTGAGTGTAGGATGGAGATGTAAGAAGATTCTGGAGAATGTTAAAGGATGTAAAGTTGGGAGATTGGTATTGTTTGAGTTTTTTTTTTTTTTTCCCCACGTCGGCGTCTTCTTCAGATATATTTCAGACAACTGAAGAACTGCAAAATGCCAGTTTTGGTTATTTAACTGTAAAGCAACAAAAACAAAATGACAGTAGTGAAGGATCTGTGTTTAGAAGTGTGATCTGAGGCACAGAAGAAGGACAATCTAAATGGTTCCTTTCCCTTTTAACTTTCTTTTTTGGAAGCAGATTTAGAAGAGAAACAGTAGATAACTGTTGATTAATAGAGTCTCGTTTAAAAAAAAAAAAGACTTGGATGGATGGATGTTGTCTTCTCTACGGCTCCGTTCCGCATTCACCTCACTGTGTTTTTATTATAGATAATGTAGAGTGTGTCTTTCTGCCTCCAACTCTTTTCATGTAAATTTCCACTGCGTCAAGAATTAATGACAGCAACAATCACCGAAGACGCATGATGAGTGACATACGAAGATAAGAAATGTCAACTTTGATGAGCGTCATCTGTATTGTCCCCCCCCAAAAAAAAAGACGCTCTCTATTTTTATATATTTTTATCTTTCTGAGAAAAATGAAATCTGCTGTTTTATCTTGTTTATTTTAGAATATTAAAACGTCTGCTTAAATTATTACACTGTTGAGATGGCTGTGTTCTCCCAGAGGACACGTCGTGCAGATCGACGTGGAGACGATTCGTTGGTGGCATTTCCATGCAGCGCCATCAAAGTACAGACTGGCAGTTTTGACCCAACCTCTGTCCCGCGATCTAACCCCAACCCTTGTCCTTGCCCACGCTGAACCTCCTTCAACAAACAGCCGCACGCTGTCACACACTCCACCTCGGGGATGACGGTGGGTCACAGGGGCCGGTGGTGTGTAGAGTGTACGAGCAGGCACACGTGTCAATGTGAAGGACTGCCATATTGTCAGTAACTCTTCTCACGCAGCTCTGAAATATCCTCATGGTCACACACACACACACACACACACATTTGGACACATTGGCTCAGTATCCTGAACTGTCTGACCTCGCCGGATGCGGATCAGTGCAGAGGCGCTGACAACCAAAGGCTTAGTGCATGCCGACGCGTCTGCTGTCGATGAAGTGATGCCTTGAATTAAAAGTGCATTTGACGCTGAGGTAGACCTAACCTGATTTGACTGGCTAATGTGATTTGATTGGGCTCCGGCGAAGAGATACAGCTGGAGTGTGTGTAGGGAGTGGGATCAGCGCCAACTCGATCTGCTTATTCACTTCATAATGGAAGTAACGCAGCTAAACGAGCCCCAAGGTTCTGAAGGGAACTAATCTCAAATGTTAACAGTTTCTGCCGTGTTGATGTCATTTGGGCTTTTATCACAATGGTTATCAAATAGTCTCTGCTAAATGAGCCTTACAGGAATGTACTTTGGTAAAAGTCATGTTCTCTGATTTTTATTATCACTCTGCAATGGAGGAAAAAAAAACAAAAAAAAAACGGCCATAATCCTTTTGTGTAATTGTGCATCTTTTCTATGTAACTTGTTCTGCTCTTAATTCCGCTCCCACTGTCAGAGTTAGTGGTCACCAGGAGCCTTCATTTGGGCCTAAACTGCTTTATTTAATTGTTACCAAAGCTTCTGTTAACAAAGGCGGAACATTTTGGGTGAGAAACCGAACTGTGCCTAGAAGCTATGACGGGAGCTGGACGGTGTTGATTGGACTAATGTGGCTTTCTGTCTAAATTTCTCCAAGGACAAAATAAAAGGCGATTTTATGCATTTGTTTTAGATTTTAGCTTCTCTGCACTGTCCTTGTTTGTGTTTACAATGTAAAAATGGTGAGAAGAACTCCCCGGTGGCTCTTTCAAAGAGCACTCACCACCCATCCTCAAAGACAAAGTCTTTTTGTGGAGCAGTCAGTCAAACACCAGTGGAATAAAGTCACACTGCAGCATTTAAAGGTGACAGGTGGATGCTGAATGGATGCAAACAAGCATATTGAGTGATGGGGTTGGCGGGGAAATTCCAATATGACATATATATATATATATATGGTGTTATGAACTCCCATGATATCATGGAATGTTATAATACTTGGGGGCAGTTGGTGGCCTTTTGGTTAAGAAAACAGACTTGGGTCCACAATACCCCTGCTCACACCGCAGCCCTTATTGGACCACACTGTACTGACCTGTACATTATTCTTGACTTCACAGATTCGCTTATGGTGTGATTGCATTTTATCTATTAAATAACAGCAAATTAATACCTTCCATCACCTTCATTAGATAAAAAAAAAACCTGATAATATCCTTACATCGCAAAATACATCCAAATGTTGCAGTAAGTGTGGCAACTGGTGACAACTAGAAGCAATGTTGACGTTTGACTGACGTTTTTCTACAATCTAAAGAAGCCAATCTCTACAGTGATACTGTTACTCACTGAAGAGATCAGACCCTATAGCACAGGGGTCTCCAACTCACATAAGTTGAGAGCCACGGCCAGGCCCAATTAGCTTTCAGTGATCATTACAAAATAAATAATTCAATAAAATCCCTCATATTCTGTGTTATACAACATTGAACCAAAAGGAGACTGGATCAGGGTTATGAAAACGATAGGATTTACCATAAAATGTGGAGAACAAATAAAAAAATATATATTATTATAAATTCAACTTTCACATCAAGGTGGGGGCCGCAAAATATCGTTCCATGGGCCGCAAGCGTCCCACGGGCCGTGTGTTTGAGACCCCTACTGTGGCAGTTCATCTTTATTCACCTGAGAGGGTCCACCAGCATCAAGCTGGACCCAACCACCAAGGATGCTGCCTTTCTACAAGGATGGACCATAACTGGCTTCCACACTTTCTTGGAACTCCTCTCATGACTTCCATATATGAGATCCTTTTTTTCATTCTGAAGATCCTGCTGGGCTTCTAAGCCTGTCTAAAGACGACCAATAAGATGGCTTCTCCGCACCTCTCTCTCTGACCTTTGGGCACTCCATCACCTCCCAGTATGTGAGGGGATTAGTTACCCCTCCAACCCTGTGGCCAGGTGGAGGTGCATGCTGGGTGGATACCCAGGACTGAATTATCCTCCGTCTTTCTCTATAAATGAGGTGTCCTGAGGGGCGCCAGGTAAGATGGGTCAGGAGGGGTCGGTACACCACCCGCTGGTCCGACACAAAAAGAGGCAGAGGATCACCTGCCGATCGCCAGATCAAATGAGGGCATAGAGAGGGAGCTTCTCTCTTGTCATAACTCTCTTCATGAATACTCAGGAAGACCTGAGTCTACTGTATACCCTCCCCCTGTCCTGGCCTCCCGTAGCCCCCAGAGCCTGTTGACTGCTAACACCCATGTACTCCAGCCCAAGTCCCCTCGCAGTGGCCATCAAGCTCTTAATTCCTACTCTCAGCCCAACACTAAGTACTGTGTGCATAATAGGCCTATAATCAACCTCTGGCCAACGGAGCCTTTTCTCTCAGCGTGTCTGCACTCATGTTGAGCTCGCACGTTGAGTTGCAATGAAATGCTAATTAGACTTCATATCTGCAGGGCTGATCTGTATGTGCGCGTTCGCATTCAGGTGCTTTTAATCCACTCCAATGCAGAGGCTGTGGCTAATTTGCAGGTAGAATTACCATACTGGTCAGGGGGGTATAGGGTGAAATTATCTTATGGAACATTTCCACGTAGAGCCATGTGACTGGAGCTCTTCTGCTTATAGCAAGAAGCAGTCATTTTTACAGGCGTACGTACAGTGTGTTACGTGGCTACAAGGTTAATGGTCAGGTGCTGCCTCCCTGCCAAATAACCTCATCAAACCGCTCCACATGACAGGGTAAGTAAGGGGTGTGGTGATCTAGGTGAACAACACAATGCCCCCTGTCACTCAGCCTCATTCCTGGGGGTGAAGAGGGGCCAGGGAGGGTGTGATGGAGGCAGCCACAGGCCCTTGGGTCCCCACGATTGGCCTTAATCCGCCAGCTAATAAGTTCAGAGAGGGGCCATATGCTACGCTGCAATGTGCAGCGAGGGGAGTGTTGCCTCATGTTACTTACACCAGGCCGGCGCTTTCTCAGGTACCGCCCTCCCACGGTCTGCTCCTTTGTATGGAGGGATCAGCCCTCTCCACGCTGTGAATGGTCCGAATTGATTAAACCTCACCGTATAATTGTCAGCAAATCCCAGCGAATCATTTCCCATCCATTTGGAAAGTACAATGTGCATTTCTCTTTTTCTCCTCGCCTCCATTCTTACCCAGCATCCCCACTTCTTAGCGTCCCCTCCCATTTTCTACTCCTTTTTTTTTTCCTTCTTCCAAGACCCAGGTTTGTCCCTGTCTGCCATTCTAGGCCTCAACCATGAGAGCAATGTCAGGAGAAGGGGGAATGAGGGGAAGAGCGGGTGGAGGATAAGAAGAGACATGGGTAGAGAGGCATGGGGTTTGCCTGGTTGGACACTTGGCTGGAGATGAAAGTGGACTGGTTGAGTTTTTGTGGTCCTGGCTAGTTCTGATCTGAAGGAGTAGCTGCTGAAGCTCAGTTAGGGCCAAGTCCCAGGATTAGATTTAACACCAGGTAGTTCTGAGTGTAGGTGTGTCTTATTAAATGCCAGTGAGGGGTGGCGGCTCCTGTAAGTCACCTGCTGGTGCTTCTAAGATCATGGTATTTTACAAAAAGGAGGAATTCTGGCTTTGGAACCTCCCACTACATCATTAGTAGAGGTTCTTGGAATGTTCCTGGAATGGTTCTCTGGGAATGACCAATGATAGACCACTTTCTACTGGACAACATCCAACAAGTCGAGTATCTGCAACTGAATGAGGAGAATTTATTATTTTTTCCATCATAGACAGGGAAGAACCTGTGACTTTGCCACCTTTATACTCGTCCTCTTCCTGAAACGGGACAATTGCAAATATGCCTGTTAGACTTAGAACATACATCATGTCCAGTAAGTCAGTGGTTCTAAACTCACTCTGGGACCCATATTTACCTGTGGTCATTAAGTCACGACCCACTCTCATAGAATTCAAACCAAGCCAATTAATTTTCAAAAAAAAAAAAAAATGAAAAATCATTTTCTTTTAACATATTCCTTTCTTTTCAACAGGGTGTGCATTTCAAAATAAGAGATTATCTAAAATAAAACATGTGCTCAACAGCTGATTCACATTGTTTGAATTTTTGACCCATTCAGAACAGGTCCCAACGCAAACCACCAGTTGAGAACCAAGGCTTTATGTCATATAGTAAACATGACGGGCATGAAAAAATGCAACCAAAAGATGTGCAATGTGCAAATCATTAGCCATAGTGTACAACTCTATGCTTAAAAACAAACAAAGTCATTATATATTATTATTTACATGTCATATGAATTAATAATATTGAAACCTTGATGGGAAAAATCTAGGTATCGTTGATCATTTTTTTAATTCGAAATTAAATGAGACATCTTTCGTGCATGGTCATCGTGGTTATTCAACCATTTGAGTTAATTAAGAATTTATTCTGTATATTTAAAGGTTATTTGAACAAAAACAGTTCCACTTTACCCTTGGAAAAATGTGAAATCCTTTTGGTTGATCATAAATTTAACGCTGTAAAAAAACTTTTTTGCATAACGCAAATATTCTTTTTTTTTTTTATTTGGAGTATTTAATATAAAAGAACTGGTCGTCAGTATAGACTGACCACTGCCCGGCGTTCTCCTCTGACACTTGTTCTTCCTCTAATCAATCCCCTATTATGAGAGGACATGTTCAACACCCATTCATTGATGTGAGAGGTCCCTTAACAGAGGTTTCACACCCTCTAACCCCACTCACTTAACCCCTGACCGCAGCCTTCACCGGAGTGTCCCTTTACTGGGACTGGGACTCAGTTTATTTGTTATAGCCTGTGGCTTCCAGACAGCTTATCTGGAAAGATCTTTCTTTCCTTTTTCAGCAGTATTTGTATGCTTGTTAAGTGTAAATTAATAATTTTAGGTTTTGTCTTTTCTATTTTCTATACAGCATTAAATTAACATTTCTCCACCCAGCAAGAAAAATCTATTCATGTAAAATTGTTGTTAGCTTCTTCTTGTTCTTTTAACTTTTTTTCACAAGCAAGTCAAACATTTCTACCCTGTCTTCTGTATCCTCAACTCTAACTCTTTGTCTCCTACCTGGTAGCTCCATCTCTAGGACCCTTCTTCTACAAATGTATCCACTGTCCCTCCTCTGAACATGTCCAAACCATCTCAATCTGTCTTCTCTAGCTTTTTCTCCAAACCTTCCTGTCTGTGTTGTCCCCCTAATCACCTCATTCCTGATCCTGTCCATCTTTGTCTCTCCTAAAGAGAATCTCAGCAGTCCATCCATCATGACTGGTCTCACAACTGTCCTGTAAACCTTTCCCTTCACCTTAGCTGACTCTCTTCTATCACAGATCACTCCTGACTCTTTTCTCCAGTTGTTCCATCCTGTCTCTATTCTTCTTCTCTCATCCACAGTCTCCACTGCTCTGAACAGTTGATCCTCAGTATCTAAACTCCTCCACCTTCTCCACCTCTTCTCCTTGTAACCTCACCATTCCACTATTCTCCCTTTCATTCACACACATACAGTATACTCTGTCTTGCTACAACTGACCCTCCTTCCTTTTCTTTCCAGTCCAAACCTCCACCTCTCTAGGTTCTCTTCTAGCTGTTGCCGACTCTCACTGCAGACCACAATGTCATCTGCAAACATCATGGTCCATGGAGACTCCTGTCTGACCTCATCTGTCAATCTGTCCATCACTAAAGCAAACAAGAAGGATCATTGATGGAGTCCCACCTCTACCTTAAAGTCTCCTGTCCTCCCAACAGTACACCTCAGCACTCATGTACTGTTCTCATACATGTATGTAAAATTGTCGTTATGAAGGGTGGAATTTGACTGCAACTTCAGTTATGTAGGTATATTTGATCATCTAATCAGGCGACACGTCATTCACAATAATGGCTTTTGCGTTATCACACGTTCTTCTCTCTCCTGTCCTCTACACCTTTCGGGGTCATCTACATACACATGCGTGCCCCATCTCCGATCTCATAACCTGACTCTGATTTTCAGGTTTGACGCTCGACTTTCATTACAGGTTGAAGGGCATTGTTTGTGGGATGGATCTTCATGTAAAGTGCTCATAAACGAATACGGGCTGCAGCAGGTACCAGTTTATGATCACAGAGGTTAGAAGGAGACATAGGGGAGCGCCGTTTCCCAGCTTCGCTCATAAATAAGACAATTGTGTAGGTTTGAGGTCTGCATGTGGTCACCTCCGAGTTGGCAATGATGGCTGTGATGTTGAAGCTGCGAAATATGGAACGGAGTGCCAGAAGGAGGGGCTGCAAATAAGCTGTCATGCAAGAGGTTGAGGCTGGATGGATAATACAAGACAAGTCCATGTTAATTCATGTGAAAAGCACCGTGGAAACAGCTTAGGTGGATACAAAACACATATTAGCATGCTAATCCTGCCTGTGGCTCCCGGTCAGAAAATGCTGCACCTCTGCCCCCCTATTACCATTCATAATAATAGTTAACCCTGAGCTCAGCTTTGGAAAATGCAATTCCTCGAAGGCTGTCCCTCCAATTATCTTTTCCCACTTATGGTTCTGCACTGTTGCAGCTGGAAATCTGTCCTTTTGTTTAACCTAAACTGTCCTCTGTCTCATGTAGTTTCTCTGTTAAATGTTAAATTATAATAAAGTTTTCCCTTTAATGGGATTCTACAGTGAATCCGGATCAGGATTTCAGTTGTTGTCCATAATGGACATGGATGACAAAAAGTCAAGGTTATTATTATTGGCAATAATGTATTCATATATATATATATATATATATATACATATATATATATATATATATATTCGCATATATATATACGCATATATATACACAT
>JAFBJS010000229.1:39958-112893 GCA_016785265.1 Paraplagusia blochii | reverse complement strand
GCTTTATTTTTCAACAAATATTCAGTCTGTCCCGTGACTTCATGCCAATTTTTGATTGTGTCAGAGAGTAAAAATTTAGTTCAACACCTCTGCCTTAAGTTGTCTGTAAATGCAGTTGTAGGCTCTTGATCTGTCTCCTCATCAACTCTTAAACTTCTTAAAAAATAGTTCGTTTTTTGTTTTTATAGTTTTTTGTATTTTGTCATGTATCAAATGTCAGTCATGAGTCAGATGCCGCTAAGAGAACCCAGTGAAAAAATAATAATAATAAAATTTCTGAGAATTATCCCTTAAAAAAATAAAAAAATGCATGATTTTGTGGCCTGGTACCAGTCAACAGTCCATGGATTGGGGACAACTGTACAAGGTGACAAACTCTAACCCTCATCCTCAACTTTTTCATCTTGGACTTTGTCACACTCACCATATTTTTTCCCGGTTAAGTCATTTATACAACTACTATATTTTATTTTATTTTTCGACTGCATTTTCAGGAACAGTACCAACTCTTCTGTAAACAAGTGCGGCAGCAGAGATTGGAAAGATTGAAATTTCTACACACGGAGAAAAGTAGAGAAGCATGATTTGTTAGTCTCTAACAGACCATGCCAGTTGTTGAGTGCTGTATATAGAAGTGTCAGTAAAATGACTATTCATCCCACTGTGAGTTTACCTGGGCTGAACGCACCGCCGGTGAGAATATCAGCCACAAGAGCTGGCGTGATAGAATCTCCCCACTTTACCAAAATGGCAGACAAAACATTGCAATCTCCTGGCTGATTGCAACTATTTTCTTGCTTTCTGTCTTCTGCCAAATTGTTTCCTGGCCCTCACGAACAGAGTTGATCAGGTGTTGAACAATAGTCTGGGCTTGGTTGAGCTGTTGTTAAACAACTGCACAGTGTTGTGTAAATAAAAATGCAACTTTTTTTTTTTGTCTTCCAAATAACATTTTTTTCCCCCCTCCTATTTCTTTGTGGACAGAGGGGTTTCATAAAATAAAATAAATCTAACGTGCCTGGGCTGCATCGCAGTAATTCTGCACATATTGTAGCATGTGAGAAGGGTATTTTATTATTTTCTGATGTATTTATTCATGGATCTGACATTTGCAACCACCCTGTGTATGGCTGCAGAGCTACAAAGCAAGCTAATTTTCCTCCACACTCCATAGGTTTAGCCCTCTATCGCATTTCACGTGGGCTGCCGAATTTGAGAGACATTCGCTGCTCTTTTTTTTTTTTTTTTTTCTTTCCCTCTCTCTGAGCTCCCGACGCCTGAACCTGAACTCAGGATTGCAGGCGTAGATTTATATGCATGCCCCTCCTTTTATTTGACTTGGTAAATATTCACACAGACACCACTCCAGGTGCCCCCTCCTCTCCTCCATCATTACCCATGTGCTGTGTGTTTGCCCACCAGTTAAATTCTTAGAGGGATTGTTTGGTAAGATGAATGGAGGCCAAAGTGCTGAAGGACATATCTGAGTTCAGCAAACAAAACCGGTTCTGATTGGCTCAACGGCACCTCGGTCCAGCGGGTGAAGTTATAAGGGAGGAGGTGAGAGGGTGGATTATAATAGATAAAAAAAAAAAAAAGTGCTGTAAGGTTCTCTCCGTCATTTAGACGTGAGTGAAAGGCTGGGAGGTGGGGAGCATCCAGTTGTGCCTGCCATCTCTGCAGTCCTGTTGGATTTGTGGAGATAGCTGTGGTGGCGTTCACTTCAAATAGGAAAAACCCTGTCAATATTCATCTATTTAATAACCCTGAATGTGCCGCTCGCAGTGCCTTTTGAAGACTGTGGGGTCTGCATTTCCCTTTGATGTTCTTTCATTGTCAGAGTCTCTATCTGAAATCTTCCAAGATGACATTTTCTCTTTTTTTCATTCATCCAATCCAACCTCAAAGGTTTCAAGCTGTATTTCTCTACGTCCACGGCGCTTTTGTTGTAGGGAAAATGAGGGGAAGGTGGGCATTCAAGTTCCCTACTAGGATTTCTATCACGGGGTAATGGAACACCAAGAGATTTAGGCAAGGATGTAACAGACAAAATACACAAGTAACCCTATATGTGTCTCTTACACTCAGGCTCAGAAGTGAATGGCTGCAGTTTAATTCACTCCAGGAACGTTTCGCAAAAAGGCACATCTACACACACCTGCTAGTGAATACGTGTCCGGTACAAACTGAAGTCAGTTTGGTTAATAAATTTAGCCCGGTCAGCATTTCTGACCATTAAAAAAAAAAGAATGTGATGAGAATAACGAATAAATAAACGAGTCAGGAGAAAGGCAAAAGAGACTGCTCCTGCACATTGAGCGGTGGTGTCCACCTCCAGTGTTTGATATAAAAGACCACATTAATATAATATCATAATATATATATATATATATATATATATATACTGTAAAGACTGTAAAGTTTTTATTACAAATTCCCCTCAATACTTTGTAAATGATGCAATTTTTTTTTTTTTTTCTGTTTGTTTCATAACTCTTTGCATCAACACATTTGATCAAGATTTGTTAGCAATCCATTTGGTCCACTGTAGAAGACTGAGGGAGAATTCCTCTGTATCAGTAACGTTAGGTAAAACTGTGAAGGCAGCCATGGTGCTGGACTGCTCAATCAGCAACTCCATTGGTCCAGCACGATCACATGGTAAACTGAGCCACGGCATTTGAACCAAAATCCTTATGGGCGGAGCCATCTTGGTCAGAACATAACACTTACTTTTGCACTTTAAGTTTAAATTTTTAATATAACAAAACTTTTTTCCGGATTGACCAACTCTGATATTACTGTAATGTGTTACTTTATTATTACTGGCAACGCACTATGTGGCTTAACCACACAATTTGATGGAATATTTATTGAGGTATAGTTTGTTCAAAACAACAACACTACTAGATTCAGTTTTAGGTCGTGATACTAGACTATGTTAGACAATGTCTTATTTTATCTACACAAATGCTTTTTCTAAATGACGTGTTTTTATTATTATTATTATTATTTATACTTGAATTTCACATGAGAGGTTCATTTCAGGTCAGAAAAAAAAAATACCATAATGTTTCTCTAGAGTTTGATGGTAAAATTGAAAAAAAAAGAAAAAAAAAACAGATATAGTTGAGGTAAATGTGTGAGCATAATGTACGTTTTTGCAGCTTCAGTAGTTTGGCTTCATATTGACATGCAACAGCAAGATGTCATCAGATCTAATAGGAAAAAAAATGTCTTAAAAAGGTGTTAATTTTTTATTAAACTGGAAGGAAGGAAAATAACTGTTTTTCATTGTAATTCACACCACTGCACATGATGAAATGTGACCCCTGCATTCACCATAGTGAACAGTGGGCAGCTTTGAGCGCCCGGGGAGCAGTGAGTGGGGACGGTGTCA
The DNA here is from genome assembly GCA_016785265.1 of Paraplagusia blochii. Taxonomy (NCBI): domain Eukaryota; kingdom Metazoa; phylum Chordata; class Actinopteri; order Pleuronectiformes; family Cynoglossidae; genus Paraplagusia; species Paraplagusia blochii. The sequence goes on along the minus strand of JAFBJS010000229.1, from coordinate 109,493 downwards.
TGCTCAGTGGACCTCAGTGGTAACCTGGCAGCTGGTGGATTAGAAACTGAAAACTTCTGCGCCCAAGTCCAGTTTCTTAACTACTGCGTAACCAAAGTGACTTTTTTCAGTGATAGCAAAATATAACTCACCTGGAAAAGTGACCACAAAGGCAAAGCCATTAGAATGTATCACCCAGTGTGTGGATTTAATACCATTAAATCACCTGTTACTTTATTTAAACCATTCATTGTAGAGACTGAATAAAATGTCACTGTAGATCAGGCAGATTTAGTCGTACTTAAAATTTTAGCAGCTACTAAACTGAGGAAGAGGTTCAGATAAAAAGAACGCTTGTGAATCTCGAAGAGCATAAATAACCAGTGCAGCCGAAAGGTAAGTTATACAAAGCATAGAGTGGAGGTTCTGTCTTATCTGTGTAGAACCTGACTGATCATTTGTAGATTTTCTTTAAGGTAATATAAATAAAATCATATGAATGAAAACAAAAAAATTGCTTTGGAGCTCGAACGATTCGCCAAGGAAATCAGATTGACTTTCTGCCTTAATATAGAACGACTAACAAGGGGGAAAACACATTTCTCTCTTTTAATTGAAAATCTAATATTAACATATAAATCAGTATTGTCTCACTCCAGTTCTGGTCATGGCAATCTGAAAATATCACATAAATAGCTGGTAAATATATTCCAGTGGGCTCACAACCCACAGGAAGGCTCACAGTTGGTGCAGTGTGATTTGGGTGGCAGTTGTGGAGACTGATGCCCCTGAAAATGGGTAATAGATGAAAATAAGTACATATAATGAAGCTGTTATTAATTTTTTAAATGTTATGTTATTTTATAAGTTGTCAAAATTTGTTAAATGTGGAGTTTATTACAAATTATAATTTTTTTTTATTAATTAAATAATGCTTCTAAATATTTTATGGATTTCACTGAATTATTTTAGACTAATACATTAATTTCCATCCCGTTTAGCGTAAAATACACAGTTTACGATGCATATATTTCATCACTGCATCACAGATTTCCTGGATTTTTCCAAAACAGCCTTGTGAAAATTGTTTAAAACTAGTTTTTCATCATAACCTTGTGTCTACTTCTCTTTGAATGACGTTCACATATAAAACATTGAATTTGTAATCTGTCAATGTCCTAAATTGATGGACATTGGGTCACAAGTATTGAAAGATTTTCTGTCTTATGGTTAACGTCCAGGTAGACGTGGTGTCTTTGCCCAAATATTATTTTCCCTTAAATTTCACAAGGCTTCAGGTTTGAATCCATCAGTTGCCAGGTTGCCACTGGGGTCCTCTGATCATAGCAACGTCCCACATGGAGGCTCACAATATGGTGCAATTTCATTTGAGTGGCACCAGTTGCCCCTGCGACCCGGCAACGGACAAGCAGAAGAAGATGAATGTTTTCTCAATGTTCGAGATACAAAAGGATCCATATATCACCTGTTCTCAAGGCGATTTGTCCCCAGTAAAAAAGTTTTTAAAAAGTTTTAGTCAATTGCCTGCCTTCCATACAGTGAGAGCAGAGTGTCCCGGGTTCTATTCCCATAGGAACCACCACATTGGCGCTTGTCAGGGGCAGCCTGTTGACACCAGTTAAAACTGCAGCTGTTATCTCCAAAAATTCCCCATAGTTGCCATCATCAGAGTGTAATTTTATTAATTTTTTTTAATATAATAAAAAATAATATAATTGGTTTACCCCCTGTATTTGAGTTGTACTCTCTATACTCAAGTAAAAGTAACTGAGACGCTGGATCATCTTCCTGATTTGCCATCGTGAATCTCGTGGCGATTTCATCCATTTGCATCATAGATCTGCAGAGAACAGGGGTTTTTCTTCAACTTTAATGAAACTGCTGCGGTGTCTGACAGCAGGGACGAGTTGACAAAGAAAGTTTACAGTATACATAAAAAAAGAAGAGTCAACACCCTGACTTTTTTAACCTTTACCTTCAACACATTTGCCACTAGGTGAATAGAATGTTCACCGGAATAAAGTCGACGAGTCCCTGACCCGTGTCTGTTACGAGTCTGTGCAGTATTCATGCAGACAGTTGTCCCTGTGAAATGAATAGCCCGGACTTTCCCTACTATAAGGGTGTATCTCAGGGTCTGTCTGGTTGAGGACAGAACTAAAGGAATCCACGCTGTCGAGCTCACGGCCGTAATGTCTTACAACTTCCTCCATTTTTCCGTCTCATATTCAGCTAATTTGAGATTTTTTTTTTTTTTCCGTCTCTTTGTGCAGCTGTGTGCTCTATACATCTTCACCCACCATTCCCTCACATTTTCACTGGCTGCACTCTCACTCTGGAGGACCTATACACTGACAGATAAGAGGAAATGAAGTCTCGTCGGCACAATTTGAAGCGCCGCTTTGAAGCTGAATGTGAAATGGCAGTTCCGCTCCTCTCGGCTCCTCACTGACTGGTAAAATAAGAGCCCTTCTCGCTGAAAGCACTTTACCTGTGCTCCCTCTATGGATCATTACACTCATTAAACAGTTTTGGGGTTACGTTCAAATTACAATTACTCCGAGCACTAACTATTAATGGCCAAGAGGGCTGAAAGAGTATGAGAAATGTGTCTGACATTTCTTTTTAATGTCCATTCGGCGCATAAACTAAGGTAAACCTGAATGCAGATGGATTTCACAGATGTTCAGAAGTGAGCCGCACATCAGATAGCTGCTGAGGAGTTTAGAACTTTTTCCACACTGGTGCTCGGCCAGGAACTTGTACTAATAACATGATATTCTGTTTAAAATATGGAATCAAATTTTACCCGCAAAGAGGACTAGGCAGTTATTGTAAAATACAGAACAACTAGGACCTTTCCTGGCATTTATTTGTTGTACATGACAGGAAATAGTGTGTTTAAAAGTGTTAAATGCATGTGGCTAACTATAGTGGAGGCCCAGGTTGCGAGTTATTTTTCCAAGACTGTGCTCTTAACCTGAATCTTGGATGTTGGATCTAGGGTGAATTTTCCTGTTGAGGTTCTGATAATTAGGGCAGTTGGTGGCCAAGTGGTTAAGGAAGCGGAATTAGGTCCACTAGGTTCGAATCCTACTACCGCCAAATTACCGCTGAGGTGCCCCTGAGCATGGTATCGTCCCCCCACACAGCTCCCGGGCGCTCAAAAGCTGCTCACTGTGCACTTTGGTGACAGGTTTAATGCAGAGGCCAAATTTGGTTGAGCGCAGTGGTGTGTATGACAACGTCACAATAACCTTTAACTAGTTTGTATACAGTATATAAGTACCAAGTTAATGAAGTACTTACCTTTACTCTGGAGAAGGAGAATCTAGGAGACCTCTCTCTGTTCCTGAATTCCACTGGAATCAGGTTGTGGTTCAGAATCACTTGACTCTTCTTCAGGGAGTTCCATCAAAAAACTATCTATTGACACTTGCATTCTCTGCATTTTTGACTTTTCACTGTGCAGGTTTTTTCTTGGCCCAGCCTGTGCCTTATATGGGTGATATTTTTCAACCAAACTCATGGCACATTCTGCCATTTCTAATCTCACTGGAAGAGAGGGTGTAGTGGTTGCTGGGCGCCCATCTCCACCGCCCCCTTCTCCTCCGCCCTCCTGCACACACTTCTACACTTACATCACTTGAATCTGACACTACTGTATTGTAATCTGTGTTGATCTCCACATAGATTCATTCATTCCTTCATCTTCATCCTCGTATCTGTTGCTGGGTCTCAGGGGCAGCAGTCTTCACCACTGCCACCCAAATCACACTGCACCATGCTGTGGACCTTCCTTCCATGATTGGGGGTGAGTCCACTGGAAGTTATATGGGTCCGGATGGTGCTACGCTCAGTGCACCTCAGTGGCGACCTGGCAGATGGTGGATTGAAGCCTCGAGGACCCAAGTCCACTTCCTTACCCACTAGGCCACCACTGTCGCCCTCCACAGATTCTATATTCTATATTTTACAATATTACGCATTACCTTTATTTTATTTTCATTAGTCAGTATTTAGTTTTTTTTTTATTATTCTTTCTCTTCCTTCAGATCATCGTATATAGGATGTAGATATGAGGGTTAATCTGTTTTAGGTCAGATTAAGGATTTATGCCTTGCAAAAAAATTGATCGTAAACTGGACTGACTTCCCTTTGAGGAAGCTTGTAGTGTTTTTAGTTTTATTATTAGTATCATCCATGTGTTGTTTTTTTTCTTGTTCCTCATTCTCAATCTCCTTAATGATAATGAGTTAATACACCCTCTTGTCTGTTGCTGGGTTGCAGGGTAAGTTTGCACCACCCAAATTACATTGCACCATTTTGTGAGCCATACTATCGGTGGTGAGCTGTAAGAGGAAAACACATGTCATAAGTTTTATGGTTCAGGACGATGTTATGCTCAGAGCGACTCAGTGGCAACCTATAAGTTGGTGGATTAGAACCTAAAACCTTGAAGACCCACGTACGCTCTATTAACCACTGAGCCACCATTGATGCTGATCATAAGAGATGTTTAGAAATTCCTTACTTTTATTTTTTATTTGTTGCCAGAGCCTCATTTTGAGTCCCATGTATTCCATTTTAATGTTAAAATGACGGAAACAGGTCCAGTCAAACTGAACGTTTTCACTTTATAATCTCACATCCTCGCCAAGTTTTGGGAAAATTCTGTAGGCAAAAAAAATCTAAAGGCACTTTAACATAGAAATGTGACAGAATATTTAATCTGATTTTACTGGAAATACTTGGAAATTACGGAATATTATTATGGAATCTCAAAATAAAGAATTGACTCTATTAGTAGGATTGCCTTCACATTTGCATCTTCGGTAAGGCTTTCAGTTTGATACTGTTTATTAAGAATTAAGACTGTTTATTCACCTAACTACAGGTTAAGTAGTCTTCTTCTGATGGTAGGAGTGAATACGTGATTCTTGTTGTTTGTTAGATTAAATCGTGACTTTGAGCCAAAGCTGAACTTTGTCATTTTCTCTGTGAATCCCTTAAATTATTTGAGTTTCTTATCAGAGACTTATAAACAAAGCTCACCTCAGCTGAGGGCCACAGTGACAGCTTCATTACAGCAGGAGACCTTCGACGAGGAGTCGCTCCCGTAGGTGTTTGATGAGACGTTCGGGTGTCAAGTGGTCCAAATGTGCACAGTAAGCGTTAGTTACGGCGATATTTAAATGTCTGCCTGCACGTCGCATGATCCGCTCCTCGGATAAAAACAAACGGTGTATTCATGAAACACAAATCTGTCGCTCCAACCGATGGTGTCTTTTGGTTTAGTTTCCTGCTGACAGCTGCGGGGAAGGAAGTGATAAACTACTCCACAATTTTTTTTTTTTTTTTTTTTAAGCTAATTTATACTTTCATTCCTTTTAGATTAAAACCAAAGACAAACATTAAATTATCAAGTGTGGTGTTCTTTTCAAATGGAAATTTCAATCATTTCTATTTGTTTTCCTGACAAAAAAAACAACAAACACCGAACTTTGCCGTGCTCGTATCTGTCAGCCTGCGCCTGATTTGGGCAGCTCTCCACTGCTCCACCGCTTTGCATGCGTTTGTGTCTTTGGTTTCCACTGTACACTTGTGAGGGCCGTCTCCTGGTGACTGCCTGGGGCAATGAGCGCAGGACCTAATCCTGTGTATGCCTGCAGACTCTTAGCTGCCTGCATAGATGTGGAGGAACGTTTTAGCCCCTGCAGTGTGCCGTAGGGCACGAGTGCTCGCCCTCCTGCACCGCTAACAGGCAGCAGCTTCCAACAGTTTTCCACTAGTTGTGTGTGACTCTTCCTACACGCCGCGTGGCACAGTTCAATTTGCAGCAGGCAGAGACGACTTAAGGAGGCAGAAATTGACTTTTGACAGCCATTATATTAAAGTGTGCTCACTTTCACAAATTTGTATCAGAGTCTGGTGCAGAGGAGCACTCTCTCACTCGTCTGCACAATGTCATCATCTACTTACTGTATAGTTTCATCTTGATTGGCACTTTTTTTTTTCCACAAAAGCAAAGAAAAAGTAAGTAAAACATGCTTATAATGAAGCCAAATGTCATGGAGTGATGGAAAATACAGAGCAGACGCCCCTTAATGTTCCATTCAGGCTCCGACAATCACATTTCATTTGACGGTGGATTCAAGGAACTTTTCCCTGACATGAATAGTTGCGTGCGCAAGAATAACATCACTTAAAATAAACATCGGGGGAAATTATCCCAGACTTTTCAATTCCTTAAATAGTTGAAACACATTTTCTGCTGCAAAAAAAAAAAAAAAAAGCTGTGGATACACTGGTTCTATGGGAAAATTGGCAATTTAGATCAGCATAACTCACAGAGTGGAGCACTCTCAATGAAATAATCTCATCTTCTCTTCAAGTAAAACCCTGTAGGTTAACCTTAAATGCATTTGGTTTGATACTTTCCGCAGTAAATGAGGAACTTAGGCCCAGTAGGTATTACTACAGATATGGAGTACAGATATACTGTATATAAATCTTTGTAAACGTTACCTGAACACGTAATGACCATGAAAACACTGAAAAAAAAAAATACTGTTTTTGTCATTACAATGCCAAACTGCCATGCCATAACTTTTGATGTATTACTATCCAATAGACATTGGGCAGTTGGTGGCCTAGTGGTTAGGGAAGGCCCCCGGAGGTGCCCTGAGCATGGTCCAGAGGCATAATGTCTAGGGATGTCCAATATATTGGTCCAGCGATAAATATTGGGTCGATATCAGCATAATTTTTAATATTGGAACATATTGGTATCAGTTCTTCCACTGATATTTAAGTCCGATGCTGCAAAACTGTGTCTCGGCAAATGCGCTGGACTTCCTCATGGGGTTCTCAGTCAATACTACTGACACTTTGATTAATGATGTCATCTTAAAGGAACTACAACAATAATCGATGCTACAGTAAATGTCCGTGGTCTGGAGTTTTTATAGATAGAAAACTTTAATTGTTAACTGTCATTTTGACTGCAAGGAGCTGGTCATGTGAAGGTGGAGGCTAAGATTTTATCACTTTATCACGAGGCGTTTTCATGCAGCGAAGTAAAGAAAAACAACCATGGACGCAGCAGCTGTCTTTCTCTGTCAAACACTCAGAGTTAATACGGTAAAGAACAGAGAAGAGCAAAAGAAATCAGACAAACTTCATAGAGTTAATCGTCTTGGAGAACCAGCCGCTCCCGTTCAAGACGCTGTTTTTACTAAACGTGTGGAGTTTCTGTAGCCGTGCTATGTCAGGACTAATTGTATTCGAAATAAGTATATTTCTCGGACATTTGCCAGTGAAATGCCGTTCAGTGTCGTCTCTCATGTCATCAACGAGAATAGTCGTTTACATTGTGACGATACTGAAATGTTGTTTCTCTCATTAAAGAGGTCTTTTTACTCTTATACTGCAGCTGTTTCTATCTGTGCCTATTTATATTGACTATTGTTGTGAGGCTGAATGAGCCCGGTTTATAATGTTAATCAATGTTTTTGAAAAGTTCTTCCGTCCAACACTGGACATTTCTTCTTTACATCAAATGCTGCACAAAGAATCATAGGACTGTTTCAGACAAAATGGTAAAAAATATTTCATTTCTATTACTTATATTGAAGTAGTGTGTTTATGTTGTACACATGTTATTTATACAATACCTTTAGTCTGGTATCACATGAATTCAGGGGAAATTAGCTGCATATATTGGTATCGGTTCATATCGGTATCAGGAAATGTTATATTGGACATCCCCAGTAATAGCTCTAAGTCTATTGGTGGAGATATTACCTTATACATTTCTTTACAATATTTTTCTCCTTCAAAAGACAACAGTCACCCTGAGCAATGATGGTAGAGCCAAGGAATAAAAAAAAACATTCCAGATTATTTTTTGTTTTCTAAAATTACTTTTTTGGTATTTGACTTTTTCCTTGAAATTAATATCATTTCTGCCTGTTTGTATCTGTCAAGAGGGTCTGATATTATTAACGTGACGTGGCCTCCTGTGGTGGACTGAGAATTCTGATTATCTTGTCCATTATGGCTGCTGTTGTGGCAGCTTGATTAAAACCATCCTTCACTCCTTCTTTTCTCACTATGGTGCAATCTGAACAACTGATCTCCTCTCAGAATTCCCCGGCTGCGCCAGGACACAGCAGAAGGGCAGATCAATAGGTGTCATAATCGATACGTCGTCAGCGAAAGGTCAGAGCCGATCGATTCCCACACCGCCGCCCTGCAACCTCTCAGCTGTTGCATGACGGTCATTACGTATTTGACTCGGCGGGACGCCCGGACCCCTGCCTGCTCACAGTAACATCACCTAAACCTAATTATTAGTTCTGCTCCGACTGGAGAACTGGACAACGACATTTTCTTCATCTTTGTGTGATGTGTAATGTTAGACTATTGGCCTGGCCCTTACACCCCTGACTTGTCTCTCCGTGAGACGGTTCCTCGTTAGGAGGAAGCCAGCTCGCCCCCTGCTGCATATAGCTGCTGCCATACCATCATTATACCGCAGCAGAGCTGTATGTATGGAGGTTGGAACACCGCGAGCTGCTCGAAAACTGGCATTCTTGAGCTTGAGGAGACAATCATGGAACCACGTGGGGTCCAGATCACAAACACTACACCACTCAGCGCTGAGCAATTCTGGTTCTCTGTGAAGCTTAACGCGACGTCCACCTGGGCTCTCAGCTCTGCAGGAGAAGAGGACGAGAGCAACCAGTTGAGTCAAATCTGATTTTCACCTCCGTTGAGACCGGTGTGAAGTTATGATGGAGTTTAGATGATGGTGGACTACAGTATAAGAGGAGGTGGACAGGATGGACATCGGGGCTGCACTTTTGTAAGGTGTTGGGCGATATGAAATCCTGCCAAACCCACATGGGAGAAAATATTTGAAATAAAACATTCCACTATTTTTTTTTTTTTTCCATCAACTAAAACTTATCCTGAACGTGCTGCGAATTCTTACAGCAATTACGGGCACATCACACGATGACCAAATTAAAACCTAGGCTTTGACAAGCATGTTCAATGACATGCATGTTCAAAAAAAAAAAAAAAATGAGTGTTCCGCCGCAGACAGGCAACTACACGGGTTTCCTTTCACCCCCTTTACCCATTTTGACCAGCACCTCATTCCCGAGAAGGCATTAGCATAAATCTCCAACCCATAGAGGTAATGATGGTATGAAATTATGGCTGCCTCAGCAGACCTTATCCCCCCCTCGCTGCTTTTCCTCCCTCCGGGTCCAAGGCCTCATCCTTCGTCTGTGCCCATCTTCCTCTGCCTCCTTTCCCTCGTTCCCTTCACTCCACATTCGCCTTTGCCTTCCAGTTCTATTCAAAAGGAATGTGTTACTGAATTTGAAATGGAGTGCCCTTCTTTCAAGGACCACAGCTAATGAGACATTTTGCCTTGAAATCCAGGCTGGATGAGGCGGGGTGGGGGTAGAGACCCTGACGGCTCAGGCCTGGAGATGATAGCCACCCTGTATGTCAGGTGTAAGGCTGTCCACGTCTCTCAACTCAATGTGCCTCCTGTAAGAGTGAGAAATGAGGACAAGCTTTTATAAGACGAGCGCCCTTCTGTGGTCACCTGGGGCCGCTATTGTAAATCTGAGAGTTGACCTGGAATAGCAGACCAGTTTGATCTGCATCTGCGTGTAAGGAGAACCCAGAGTCCCTATCCGGCCTCTCCCTTTACAGATAATTTTCCATTTTTTTTTGACAAGGAGCTCAGAAGGGTCTTGGGACTAGGATAGGAGGTCACTATTAGAACGAGGCGGAAGATTCTGGAGATGGTGAGAGCGAGTCAAAAGATGGAAAGGCGTTCAGACCCGTAGAAACAGGTACACTTGACAGTTTGCGGACCGGGGATCATCTGAGAGACGCCGCATGGGTGCGATGATGAAAGGATCGGAGCTGTGTGTCCTGGGGGGGTTCTCCCATTAATCAGAGGCCCCGAGGAGAGAACCCTCGCCGCCTATGGGCCCCTGGCCGCTGCTAGCCACTGTCATGCTAATGAAAGAGGCTCAGAGTGTGAATGGAGAGGATAGCTTGTTACCGGCGTGCTAATTAATGCATGCAGTAGGCTGTGTGTGATTGTGTGTGTGTGTGTGTGTGTGTGTGTGTGTGTGTGTGTGAGTGAGAGAGAAAGGTTTTATGCATTTTAATGAGTTGTCTAGGCAAGTGTGTGTGTGTGTGTGTGTGTGTGTGAGACGACAGTGATGCGAAGCATGCAGTCAGATGGATTTTGGACGAGGTCTCACAACCGGAGCTCAAGAGTGCAGATGCATTCAAGAGTAGTGAAGAAATAATTTGCAGGGAATTACCTTAAATTGAGACTCAAGGATGATTTATAATACCCGCTTTTTTTTTTTTTTTTTGTGCCTGCTTTCGTCCTACAGAGAGCAGGACACAAAGGCTTCTTCAGGCCTAAGCCTTTAAAATTAAACATCTTGATGAATTTAGCCTCCACAAAATAAATGTTAATGAGGCAGAAATCCTTGGATATTGAGTCAAAGAAACAATTCAGTTTAATTCATTTTCTCCCGACGAGACAAAGCATCGACAGCTGTGTACCAGTGGTCTTGTCTCATCATGTCCTAGACTACATTAAAAAAAAACACTATCCTTGGATCTTCGTGAAGGGACTCGCACCAGACAGCTCACTTTGTCTCGCCCACGTTCCCACAGACGAGAAGATGGAAGGACTTGTGGATGGCCAAAGGCTGCAGCATATGGCCCGAGGCCGCAGCATTGTCTGAGCTGTTTGACCATGATGGAAAAAAAAACAGCATTGTTGCACGTGTCACTCAGATGAGACGTAGAGGGGCGTGTGTCGCGGCGAAGGAGCGAACGGGCCGAGTCCGTGACCTTCCAATTTGCCTGTGGCCTCTCCCACAGTCTCTGGTCTGTCTGTCCTACTCCCGTGTCCCATTCTGTTGCTGCAGACTCTATCAATCTTACCGATATTGACAGGGGACATGTTTCCTACATTTAATTAAACCGATGTTAGTCCAGTGGAAGATGCTTAAATAGAGGAGAAGGTGAACGAGGCCTTGAATGATTCTGACAACAACTACAATCAATGCAAGTTATAAATAAATACATTTTATTTCATAATAAAGGTGTTTGCGTTTAGCTCAGAGTAAAATGTCATTTTTACCTGCTGGGTGGTAGTACGAGAAAATCTAATCATTTTTATTGTTATTAATGACCCTGCAGGTAAGTACCCAGTAAGGTACTGCAGTATTTATGTATCATCACTCAATGAGATATATTATAAAGGGGACACGTCTCTGTCCATTTAATAATCAATTAATCTGAATTATTGTAGTCTTTGAAAAAGAAATTGTGTAAAATATTGAAACTGAAATACAAAGTGAATTATTCTATACAATAAATAAATACATCTGTAAAAGAAAATGCAAATAATTAGACCTCCCTGCTGTTTACTTCAATTTTATTGTTTATGTTAACGCCTGGTCTAATTAGACTGTATATATTGGTAGAAAATACAAACCCTAATCTCACTGACGATAAAAAACATACAACGGGATTCATTTCAGGAGGATTGTGATCGTGAGGCCGAAGGTAGGAACTGTAAAACTGGAAACCGTGTGACGTAAAGGTAACATTTTTTACACCATAGGACAAACTCTAATGAGTTGAGGGCCAATAACCACACTATCATTTCACAGACGGGCTGCGTCAACTTTCAGTGTTCAATACAAAAAAGAAAAAATAATAATAATTAAAAAATCAGTTTCCTATAGATTCTGTGTAATACAACACTGGACCAATAGGGGGACTGTGAATCAGGGTTTTGAGAACTATAGAATTTACCATAAATGTGGAGAACAAATCTATAAAATATTATTCCAAAATGAGTTACTTCGAAAGCAACTGGACATAGTAGGTTTCTAGGAGTCCTCTCATCCAAGAGGCTTCTTCATTTCTGAAATACAATAAAATATTATTATACATTAAACTTTCACGTCAAGGTGGATGGGCTCAAGATGTCAATCACAGGGCCGCAAATGGCCCACGGGCCGCGAGTTTGAGACACCTGCCATAGGACATTGGCTGTACTGCAAAATATTCCACATGTGGGCGCTCCAAGCTGTTCACTTGGTAATGGGTGAAATGCAGAGTGGTGTGGATCACAATTACAAGGAGTTGGTTTTTCTTCCTTCCTTCCATCTTTGCCTCACTGGCCGGGCTGCAGTCCAGATCTGTATTCTATTAAAGTAGTTTGTATATTGATGGACAGGAGGATCAGATTACCAAAAACATATTTTGTCAACCTACATGTTGGACTCTGTCACTCAATGCTGCCACTAAGTGAGCTTGACTTTCAGTTGAATTCCAAATAACTATAGAAAATAATAAAAATCCAGGTAAAAATCTATAGTTCAATGCAACTGTTCAGTGACGTGAGTCTGGACAGGACTTCTCTGCTTTTTCTTCTTCTCTTTGTGAAAATAACCAAGTGTAAGTCTGGGTCTCAACTCGTCAGTGAGAGACACTCTAGGTGCCGCCGCCTATATACCCACCGCCCCTCACCCTCACCTCCCCCACCCCCCAACCTTGTCCACCACGTAAAGTGCTATTATAAAAATGTCAAGGGGTCTCTCTCCCGCTCTCGTCCTGCCTGTCAAAATCATGTGCCATTATGCAAATCACAGTGTGAACACACACTCTCCCGGATTTGCATATGGGATACAAGTGCTATAGGCAATGCTGAATTCAGGTGATTGCAGTTTTAATCTCAGAGGTACATATTGTGTAGGTACAGTTATGAAAATGAGGGAATATTTTACTCCTGCCCTTGAAGTTGAAGATGTTTCCACTGCCTGGAGTTGCTGTTTTTTTTTTTTCTTTTTTCAATAATTTATTCTGGTACAAAAAAAAGGATGATTATGTGAATTCTCACATTTGGGTTTGTGCAAGAAGAAAAAGTGTAAATTAAGCATGGCATCTCAGCTGAAAACTGGAGAAAGCGGATGTGATGATGATTTCTATATTTGTCAGTACATGATGATAATCTTTGCTCGAAACCCCTTTAAACTGACGAGTTTTTTTTTTCTCTCTCTCTATCTCTCTGTAATTTTCTAGAAAATACATAGGTTACGTTGTGTTTTGACATTTCCCGGCTCTCCTCTGTCTGGAAATGCTGGTGTTTGAATTGCAATACCTCAAGTGGTTTTGCGGTTCTGCAGAAATGGAAATTGTATGCAACAAGGAAAGAGGATAAAAAGGTTATAAAAGGTAGAAATATGCAATTTTTTAGTGAAAAGCATGAAAGTACCTGGAGCAGAGGTCAAGCCTATAATGTAGCCATTTTGAAGGAGGATCATTAGAGCCATTTGCCTGAGTCTCACCATTCGGCACATAATGCCTGGAGCCCTGGAATCAAGAGTGGCTGAAAAGAAGCCCGTCTGTCTTGTGTGCATCCTTGTGCCGAGCCTGTACTTATGGAGAAATCAAGGCAGGACAGATACCTCCACTGCACTGTGACACACCAGTCTATCCATTATGGAGAGGAGAGCAGAGAGAAGTGAGACGCCGGGCCTTTCTGTTTTGACAGCGGTGAATCAGAATACTGCGGCATTTGTTTGTTTCTCCGTGCAAAAGAGAGAAGTCACGCTTGCGGTTTGAGTGACAGCGGGTTCAACGTACGCTGACACGCCGAGCCGCTTCGCATTTTCTCTAATTGCTCCATATTGCCCGAGCCTGGCACGCATGTAGAGCATGGTAAGAGGCGCCGCTTTTTAGGTCGAAACACAAGGTGCTGTGATTTGGCATACAAAGAGAAACGCAGGAGGAGGAGGAGGAGGAGGAGGTAGAGGAGGAGCGGGGCTTGAAGAAGAGGCATTCTATTATTCCTGATAGACTACCACTGAAGGATAGAGAGGTGATGGCCTTGTTTGTACAACTCTCTGGCATAATAATGTCCTGCATTAAATCTCTCGCCAGTTAAAGGCACAGACGCCAGTGCCAGCCCGACCAGATCAGTGTGACATCAGGGTCCGTCCACCAATCAGGTGTCAATGATGGGAGCTGCAGGCTGCCAGGAACTTATCAAAGTAGAAACAAAAGACGTGGCCGTGTCGGGAGCATAATACAGTGTGGCAGACGCGGCGTCAGTTGTGATTCGTAGTGTGCTGAGAAGCTCCTAGATTGGAGGAAATCCTTGCAAGGGAGGAGAGGAAAAAAAAAGAAAAAAAAAAAAAAAAAACACCTCCATCCTTGCTGATGCTATTTTAATTAAATAGTTGCTAGGATACATGGTGCAGAACGACAGGGGTAGGTGGTGGCACAGGCACCCGGGTGAAGGGAATGGTGAGCACGAGTGTGTGTTTCAGCGGGGACGTGTCCCTGAACAATGAAAGCTCTTCCTCTCCTGCCCCCAAACCCAATCTTTAATGAGGGTTCCACACGTGAGAAGTATGGTGAGCTTTCTGTTGCTTTCACCTGCTCCGTTAAAATTTGTCTTCTTTTTTTTTTGTTGTTGTCCCTCATCTTCATCTTGACTTACTCTGGACTTCTGTCCCCTCTGGTCCATCCTTGGATGCCGCTGACCGGCATGCCCTGGCAACTGCTCCTTCTCCTCCTCCCTCCTCCCTCCTTCTTTTTTTTTTTTTTTTTTTTTGCAAGTCACTCATTCACATTTGCTTCCTCCAACCACCTTCTGCCCCCTTCACTCCCAGCCTTCGCCCGCGACTTTGACCACACAGAGACCCAGACGGGGCACTGATGGATGGGGCTGCAGACAGCAGCGAGCCCCCTTGATGTTGGAAATAAATCTGACAGGCCCCGCTGGATAAGGCCAAACATAATCTCTCTCATTGACTCCAGGCTGAAGGGTGTGTGTGGGTTTGTCCTTTTTGCTCAGCCTTTATTTCCAACAACCCTCCCTCCTTCCATGGCCCCTTCATCCTCCGCTTTTTTTCCTTTCCTCCCTCTGAGCCAGCAGCAGCGATAATGCCATAATTTACAGCTATGCATTGTTGAAGATAAATGATAGTTGCTTTTCCAGCTTAATATGCATACACCTTCCCAAATAATGGTCTTTTTCTGTGTGGGAATAAAAGAAATACCTTGAAAAGGAACAGTCTCTGCGTAATGTGGTAAAAGTGATGTATAATTCTCCATCTTTCATTAGAGACAAAATTGATAATGATGAAAGTGTTCTTGGTTTTCTATAGTTGTTCCCCTTTTCTCACTGCACGGTAAAATATTGGCTTTTTTTTTTTTCTCCGGATGTCTCCTCAGTGTATGGAGACGTTTTTTTTTAAGGATTCACAAAATACACACATCGTTTCATTGATGTCTTTTGAAAAACATCAATTCCATTTTTTTTCTTCAATCATTTTCCCTTTCTGACAAAGTCTCCGTCTACAGAGAGACAAGAGACTGGAGAGATCAATGTTTACGTGCGAGGTTCAGCACCGAGGGGACACCAGAGGCCAAACGTCCAGAGGCCTGTGTCCCCCTGGGGGACCACAGGTCAGGGCGAGAGGACAAAGGGTGGTCAGAGCAACAAGGTGTCAATATGTGACCCCCTCGCAGACAAACAGAGGATCAAACGGCAAATTAACCCTCTGAACAAGATCATGTGTTGAAGGACTGACCAGATCTGCAGTTTTATGGAAATGACCTTGTTCATCGTAGGCGAGGAGGACACGGTTTTTGTCTAGGTCACTTCCTGCAGTGAGTGGGACACAAAAAAGTAACTAACGTTAGACTTAGACTCTAGACTTTTTTAATGATGATGCACTAGTTGACATGTTGTTGGGAAATTTATCCCATTTGGAGACCTGAGATCTGTGTGCGCTTTAACCTTTTAAAAAAAAAAATAGTTATACTATACTTTATTTTACTTTACGATACTTATACTAAATAACTTTATAAAATGTTACGTTGTGCAAACATTGGTCAAACAGTTAATGATGATATTTGGGGGATTTAGCTGGAATTTTACGACATTTTACATAAGAAATAAGAATGAATTGCTGCTGAATTTCCGCACATACTCAACAATATTAGTTTTTTTTTCTGCTGTCAATTGTTGGTATTTACACTTTCCACTAAGAGCAGCTGTATATCAGCGGGTATATTTACTGCACCTGGTAATTGTGTGTTGTCGTAGTTTCTCTAGAATGATGCCATTTGTAGTCAAAGAACAATGACAGCGACCTATGGTTTTATATATATATATATATATATATATATATATATATATATTTTTAAATTAAACGTGCTGAACCAGAGGCACGCAGAACAACAGGAGCCATAGACTCCAGCACTGACCTGCTGCACGTGTGCAAATGTCAGTGTTTATTAACCTGCACGTTAATACCAGAGATGGAACAAAGGAACTGCAGAGAAAGATTTTTACTGGAATAAATATTTTACAAAATGTAAACGCTGCAGCAATTCTGGAAAAAAAAACAAAAAAACAAAAAAAAAAACCACAATTACTCATTACTAATGGACACATTTTTGCAAGTATGATTTTCAACTTTCAGTTCATCCACCTTCACTGTTTCCAACCCTTGTGTCTTTACACACATTCACTTCCCCTGTTTCAATTCATTAAGAGTGTGATTACCATTTGATTATGTTCGGACTTAATGGTTTTATCTCATGGAGGAGAAGCTCTGTTTGCTGCTGTTGTATGCAGGGAATTTTACATTTTAACTTCATTGTTTGTCTCCAGTCATCAACTCCAACATTTTAGAGTTGGACTATTACATGTATTATGTTCATACAATAGAATTTACTTTGTAAAAAAAAAAAAAAAAAAAAAAAAAATCACTCAGTTGATTTAATTACAAAGTTCATGTCCACTAATGAGGTGTTTCCCAAACGTCTTTTCTGGGGACTCATATTTGCAGTCACAAACCTTCGTGACCCAAAGTACAGATATCATTTGTAAATTATTGATCATTTTTGATTATTGATCATTTTTGATTATTGATCATTAAAACTGATGTGTTCTTAGGAGGCAGAGCTGGAGGTGGAGGAGTTAAAGATGCTAAGATTCCCTTTCGGAGAGACAAGGATGGACAGGATCAGGAATGAGGTGATTAGAGGGACAACACAGACAGGATGGTTTGAAAAATAAAATAAAAAAAAGAAGACGGTTTACACATGTTCAGGAGAGGGACAGTGGATACATTGGTAGAAGAATGATCCTAGAGATGGAGCTACCAGGTAGGAGACAGAGAAGAGATGGATGGATGCAGTGAGGGAGGACATGGAGGTAGTTGGAGTCAGAGTAGAAGATACAGAGATGGAAGATGTTGATTCACTGTGGTAACACTGATAAAGGGACAAGCAGAAAAATAGAAGAAGGAATTAGGATGTTACATTATTGTGACATCTGAAAAATTAATATTACATCGATTTCATCGACTCAGCGGGCCACATTTGGGCCCCAGGCCTTGAGTTTGACACATAGGCACTAAACTATAGATAATAGGCCTAGTGAGGACAATATTTTCAGACTATGGAGTTGGGTCGCAGCATTGACCAGATGAATTCTAGGCCTTAACATTTTCTGGATGATGCTGGGACAGTTCCTGCTTCTCACCCAACCATCAGTCAGACGCCGAATAACTGTATTCGAACTTAGGCTCAACCCAAGTCCTGTCCCCTTCATCTCTCATCATCATCATCATCATCATTCACATCATCATCGTGGTTGCGGACATGAAAGCAGAGAAACAGGTGCGGCGCCGCTGTCAAGGAGAAACCTTGATCTCGTCACATTTGCATTTGTCACCCTGCTCCTCTGAATGCGTTAGAGAGCCGCTCCCTGATTGGACGGCATCTTTGAAAAGCTGGCATTCTGCTAATGCTCAAAGGAAGCAGGCTGTCTCCTGTCCCCCTCCCCCCTCTGCGCACTGTCACACTCAGCCGGTGGCACTAGAGGGCAGTCCACTCTGTTGGTTCTTATTGTCAGGAAGGAATCCAGTGACATCTGTGGATTTTATGGAGAGAAACTGGCAGGTGCTATTCTAATATCTTGTTTTTTTGTTTTTTTTTTTACAAAATAACTAATTTATTTATTAATTTGGTATTTATTCTTGTGGCTTACATAAGGGGTCAACTAGGTTTCTATGAGAGCTTAATATTCTGTCTTGTTGAGGGTTGAAAGGATGAGAACCCACTCAGCATCTGTTAATGGAGAATAAATGTTCTATCAAACCACTGAAGAACACTGAGGGCTTTTATTTCCTAAGCAAACTAATTCTGGATATCACAATTAAAAAGTCACAACTCCTGATTGATTTGCACCGAGAAAAAAAAAAAAAAAAAAAAAAAAATACACAAAGATGATAGAGATGTAGGGATCAGGCAGATCACTGTCTGCTGGATTATCACTGTAACAATTATGGAAGAGTTTGTTGCTACACAACTGATGACAGAGATGATGGGAATGACCGACATCATTGTATTTGTGTTTATTCCCAATATAATTAGATAAGAATCAGGAATAATGAGGGTTGAAATGTTTATTTCATTAAAAAAAAATGGGTGTTTTTTTTGTTGTCCTACTGATTAAACCTAGTACAGCAGAAAGAAAGATTCCCTTTGCACGTGGACGTAAACACGGTGTCGCAGAGTTCAAGTACGAGTTAAATGATTATCAACAAACGTGGTTTATTTTTAAGTTGTCGTACAGTTGTGTTTATGGCAGAAACTCTCAGAGGCTCACTCCAGTCTTCTTAACCATAAATATTTCATCAAATGTTTATTCTGCTCAGGAGAACCAATACTGGACAAAAGCCAGGACGTGGACAGTTTAAAGCAGAGGTTCCCAACCTTTTCAGCTTGCGGCATCCCTAGTTATTGTGGTCAAATGACGATAGCTGTCAATCACAAGCTCAGATACTTTCACGTGTCCGTGGGTGAATCGGTGCCGGGCAGAAAAGTAATGTTTCCTTTTGTCCCATCTGTCTATTCCTTCCACTTGATCCATACCCATATCAACAAAAGAACTGACCAATAGAATGGCTAGGATTCCATCATCAATAATGCAACTACATTTGATTAGGAAATATTTTCTCAGTGAAGACAACAACAATAAACTCAAAATGACACAGAGTCATTGATACAAGATTCTTACTGTTCTGGTAGCAGAAAATTATAAGTTGTGGGCACTTGTTGTGCCCATGCACAGTTTATTGGGGTAGGAAGATTTTATAGGTAGGAAAATATTTCAGAACACCGGAAATGTATTTATCTGCCGCACCTTGACTTGAGGACTTGAGAAATCCTTGTTAATACAGGTAGGAAGATTTTATAGGTAGGAAAATATTTCAGTAAAATGGAAATTGTATTTCATTAAGGGGTATTCATCTGCCACACCTTAACGACCATTCTGTAAAAATAGTATGAGACATTTAACTGGTCTGTGGTGCAAAAAAAGTTGGGGATTTGTACAGTACTACCGACGTAGTACACATCAGTACCAGGGTTATAATAGTTTTGGATTTTTCAGTGTAGTTTCGTTTTAGTTAGTTTTGCCTTTTAGCACATTAGTTTTAGTTTGTTTTAGTTATTCATAAAAGCAACTAATTTAGTCTAAGTTAGTTTTAGCTTTATCCAAAATGTTTAGTTTTAGTTTAGTTTTAGTTTTCTGCGATGTTTGAACGAAGACGAAAACGAAGGGTAGTTCATCTCTAATTTCAGTTAGTTTTGTTAGGACACATTTTCGTTTTAGTTAGTTATATTTTTTTTTTATTTAATGATCGTTTTAGTTAGTTTCAGTTAACGAAGAGTTTTTTTCAGTGATCGTTATCGTATTTTCGTTAGTTTTCGTTAACGATGATAACCCTGATCGGTACACATGCAAATGTAGTTCTTTCATTAAATATAACACTCACCAACAAGACGCAGATGTAGACGAATGAGAAGACGTACTGGTGGATTTCATGGCTGATGGTACAGTTCATCATGTCTTCCTCTAACATGGCCGCCGCCTTTACATTTAAATTTACAAACACTCGCTCCCAGGAATTATATCAAACATCATTACACACACTCCTTACACACACACACACACACACACACTCTCCTCCTTCAGGTTAGTTCTGCTGGAGCAATCGGTCTGGTCTGATGTCACATTGGTGGGACCACTGTGAAGAAGAGAAGGCTTTACGTTATGGGTGGCATGATACAAATTTTCAAGTACAATACCGATGTCTTCACTGAGACTTGGAGAAGCCTAATGTGATTAGGCAAAGAAAGTGTTAAAGAAGAGAAAGAGACACTAGGAATAGGTAGAAGACAAGAGGGGGAGCTGGAGGTGGAGGAGTTAAAGATGCTGAGATTCTCTTTAAGATTCTCTTTAGAGACAGACAAGGATGGACAGAATCAGGAACGAAGTGATCGGGGGACAACACAGACAAGAAGGTTTGGTAAAAAAGCTAGAGAAGACAGATTGAGATGGTTTGGACATGTTCAGAGGAGGGACGGTGGTTATATTGGGAGGAGAATGCTAGACATGGAGCTACCAGGTAAGAGACGAAGAGGAGGCCAAAGAGGAGATTTATGGATGCAGTGAGGGTGAGATAGAAATTATTGACTCGCTGTGGAAACCCCTGAAAAATGGGATAAGACGAAAGGAAAAGAAGAAGAAGAGAAAAACGTATGTATTTGAAAGTAGAGAACAACGATTCTTCATAATCACGTTCTTTTCTTGGAAAATGCGACCAGTTAAGCCAACGTCTGCAGTAAATGAAGCCTAACGATCAGAAGAGCCATTAACCTGTCATCAGCTGTGCAGTTCATTAGTGCGCCTGTCTCTGCTCTTACACGCTAGTCTGGTAAAGTTACTATATTATTAATATTACTATAAATATAAATTGTGGTAGGTGGGTTGCAGATGGAGACTTGGGTCTGAAGGAAAGCCTCACAGGTTCATGGTGCAATCTATCTATCTATCTATCTACATACCTACCTACCCATCCATCCATCCATCCAATCACCCACCCACCTATCCATCCATTCAGAAACCAACCCTAACCCATCTATCTATCTATCTATCTATCTATCTATCTATCTATCTATCTATCTATCTATCTATCTATATACCCACCTACCTATCTATCTATCTATCTATCTATCATCTATCTATCTATCTATATACCTACCTACCCATCCATCCATCCACCCAACCACCTAATTTGACATTTCTGGTCCAGTACAGAATCCTTGGTCTGGTCTGGTCTCCAATAGAAAAGCCACAGGTTGGAAGACCACGTCTTGTGTGAGGAAGCCAACACTTCTTTTGAAACCACCATCTAAGCCACTCTAGAGGCTTCCTGTCTGTAAAGGACAGTTCCAGTTTAAGACTTGTCAACACACAGTGATGTGTGTGACTCCTGTGTCTCATATGTCTTAGCTTTGGCAATGTCCTAGCTCAGTAATAACAGGGTGTCACACATTTAGGGCCTTTTCAACCCAAGACATGAAAACCACTAAAATATCACTCTATCGTCTCTTCTTCAGTTTGACCACCATTCCTGACTAAACTAATCCAGATTTGGGCTAAACAACACTCGTTACATAGTTCAAAAATATCACTGTGGATTTATTTCTAAAAATGGATCACATGGTATGCACCTAAACCAGGGGTCTCAAACTTGCGGCCTGTGGTCCATTTGTGGCCCGTGGAGAGATATTTTGTGGCCCCCACCCTGATGTGAAAGTTGAATGTTAGTGGGATTTATAGAAGGATTCTACTGTAAGTCAATGCTAAAATAATGGTTTTGTTGGATGCACTTAGTGGTAAACACTGCTATGGATGAAAATATTACAAAGTATTACAAGACTCCTCTGAAGTGTTGTATTACAGTGGGAAACAGATTTTTTCATTTTATTTTTACCTTTAATTTTCTCCTGCTTGGACATTAACTATTCATGTGGCTCTTTTTTCAAAATGACAGTGGGGACAGTGGCCCTCAACGTATTTGAGTTTGAGACCGCCGACCTAAACTGAGTCATCAGTATTTAAGTATAGTATGCAAATACTTGCTTCCGTCCACCCATTAAACGTTAACCGGTCATCGGGGCAGCAATTTCCAACATTACAATGACATTAAATGACATTGCACCGAACCAGAATGACTTCCTGCAGTTGGTGAGTCCACTGGAAGTCAACCACCCTAACCAGGGTTCAAACTTGGCCATAAGGCAAAAACGGAAGTTTTACACCAAAGACAAGTTTCTATTTAATGATGGCAACAACACATTTGAGCGATTTTAGCCACAAAGTGAAACTGATTGGAATATTATTTTAGCGTTTTTTCATTGGACTTGGATGACTGACTGTTTAAACCTGCCTGTTTCTGTTCCCACTGTTGACCAGGTTCTTCTCATATGTGATCAGCAATGCAACTATTTGCAACAGCTATATGTTGAGATAATTGATTCATCTTTCATGGTTGCTACACTGATAAGAGACGACACGCTGTCTCAGCATTTTGCTTGTCTAACATTGACAGAACGATAAATTTGTGAATAAGTGATAGGATACTAACTATTATTTATTTAATGACATAATTTGTGATTTCTTGTATGGCTTTTTGAAGACCTTATTTTTCATAACTAGGTAATAATTTAACAAAGTCTATTGATTTTTTGATGCGAAAATCGTCTACACCTGTTTTGTCCTTTTTTTAACAATAATTTCTTTTTGGTTCTACGGTGATTTTACCAGTGTTTCATTATGTTATATTTCATTATGATAATTGCTACAACAATACATTTTTTAATGTATTTTTTAAAGTAAAGTAACTAATTGTAAGTTACTTTTAGAATTTAGTAACTTGTAATGTAACTAGTTACTTTTTCAGAGCAGTAACTAGTAAAGTAATGTTACTTTTTTAAAGTAACTTGCCCAACACTGTTAATACATCAGATGGCAGCACACCATTAGCTCTTGTGTCCCTTCAGGGTATATATACTACAAAATTTACAGCTTTAATTACTAGTGAGTGAGCATAGGCAAAGTATATATGTTTAATTAATTTTTCATCTAACTATTAGGAAAAAATAAACCTGTTACCTGTAAGACATCAATCTGCAACAGGCAAGTTTTGTTACTGAATTCCCTCAATATTTTGTGCTTTTTTTATGACTTAAGATCATGTAGTTCTGAGACAAATAAACTGATAAAAGTGTTCATCTTTGATGGCAGCGCTATCTAAAGCAAAACACAACTTGAACTCTCACTTTACTCATGTTAAATTTAACAAATAAAAGGAAGAAAAAAGTTTCTGACCAACCAAGAAAATATTATTTTTCCATGTTATATGTTGGACCTTTGTTCTTTTTAGGACGTATGTATAGAAACACCCATTCAATCTTGATTGACTTAATCCTTAATCCTCAATCTGGATGACCAAGGGAGGAATTTAGGAGAAAAACAGACATGGAAAGACCATGGAAACACCATCTGCTGGAAGGCGAGTGCCCTAACCACTTAACACCTGCTAACATAAGCTTCATATTTACTTATATATTTTAATCCCATACAATTGTATCAATTGTTCACGTTTTCTCTATGACCACAAAATAAAAAATGAGACGTACCAGGTTTATGGCAAATAAAGTAAAGAGAGGAGCTCTCTCTGTGTTATTCAAGCTGCTCTACTTTGTTTAAGCTGCAGATCACACATGGTATTTCTTGTATCCATCGCCACCACAAACAAATGTACCTTTATTTACTGTATATTTTCTTTTTAAGTGTTTGCAGCAGGCTTCGCAATCTCAACAAAACAATAAATCTGAAACCGAGACGGAGAGAAATGAGCAAATGGAGGAGAAGTCTTCCGACGAACTCGGCAACTTTAGAAAATACAAACACTTTTAATTTATAAACACTTCGTAGCGGTGGTCTCCGACCTTTTTTTATGAAACATACCAGTTAAATGTCAATTCCATGAACTGGCTTTTAAGGTGTGATTAAGAAAACTTAACTAAATAGTTCCAGTGCCATAAAAGTTATTTTCTAAATATAACAATTACCATGAATCCAATGTTTGTGCAGCTTTATCCACATCTTTGTAACATTGTGCTTTTCTTTGTCTCCAACTAAGGAGGCAGTTTTGAGGCCTTCTCTGTCTTATCAGAGACAAATTGTTGGGGGAGAGACACATTTCAAGTTGGACTCCTTGAATTGTCTGTCTAATGTCAGACAATCAAGTCTTTTTTAAGAAGGAAGCAGATGTAGATTAAGTATTGAGATGAGAGAGATGCACCAAAGTGAGTTGTCAACAGATGTACCAAAGAGAAGATTTTCAAAATAAAACACTGCTCAAAAACAGATAACACATAAAAACAGAAATAATCTTACTTATTCTTTTATTTGCAGCCCGGTACCATATACCCACGGCCTGCTACCAGTCCACAGCCCGGTCCCACAGGACCGGGTTGTCTATTTACTAGACATGCACCAGTCAATCGGCAACCGACCCAATCAGTGACTAACGCATTTCGGCTGTCACAATGACACAGGTGTGTGGTGACGGCAGTTCAAGGCCGTTATCCCAGCTACGACCTTTTTTACTGTGTGTCAGGACAAACCAAAACACGCTTGTAATGGTTGCCAATCAAAATTAAGGCGTGGAGGACCAACGTCTAGGACGTTTGGGACAACAAACTTAACACGCCACTGAGAAAAGAAGCACCCCATATTGACTAAAAAAACACCCCTGCTAAGTGGGGCAATGCACCGGAGTCTCGGCAACCGCATCCACCCTCCATCGTGGCTTCTATGTTCGTCCAAAGCCACCACTAGAAAAACAACGTGGCACTGGACGACTAGCATTTAGTGCGATACAGGATACAGGCCTCGTTAACCTGGTGAACCACGAGTCCTCGGTACAAACGGCTCATTAGTAGTGGTACTTTTCTGATATAGCGCTGCCCGTAGTTGTTTGAGAGTGTTTCAAACCATTAACGCAAACTGCTTAATGCCACAAAATCACCGTTTAGTTTTACGATGGACTTTTGGACAAATGTGAGCTTGATGTCAACGTTGACTGACAGCTCAATGGTTGGATGATGATTTTGAGCTTTGTCAAGTCCATCTCCACTGTGTTGTGCGTAAAAATATTGAATAAATCTTTTTTTTTAAATCTGCTCATGGGCCGATGTTGAAACTCTATTCATTATTTTTGACGTTTTATTCTCAAAAAAAAAGGTTTTCACAGGTCAGACCACCTTCAAATCCAGGAATCGATATTGGCCAAGAATTTTGCAATCCATGCATCTCTACTATTTACCGTACTTGTGGTAATAGAGAAACTATCTTTTGTCCACAGACTTACTCTTACCGTGGACTGGCAATTATAGAATTCATTAAGTATGCAACTGATGAGGTCAGTTAGTTTAAAGGAAACCCTGGAATCAATATCCTATTTCTTCCACCACATCATGATGAATGACCCTGATGGCTGTGACTCTGCAGCAGATACTTAATCACTGATGGCACAGGTTTTTGTCAGCAGAGGAGCTGTTAGCTCTGAGGTGACATTCCTCTGTACGTTCAACAGGTGAGCTCTCAGATATGACATATCACACATTTGTCCGACGCACACCTTGACAAGAGGAAAGTAACGGCCACTTCATCCCAGTATGTAATACATAACACTTCCATAATTCTTTATTGTATAATGCGGATTTCCTCAAGGTCAGTGGTTTCCAAAGTGGGGGGCTGCAACCATTGAAGGTATCCAATTTGCATCAAAGTGGGAAATATCCAATTAATTATTTTTAGGGATGTCCAATAACATCATATTTTTTGCCAGATATTAGCATCCATCCGTCTGTCCGTTTTCATCCGCTAAAGCCCCACGCAAACGGGGAGGAATAGGTGCGCGCCAATTACTCAGCGCCATCCGCGCGGGCTGATAGTACTATAAGGCGCACATAAAAGTCTTAGATTTTCTTCAAAATGTGCGGCGCTCTATAGAGCAGTGCCCCCTGTAGGTGTTGTTCTCAGGCAGGCGTAGTAGAGGACTCCATGAGAACGTTAAAGGGGGAGTGTGGGCGTTATTTTTCTCCCACCATTTTTAAATACTCACACTTGCATGCTTGAGTGTGTTGTTGTAAGGCGGATGTAGTAGAGGACATCATGAGAACGTTAAAGGGAGAAGTGTGGCCGTGGATTGTATATAAAATCCGCGCCCTATAATCAGGTGTGCCTTAAGCCCCGCGCAAACGGTGAGCGCCTATTCCTCACCGGCTGATAGTACACCCGCACACGATGAGAATTTTGCTCACGTCTCACTGGTAAATCGGTTGATTTCCCAGGTCACGTGATAAGTTAAAACCGTGTACTCTGAAGACGAAGAGGTACTTTTGCTGTTGTTGTTGTTGTTGAATATTATACAGACAAGGATGGTCTTGCCAAAAATCCACGAATTTGTCTTCATTCAACAAGTCGCTGCTGGTTGCCATCTTGTTGCTTCACTGTAACGCATGCGCTCAAATCATTTGTAGTGAGAAAGATGCTCACGTAGCCCGCACACGATGATACTTTGTTCACTCGCGCTGAGAGAAATCGATATTTTGCTCACGGCCTCGAGTGACAAATGGCTCACGTAAATTTACGCTCACACGATGAGAATCTGGCGCTGAGCAATCGGCGCGCGCCGAATCCTCCCCGTGTGCGCGGGGCTTTATCTACTGGGTCGCTGGGCAGCAGTTTCCACAACTGGCATCCAAATCACGTTGCACCATAATGTACATTACTCCAGGTGGTGAACCCGCAGGAAGTCAAACGAACTTGACTTCGACCTCACACCAAAGACAGAGACATTACCTCTGGGCCAAAGTGAAGGCCCCAGATATTAGCATGATTATTTTAAATCATGCTAATATCTTGTTCGTATTACTGTTTTTTCCAACATTATGAAGCCATTGATAAAACACCTGGGTTTCGCTAAATTTGCTGAAATTGCACACATGGACCTAAGACGTTCACATCAGTTTGAGAGGGAAATGGCTGCATATATCGGTATTAGATGGTATTGAAATTAAACCAGCCACTAGGGGAGCACAAGTCAGTGTTTTTGTTTTAGTGCCAAGCTCGGATAAATGGTGAGGGTTGCGTTAGGAGGGGCATCCAGCGTAAAATTTTGACCAAATCAAAGATGCGCGGAAAAAATATTATTACCATACTGGATTGAGAGGGTGAGATAAAAATTGTTGAGTCGCTGTGACAAACCCAGAAAAGAGGGACAAGCCGAAAGAAGAAAGAAGACGATCAATGAATTCCTAGATATTCCCTATTCTATGTTATTTTCTCACAAGGAGGTTTCTAACAATGAATATAAAAACATAAATATTTTGAATTTTAGTATATCCTAAAAAGAGAAGTGTAAAAAAATTCCAATTCAAAGTCATGACACGAATTTATCTCTGTAGTGAAGTTATATAAAAGTAGCATTGCTGATGCAGCATTCTGAGTCTGACTCTGACTTTAGAGCCAGTATTTCATATTAGTAGCTGGGTGAAATGTATTTTTTATGAAACCTTCAGGTGACAGCGCACCCTTTTATTCCTCCTGTAGACTTCCACTGGGGTGACAGTAAAACAAACGTGTATTTTCATCCTCAGCTTTTACACTGGAAATCATTCCTACCATGACACGCTTTTAGCAGAATTCCCGTCGTCGGCACGTCACTTTATAATTATTGCTGCAGTGATGAGACACAACATCTGAAGCTCCCTGCTCTACACCTCTCTCCATCACTTCATGTACAATGATTTAGTGACAATGGTCTATCCTGAAATGAAGGCTGAGCTGCTCATTCCCTCTGCACACTTCCAGATCTCACTGAAGTGATCTGGAATCATCTCCATCATCAGTGACACCGTTCTTCCAAACACTGCCATAAACAAAGAAAATAAGATAATCTGAGGATAATCCTGTGTGGTTAATTTCATCCTTAAAATGTTTTTATATCAAAACACTTTCATTATTTAACTCCAAAACACCTCTAAAGGTTCTTCAGTTCTGGATTTAAGAAGTTTTGTGGATGAGAGGGGCAAGATTTTATAAACCAGAAATGAACAAACTGATGCCATTTCAAAGTTTTCCGTCTCCTCCTGTCCTCTCCATCTTCTACTCTGACTCCAACTACCTCCATGTCCTCCCTCACTGCATCCATCAATCTCCTCTTTGTCTCCTACCTGGTAGCTCCATCTCTAGGATCATTCTTCTACCAATGTCCCTCCTCTGACTGTGTCCAAACCATCGCAATCTGTCTTCTCTAGCTTTTTCTCCAAACCCTCCTGTCTGTGTTGTCCCTCTAATCACCTCATTCCTGATCCTGTCCATCCTTGTCTCTCCTAAAGAGAATCTCAGCATCTTTAACTCCTCCACCTCCACTTCTGTCTCCTGTCTCCTGTCTATTCCTAGTGCCTCTAGTCCATCCATCATGGCTGGTCTCACCACTGTCCAATAAACCTTTCCCTCCACCTTAACTGACTCTTGTCTATCCCACCTACAAACTTACTCACAACAACCTTAAAAGCTGCGTACAGACTGTTGACAGATCTTCAAAAACTTCATTTAGCCTAAAGATGGACACAGAGCCAGATGATCTTCCAGCAGCTCTGCCGACATCACAACACTGCCTCCTGTTTAAACTTAAAGACATAATAAGAGATTACTCTAAATGCCACTAAATGGTCTGGTATAAATGGGTTTGTACAAAGACTTTCAGTGGATTTTGGTCTCCGTCTCCTGGACACTGACTGCTGTGGTGTTTTAAATGGCCTTTCCCAGAGATCACTGGCTAAGTGGTCTCTGGGGACGGCCATTCAAAACACCACAGAGTGAAAGAAGACACTTTTCTTTGAAATGTCAACTGAGAGTTGTCAAGTGCTTACTGTATTTTTATATTTGTGGACATCAAAATGTTGACATTTCACCAGAGCTGAATGATGTTCTTCCAGGGATCTTAACCAGTGAGACGACTTAAATGATTGTCTCACACCAGGGGTGTCAAAGTCAATTTCACAGTGGGCCACAATTAAAAACTGGCATGAAGTCACGGCCAGACTGAATATTTATTGGAAAATAATCTGTAAATATTTCCCCTTCTCCAGATATTAAATGCAGGGACAGTGCTAGCGTCTCTTGGGGCCCCTACCCTATCAGTGCCAGGAGCAAAAAGAATTTTTTTTTTTGACCGGCCCCCTAGTGGCCACAGCCCCTGATGAAATGTTGAGTTTTTGGAACATTGGATCTGGAACAGCCGCTTATAATTATCGACACATGAGAAATTAAATCTGAAATAAAACCCACGTCAGTGGTATTTACCTTTATATGTAGCCCTTCCTTTCCAACAACAAAAAGACCCCAAAATGTCTGTGCTATAACAAAGATTATGCATCACTAATACTACAAGCCCTGTTAGTAGATAAAGCAGGCATGGGCAAACTAAGGCCCGGGGACCAGATGTGGCCCATTGAGCTTTAAAATGCTGCCCGCCAAGATCATCTGAATTAAATTATTTACCGTAAATTCCGGACTATAAGCCGCACAATTTTCTTGTCACACAATTTCAACCCTGCGGTTTTATTGGCGGTTGTGACGCAAGTCATTAAACACCATAGAAGAAGAAGAAGTTTAACGTACGGTAGCGCGTTTTTCTGACCCTCAAAAAAAGCAATCGAGCTGGCCGATAAAGAAGGAAACAGAGCTGCTGCACGTAAACTTATCGATAGTGAGACACTGGAAACGGCAGCGGGAAGAACTGGAGCAATGTAACCAGTCACTTGTTACTTGTGTTGCTGTGTCTCGGTGCCTTTTCCCCGTGTGTTTGTTATTAAAACTTTGAAAACTCTTTCTGTGTACTGTCTTTCTTTGTCAATATCTCACATTTCAATGTGGGCACATGTGGCTTATAGTCAGGTGCGGGTTATATTATCATTATACTTCTGCCTTTTCCGGGTATATTACTTTTTCCCAGTAGGTGACGTCATAAAAGGTATTAAAAATGTATGATTCTAGGTTTTATACATGACTTACACGCCATTTATCTTAGTTGAAATGAACGATCCATCTTTCGGTTCGGGACTCGGCCCCCATGTCCAATTTTAGGACCAGTTGTGGCCCTCGAGACAAAGAAACTTTGTCCAGGCCTGATATAAGGCCTTTATACTGGTGGGCCAACTCTAGTACATATATGAAATGACCTTGCGGGCCAAATATAAATAGACTGTGGGCCAGATTTGGCCCCCGAGCCTGAGTTTGACAACCGTGTCTTAGACAGTTTGGGTGTAATGTACAATTTGCCAAAGAGCAACATTTCAGAAAGTCAGAGCCCTTTTCTTGTCTTTGTGTTCAGTTCTTGAATAATTGGCCACTGGTGTTTCAGTGAAGTTAGTTTTGGAAAAATCACAGATGAAGTTAAGAGAAGAACCTTCTGAAACACCTGGTTATTTCCCCTTCATGACTGATTTCTAGCCCAGAGGCTGTGGGAGGCTCTGAGTCAGAAGAAATACAGGTATGACTTCAGACAGCAGAAGATACTGCAATACTTTAATCCATCAAGTTCTGACGTTCTCAGCTACGAGGCATCCAGGGAGTAAATACAGTGGAATATCATTGTTGTGAACGTGTCCAGACTCAAAGCAGCAGTAAATATGATAAAGAGTCAACAGGCGTCCGTGGACAGACAGCCTATTGGGCTTGTTTTCATTTAGTTAAAAGCTTCATACAATAGGATCAGAGGCTTCTCTCTTGATTTTAATTTTCAGTTAAACAAGATTTTTATACATAGATTTTATCTTTTTTGCTTTAATGCAGGACACTGATCCATGTGTTTTTATAATGGCAAATTGACAATTTTACACCTCGGTCAACACAGTTCAGAAGACACTAAATTAGATCATTGGTCAATGGGTCATTTAGTTCAGAGTCGGAGGTAATAAAAATAATTTAGAACGAAATTCTAGAAATTTAAATCTACTTTCTAAGTAAGGATATTTCAACAATACCTTTTAATAATCTTTCAGGCTCCAGGACAACACAGGAGGTTTGGAGAAAAAGCTAGAAAAGACAGATTGAGATGGTTTGGACATGGTCAGAGGAGGGACAGTGGATACATTGGTAGAAGAATGATCCTAGAGATGGAGCTACCAGGTAGGAGACAAAGAGGAGATTGATGGATGCGGTGCGAGGACATGGAGGTGGTTGGCGTTAGAGTTGAGGATACAGAGGACAGGGGGAGATGGAAATTGTGGACTCGCTGTGGCAACCCCTGAAAAAGGGACAAGCTGAAAGAAAAAGAAGAAGAATCTCTGAGGCTTCATTACGGAGTAAAGCATGATTGGACAATTTTTTGGCAAATACCTGGTTCAGAATTTAACAGTTGTGTTTGTTTAATATTTGTTGGATGTAGACTATTTGGCTGAATTATTGTTTTTGTTTAACTTACTGCTAAAAAGATTTTTTTATCTGTAGTAAAGTCTCAAGGGTATTTTATTTTGAAAATTTCAAAATTATGAATTTCATGAAAACAACTGTTTTATAATCTTAAACTGTGCGAGAAAAAAAGACAGGAAATGTAAGTCACCACAAACACAGATGACTGACCAGGATGAGGACATTAACCTCCCAGGGGCCAAGACAGGGGAGTTAAGGGGAGTACTGAAGTTAGTCGCCTCAGTTAGTCCACCTGGACATGTGCTCAAGGAATGTGCAGAATCACCAATGTTTTCAATCTTTCCCTCATCAAGGTCATCGTTCCATCATCGTCCAAGTCCCTGAAAGCCCTCCCCCCATCGGTCTGAATGACTACAGACCTTGCCCTCCCCCTGGTTAATATTTAGGTGCGTTGAAAGGTCCCTCAGTAACTTTTGACCCACAACAGTTTGACAATTTGGTAGTAGAACCTCAGAACCCAAGGTCTTTGAGACTCACAGACTTTGACCATTCCAAGATCCACAGATTGTTGACCTTGGCTCCAACACATCCCTCAACCTCACCACATCTCACCAAGGGCAGTGTATTCCGACCTCCGCTAACTACACACTTAAGACACTTAAGGACACTCCTACTACAGCCACATCACCATTTCGGGGTAGATGGACTCTCGTGTCCTGAAGCCTTGCGGACCTGTGTCTGCTTCTTATTGCAATAGGCTCGCAACAGTCATGTGGCCAGACTGTTGTCATCAATCAGCTCCTCTATTGGTCTAGCACGGCCAAGTACCAAACCGGAGTACAGCTCGCAACAACAACAACATTACACAAACTTCACACACACCGAAGAAGCCAGTTCTGCATAAAATTACTCATTGCTTCCGATTGCAATAGGATCTGAAAGTTTCTGGTTTAACTGACAACCTAACCACTGGATCGGGGACCACTGGACCGGTCCATAGGTGAATTGGTGTCGGGTCGCAGAGAAATAATGTTCCCCTTTTGTCCCATCTGTCTATTCCTTCCATTTGATCCATACCCATATCAACAAAAGAACTGACCAATAGAATGGCTAGGATTCCATCATCAATAATGCAACTGTATTTGATAAGGAAATATTTTCTCAGTGAGGACAACAACAATAAACTGGTCTGGTAGCAGAAAATTATAGGCTGTGTGCAGTTGAGAAATCCTTGTTGTGCCCATGCACAGTTAATTCGGGTAGGAAGATTTTATAGGTAGAAAAATATTTCAGAACACCAGAAATTTCACTTTACTAAGAGGTATTTATCTGCCACAACTCAACAACCGGTCCGTGAAAATAGTACGAGACACATAACCGGTCCGTAGCGCAAAAAAGTTTAGTCCTCTGTGTCACGCTCTGGGTATTTGTTATCGAGCAAGTACTCTGTCTGAACTGTTACCTTAGTGATCCAGTAGTTTGGAGAACCAGTAGATCTCCAAAGGAGTGTTGGTAGATCCTGAGCAATAACATAAAAAAATTATACTAATAAAACTAGAGATGTAATTCTATTTCAAGTTGCTAATCACTGGGCTAACGTGAGAATCATATAGGTATTGAGTCAGACAGTATAACATGTGTTATATTATATTAATGTAGAGACTCGAGTTTATATGGGTAAATATATTTAGAGTTTTGCAATCTAGATCACCTCAGCCTAGTCAGTTGGAAAGTAGCTAAAATGTATGGACATCCCTGTCTTAAG
This sequence comes from Paraplagusia blochii, assembly GCA_016785265.1. NCBI lineage: Eukaryota > Metazoa > Chordata > Actinopteri > Pleuronectiformes > Cynoglossidae > Paraplagusia > Paraplagusia blochii. The sequence goes on along the minus strand of JAFBJS010000229.1, from coordinate 76,272 downwards.
GTGAGGGTTAGTTATATTTATAAGGCGGAAATGAAATCAATGAAATCTGTGGAATTTATCACAGTCTGAATGGTGTCCACAGGGGGCACTGTGGCTCAATGACTGCCGGGAGGAGCTCCTAGCAATCACCACTGTGACCCTGAGGAGTGGAGATGTCAAACTCATTTCCACTGAAGGCCAAACCAACTGGACGGATCTCATTTCAGAAACTGCAGTAGCTATAACTCACATGAGTAAATGTGTTGCTGTCAACGTTGTACAGTCCATAACAATATCCATTTGGAGTAGTTTTGTGTTTTTAATACTATATATACTGTAAAACTACAATACTTTCCCTATACATACACACATTTGGACTTATTTATGACAGATTTATTTTTTAATTAAGATAAATCTTCTCCTTTGAGCTTGTCCCTTTTTCAGGAGTTGCCAACAATTTCTATCTCACCCTGTCTTCTTCTTCTCTGTGTCTTCTACTCTGACTCCAACTACCTCCATGTCCTCCCTCACTACATCAATCTCCTCTTTGTCTCCTCCCTGGTAGCTCCATCTCTAGGATCATTCTTCTACCAATGTATCCACTGTCCCTCCTCTGAACATGTCCAAACCATCTGAATCTGTCTTCTCTAGCTTTTTCTCCAAACCTTCCTGTCTGTGTTGTCCCTCTAATCACCTCATGCTTGATCCTTGTCTCTCCTAAAGAGAATCTAGGCATCAACCCAGGAAAGTTTACACGGAAATTTTTTTTTGTAGGTCCGTTTTTTTTTTGCTATAACAAAGATCATGCATCACTAATTCAAGTCTGTTGGTATATAAGGCAAGCGTGGGCAAGCGAAGGCCCGGGGGCCAGATGTGGCCCATTGAGCTTTTTATTCAGATGTGTATAAGAGACAGAAATCGGTTTTCCTCTAAAAATGTAGTGGGTGCGGCTTATAATCAGGTGCGCTCTGTAGTCCGGAAATTACGGTACTCTGTCTGAACTGTTACCTTAGTGATCCAGTAGTTTGGAGAACCAGTAGATCTCCAAAGGAATGTTGGTAGATCCTGAGCAATAACATAAAAAAATTATACTAATAAAACTAGAGATGTAATTCTATTTCAAGTTGCTAATCACTGGGCTAACATGAGAATCATATAGGTATTGAGTCAGACAGTATAACATGTGTTATATTATATTAATGTAGAGACTCCAGTTTATATGGGTAACACCCTTGTCTTAAGGTGAGGGTTAGTTATTTTTATAAAGCGGAAATGAAATCAATGAAATCTGTGGAAATTCTCCACAGGGGGCACTGTGACGGACGATGGTCCACCCCGGCTCGATGACTGCCGGGATGAGCTCCTAGCAATCACCACTGTGACCCTGAGGAGTGGAGATGTCAAACTCATTTCCACTGAAGGCCAAACCAACTGGACGGATCTCATTTCAGAAACTGCAGTAGCTACAACTCACATGAGTAAATGAGTTGCTGTCAACGTTGTACAGTCCATAACAATATCCATTTGGAGGAGTAGTTTTATGTTTTTAATACTATATATATACTGTATAACTACAATACTTTCCCTATACATACAAACATTTTGGACTTATGACAGATTTATTTTTTAATTAAGATAAATCTTCTCCTTTCAGCTTGTCCCTTTTTCAGGAGTTGCCAACAATTTCCATCTCACCCTGTCTTCTTCTTCTCTGTGTCTTCTACTCGGACTCCAACTACCTCCATGTCCTCCCTCACTACTTCAATCTCCTCTTTGTCTCCTACCTGGTAGCTCCATCTCTAGGATCATTCTTCTACCAATATATCCACTGTCCCTCCTCTGAACATGTCCAAACCATCTCAATCTGTCTTCTCTAACTTTTTCTCCAAACCGTCCTGTCTGTGTTGTCCCTCTAATCACCTCATGCCTGATCCTGTCCATCCTTGTCTCTCCTAAAGAGAATCTAGGCATCAACCCAGGAACCTTTACACGGAAATTTTTTTTGTAGGTCCGTTTTTTTTTGCTATAACAAAGATCATGCATCACTAATTCAAGTCTGTTGGTATATAAGGCAAGCGTGGGCAAGCGAAGGCCCGGGGGCCAGATGTGGCCCATTGAGCTTTTTAATGTGGCCCGCCAATGTTGTCTGAAATAAATTATTTATTCATATTATCATTATATTTCTGCCTTTTCCCTGCAATAATACTTTTTTCCCAGTAGGTGACATTATAGAAGGTATGGATTTTTGATTTTATACATCACTTTTACATGCAATTTATCTTAGCCCAAACTAACAATCCAACTTTTTTTCTAGTCCAATTTTAGGACCATTTGTGGCCCCACAGTCAAAAAGTTTGTCCATGTTTAATCTAATATAAATGCCATGTTAAAATCATGAATAAAACTCAAAATGCTTAATTTCTGGTAGATTTAAGACATTATCTTCTGGGGAACATTAACATTGAAATTATTCATTTTGGACAAGGTTGGCGGACTGTGTCAAAAAGCTCAACGGGCCACAACTGGTCCCCGGGCCTTAGTTTGTCCATGCCTGTCATAAGTTGTAGGACAAATAAATAACATATTCAACAATAGTGAAAATATATTCCTTCATCTCAGCTATGGGTGCGAGATGATGTAGTAGGACTGTTGGACCACAGACCCCTGGAGACCGTGGGTAGTAGAACCAGGTAAGGAGGTAATAAGGCTGTGTCAGCAGGGCTGCCTCACATGAACAGTCGGCATGAATATTACATGAAGCCGTAATGTCCACCACCAGAGGAGAAGAAGAAGGAGAAGAAGAGGAGGAAGAAGAAGGAGAAGAAGAAGGAGAAGAAGTGTCCACCAGCTCCAGGGTCCAAACACAGAGACACAGACAGGTGGAAAGGTAAAAACTAACGGTCGAATCCACACAACAGCTACAATTCACCGTAAACGAAGTGAAGATAAATATTAAATCACTATATTGCGGTTATAAGTACTGATATATATTAGTAAGGTCAAATTATCCACCGATAATATCGATACTATCGTCCAACTACGTCACCGACGACAGGTTAACGACGACTTGGAGCGAGAGTTCGACGAACAACGAATAAAACACAAACAAAACGAATAAAAATGACCGTTAAAACGAGGAGAAGTTGTTTTCTTACCGCCGCTGTGTCGTTGGCTCTGGATTTACCGCCACACGGACTGGACTCAGCCCACCTCCCCTGTCTGTCTGTCTGTCTCTCCCCCTGTCTGCCCGTCTCTCCTCCCTCTCTCACTCTCCGCACTCATAGATACAACTAAGGTGAAACGTCGCCATTAACGTTAAGTACATTTAACTCGTTGAGCTACACTATCAGAGTCTGTTCTCTCCTCCTCTTCTGGCTGTTTATGTTATTTATGTTTAGCTTTTAAAGTTTTTAATTAAATTTTTACTCTCCGTTTGTTGTAATTATGTAATTATAATTTGTAAATATCGCCATATTTGTCCGTAATTCATCGTTGTGTGTGTGTTTTTTTGTTGTTGTTGTTGTTTACTATGAAGCTCTCATGTATTCATTTATTGTGTTATATATTTATATTACATCTTCATCCTCTTCTACAGCAGTGGTTCTCGACCGGCGGGTCCCGCCCCAAAAGTTGGTCGCGCACTCGCTCTGAATGGGTCGCAAACAGTTGGTCGAAAAAAATAATAATAATGTGAATCAGCTGTTAAGCTTGTGTTTTCATTTAGAAAATCTCTTATTTTGAAAGGCACACTGTTGAATAAAACATGTTAAAAGAAGTGATTTTTCTTTTTTTTTTTTTTAAAGTAATTTGCTTGGTTTGAATTCTATGAGAGTGGGTCGTGACTTAATGACCACAGGAAAATGTGGGTCCCAGAGTGAGACCAGGTGAGAACCACTGGTTTACAGCGAACCTTATTTTGTTATTTTTAGTGTATTTTCTATTGTATAGAGCTTTTTGGTATTTTCTTGCGTGTAAAGTAAGAAAGTTTAATTTAAATGCTCTTCCATATTTGAGACGTTATTGTTGATTTAACCACTGTTAACCAGCTGCCCAGACAAGTGGTTCCTTTGGGAATTCAACCCAAACCCCACTCTCTGCTCCCTCTTATTTGGAGGGAGGCGTGCTAATATCCCTAAAGGATACCCCCGAGAAATTAATAAAGTTCTATCTATCTACATATCTAACCGCTAAATTGCGGAACCGTGCAAGTTACCCTCTCAGTTGGGGAATTGAATCCTAGTCTCCCGTGTGACAGGCAGGTTTATTCACCACTATACCAATGAGGAGTGGTCTATCCATAGTCTCTATGGATAGACCACTCCTCTATCCATAGAGTAGTGGATGTCAACAAATGTCCAGACATATTTACTTATTGACCTGTTTTAGGAGAGTGTTCTACGGGAACAATCCCATGTGGCAAACTAGGGCCCGGGGCCAGAATCTGGTCCACAATCTAATTATATTTGGGCCGCAGGATCATGTCAAACATGCAGTAGTGGAGACTGTAGAAAAGGGGGGAGACTACTGTTGTTATATTATAATAGATTGTTATAGTATTTGATTGTAATAATCCTGGACAGATTGACAGATGAGGTCAGACAGGAGTCTCCATGGACCATGATGTTTGCAGATGATATTGTGATCTGCAGTGAGAGTAGACAACACCTAGAAGAGAACTTAGAGAGGTGGAGGTTTGGACTGAAGAGAAGAGGAATGAAGGTCAGTCATAGGAAGACAGAGTAGATGTGTGTGAATGAAAGGGAGGACAGTGGAATGGTGAGGTTACAAGGAGCCTGTCTCTTTGTGGAAGAGACTGAGGAGAAGAATAGAGTGGAGTCAGGATGGAACAACTGGAGAAAAGAGTCAGGAGTGATCTGAGATAGAAGAGAGTCAACTAAGAGAGTCAGCTAAGGTGGAGGGACAGTGGAGAGACCAGCCATGGTGGATGGATTAGAGACACTAGGAATAGACAGGAGACAGGAGACAGAGCTGGAGGTGGAGGAGTTAAAGATTCTGAGATTCTCTTTAGGAGAGACAAGGATGGACAGGATCAGGAATGAGGTGATTAGAGGGACAACACAGACAGGAAGGTTTGGAGAAAAAACTAGAAAAGACAGATTGAGATGGTTTGGACATGTTCAGAGGAGGGACAGTGGAGACATTGGTAGATGAATGATCCTAGAGATGGAGCTACCAGGTCCAGAAGACCCTTATCTTTTACTGGCTTCGTCCCACAGGCCACTGTGAGATATGACTTTGACTTTTTTTTTGACCAAATGCAGCCTATCATTTGGTTTTGTCTTACTATTATTTGCTAAATATATTTTTAATATTTTAAGGTCATATTTTTTCACTGCACGCATCTCTTAACATGATTAACAAAGCCATAAAGTGTAATGTTGAAAAGCAAAAAAAAAAATAAAATATATATATATATATATATATATATATATATATATACATATATATATATAAAAAAGAAAGAAAAAAAATTGTACATCATTTTTTTCACAAATACTTTGTTTGTGCTATAAAGTAGCTCTAGTTTACATTCGATATGATTTCACGGGCCAAATATAATCATTGTGTGGGCCAGATTTGGCCCTCGGGCCTGAGTTTGACACATTATCTACATCATTCAGTTTCCTCATTTCCTTATAAGCCCTGTAAAAATACATCCCTATAGAATTCAAAGCCCCTCGTAAATACCATATAAATATACTAAAAGACATTCAAGGATCCCGTACATTCTGACCACTGCTTGCGGAATGTTGTCCCCGAGAGGATCCTCTGAAACATAGGGATCCGGACATTTTTCCCGTCAGTTCTTTGCGGAGCAGCTGCTGTTGTCTTTCATTACGGAACAAATATATTGTGTCCAATTTTTTTTTACTGAAGACAATTAAGTCTCAAAAGGGTCTGGACACCGGAATGGTCCTGATCTCCTTTCAACATGTTGGAATTGTAATTTATTAAGGCGGGAGGTTGCACAGACACATTTATTAAGACACACCTGACAGGAGTCAACGTTCCGACCAGAATAATTTCCGAAAACACTCACAACAGATGAGGTTCACGGTCCGTAAAAGGGTGGAGGTGGTTTGTCCATCAGATATTAAACACATTTATTATCGTGTGCAATGATCTTTTGTGTTAGGACCATCTTGTTGGACATTATAAGGAACTGTAAGGCAGCGGTGATTGAAGTTGCTTTAAATATTGGACTCTAGTGAAGGAAAACCTCGTTTCTACGATGCTGTAAAGCTTCTAATGTGTTGTTTTACACTTTACGAACATCTACGACTTGTTTTTCCTTCTCTTATTATGACTCTCACTGAAAAGAAAAGGTGGAAATCGAGTTTCTTGTCATTGTGATCCACACCATAAAATGTGATCTCTGCAACCCATCACTGAAGTGAACAGTGGGCAGCTTTGATAAAGCAACCCACGGAGCAATGAGTGGAGACGAGTGCACCTCAGTGGCAACTTAGCATCTGCTGGACTCGAACCTGAAACACTCAGGTCCCAAGTCCTTAACCACTATTCCACTACTGCCCCACTGAACACCAGAACCTCATTATCAACCCAGAGAATCTACATCGGGGTCTAAAACTCAAATAAGTTGAGGGCCACCACCCACTATCATTTCACCGAACTATTTTACCATAAAATGTGGAGAACAAATCTATAAACTATTACACATCAAGGTGGGGGCCACAAAATATCATTCCATGGGCCGCAAATAGCCCATGGGCCGCCAGTTTGAGACCCCTGATGTAGAGGGTTTCAAACTTGCGGCCCGTGGAAGTTGATTTTTAATAATATTTCATAGATTTTTATCTCCACTTTTTATGGTAAATCCTATAGTTCTCCAAACCCTGGTCCACAGCCTCCTTCTGGTTCATTGTGGTATTACACAGAATCTATCGGAAAGCGATTTTTTAACAATTTTTTTTTCTTTTGTACTGAACACTGAAAGCTGACGAGGCCCTTAAGTGTGGGTGGTGGCCCTCAACTTATTTGAGTTTGAGACCCCTCCTCTACATGAACTATGTGACAATATTAAAGTGATCATCAAATGGGGGCTCGCAGGCAAAACACAGCCCAGTGTTCTGTCTAGTCTGGCCCTGGATTGGATAACATTTTTCTGCAAACTTTTAGCTAATTATTTTATCCAAATGATAATAGTGGAGAACAAGAATCAACCCCAGAAGGCTCTGTTTCCAAGGCAGACGTGTTAACCACCACACTTTACGTGGATGGATTAGAAAATAAACTTAAAATTCATTTATTCATCTTCCTCTGCTTGTCCATTGTCGGGTCGCGGGGTCAGCTGGCGCCACCCAAATCACATTGCACCATACTGTGAGTCTTCCTGTGGGTGGTGAGCCCACAAGAAGTTATGACAGTGCTATGATCAGGCAGCTGGTGGATTCGAACCAGAGGCCCTTTGGACCCAAGTCCGCTTCCTTAACCACTAGGCCATTAAACGTAAAATTGAAAAAAAAAAAATCCAAACCTAAAATTACTATTCCTCCTACTAGCTATTGTCGCGTTTGTGATTTTTAGGTTAATGACAGAGACAATAGCTGAAGTCAAGGGAATTTGTCCAACAACATTTTTATTAGAAAAAAAAAAGCATCTGTTCTAAACATCTGCCTCTTCCCACACAGTAGCAGTCATTCCAGTCAGAGACAGAAACATTTGTGACGTCCTCTCCATCTCACCCTCCACTTTCACATCAACCATGTGATGCTGTGATGGACATACAGCTCCGTTTTGTCCAGTTTCTCTAAAAGGTTGTGCAACGTTGCAATGGAAAATTCCCAAAAAAGTTGAGAAGTGGAACTGCAGGAATTTTAAGACATTCAACGAAGGTGAAGAGACAATAACATGGACACAGGTTTATTGCGAACGCCACTGACGTGGGGCAGCAATGGTTTGATGACGCCACGTTTTGAGACAGAAACTCATGTAATGGTTCCTGGCACACCTCCCCTCCCCCTGTTCCCCCTTCCTCTCCTTTCTCTGAGAACGGAAGCCACAAACTTTCTGTCGTCAATAAAAAAACCTCTAGGGTGTTAAAGCGTTGCAGCTGTTGAACAGTTTGACGAGTCATCAGTCAATCAGGGGAAGTCGTTTTGGTTAAAACAAGCAGTTACACAAACTGCCAAATTTACAAAAAAAAATGTAAAAAAAAAAAATCAGACCGTCATGTACAAATGTTGCAGGTAAAATAAATTAACTTCAGCTTCTCCAAATCTGTTCCTCACCATCCTTCAGGAACCTACAAAACATTTCTACAATGTAAGACTAAAAGCAGCAGAATAAGAAAGTGTAATCATCTTTTTTTTTTTTTTTACATCACTATCTAAAAAAAGAAACGACCAAACGTTCCTTTTCTCTAATTCAACCACATACAAAATCTTGCGAGGCCACACAGACGACTGGGATGGAGCAGACGAGGAGACCACGTACAGACTAGAACATTAACAAGGAGAACTTCTCCAACGACGTGGATGAAAAAAAACACAGGATTTATTCAGCGTAGAATCACGACTGTAAAAACATGGACACCGTGACTGTTTACCCTGGGTTTTGTCTGAAGGCTAGTGGCACTTTGCGATGTTGTCTGCTTGGGAGTTACAACTGGAGAAAGTCGTAGGTATGTAAAATATGCACCGTTACGTAAACACATACACAGTATGTCGGAGAAATACGTAACTGATTGAAGTTTTGCCGGTTGCTCCCATTAGTTGTACAGAATCACACTATCGAAGAATATTAAAGAAAACATTGTCAACTTTTCAGATTTTTAAACTTCTAAAAAATTTCTTTTGTTTTTATTTAAAAAACACAGCATGATCCAGCATGGAATGAAATAATTAAATAAGGATTCTTAAGGTAAAAGTGGCATTGAAAAAAAAAAAACAGTTTAAATCTGATTCTTAACAGCAGGGTGGTGGCCCACATATGGGCCGCTAGCGCCACCACAAAAAAATGTCAGTTTTACACTCGTGGACCATGGAACTGCAATTGTTATCAACCGACAACCTCAAAGATGTGCTTTTTATGGGAAGCTTAGATACAATACAGCTCTGGCCATGTGGTGGCGTTATTACATTGAACAGCAATACTTCACATCTTCACAACCGCAGGGTCGTGGCCCAAACACGGGTCACTATCGCCACCACAAAAAATGTCAGTTTTGCTCTTGGGGACCACGGAACTCCATATGTTATCAAGTGACGATACCAAAGATGTGGGTTTTTTTTGGAAGCTTAGATGCACTACAGCTTTGGCCATGTGGTGGCGTTATTACATTTAAACAATGATGCTTCACATCTGTTACCAGGTCTCAGAGGCAGCAGTTTCCATGACCATCACCCAAATCTCACTGCACCGTCCCAACCCCCTCATGCAGGTCATCCTTCCTTTAGGTGGTGAGTCCACTAGGAGGAGCCAACCACCCTAACTGGGGTTGGGTCTTGGAGGACATTGACATTGACTCTGGGTCAAAGCGCTATCACATGAAATGTGTCTTACGTTTTATCTGAAACATTTGACCAAACACATCTTTAAAATGAACAGCTCCTCCTTGTGGTCATTCATGTCATCTGGCTCATCACATCATCACAGAGTACAATACTACAAGTGTGTGTCAGAACAGCGTATCCCAGAATCCACTATGGATACAACGTATGATCATGATCTACGAAAGAAATTCCAGCATTGTTTACCAAAAAATGAGGTGTAGCTAAGGATATCCAATTTTCCGATACAGTATCGATATCCGAACACCTAGTTTCCGATTCTGATATTGATCAATACCGATATTTGAAGCTGTTTGCCTCCAACACTGAGGTCAATGTCTCAGGACCCTATAAGCGATTCCAGGAATTTTGGCAAAACCCAGGTGGTATCGGAACGAACCCGAAAATACGCAATAACGATCGACAACAGATTTTACATAAATACGCCGATATCGCCAATAATATCAACTCACTGATATAATCAAACATCCCAAGTGTAGCCCTTGTTGAGATAGTCTCTAAGTCAACAAGGGTTTAGATGGTAACTAGGTCTAAAAATTAGTCCTAGGTACCCTCCGAACCCTTGTTTGACGGTAGACGTTGGGTTCGGACGATGGGTGCCATCCGAACCCATCGTCTACAGTCCGTGAATCCAGACCAGACTCAGATATCTGTTTTAAGACATAGACACATGTCCTTTGACATCAAACTAAAAGACAAGTTTCCTATCAATCTGTCAAATTCTGGTGGAGTTTATTTATTGCATGGACATCTCCAGTGGACCGTCTCCCAACCAGTGTCCATCAGCCCCTCATCGACTGTGTGCAGTGCCTAAACTATTGTGCAGCGGTTCATCAGTGGTTCTCCCAGCAGTGTGTCCATTTCCATGGTTAGAAAAGCCTCACCCAGTCCCCACAGGGACTCTGTCTCACTACATATATCATTTTATATATATATATACAATATTTGTGTTTTTCTAGCGTCAACGTCGCCACAGCTTTCTTTCCCGTAAAGTGTCAGAGTGTTGCATGCTGGGACAGAATCTAAAGATGGATGAAGGAAGGAAGGCTATAATTTGACTGGGAATCTTGGCCGGTCTGGGTTGTTGGTACGTCCATCCCTCGTCTCTCCATGCGCCTCTAAATCTGTTCCTTCATCTGTCTCCATGCCAACGTGCCTCTCCCTTTTCTTTGCATTTTTTTGTCTCCTCCACCACCTCCACCTCCCTGTGCTCAACCCCTCAAGTCTTTCCTTTTCTCGCCAGTTCAGTCTTTTCCAGTGTCTTTGCAGCGAAGGAGAAAATCGGTTACATTCTGTTTCTCTGGTTCTTTTGGACATTTTCATTTTATGTCGGTAAACATAGTTGGACAGCCTGTGGACAAAGAGTTCTTCTTCACACCTGGATGTAAGTGTTACTCAGTGTTACAGCAGCTACACATCTTAATTTAAGGTAAAATAAAAGCAAAGACAAAAGACACATCTTCCGGTCATTCGTCCCATGATGGCAGTGGAAGAAAACTTGAGAATCCCAGCATCCTTTGCAGCTTTAGTGTCGGATCTCAAGTGTTCTCTGATTCCTGTGAGGATGATCTCTACAGAGCAGGTTGGACTGTCAAGAAGGACGTCTTTAAAAAGCTGGTCTGACTTGATCATGAAACCGAAGTCCTTCAAACCAGAAATGGGATCAAGATCAGATCCCTAGGAATTCTGTAGTTTCTTCTTCAGCAATTTGTCCTCAGAGTCTGGACTGTTTGACACCGTGTCTTTAGACACATCCGTACTCATACCACACCGTCTGGGGGTCATTGTTGGGGTCAGGGGACGCCGGTGTGCTTTTTTGCCGTTCTACAGAAGTGGATCTTGCTCTTTCACTGTCCTTATTGGCGTGAACCGACTCTCCCAACTGTGCGTCCGTAGACGTGTCCCTCTGTTCAGGGGATTCACTGGTCTGCGTAGCGGAGACGGCCCGCACTGGCGTCACCATGGCCACCTCTCCACGGTGATGGTAAGAGGAAAAGGAGGAGGACGGACCGTTCCGTTGCGCGGGGGCACGGCCTCTCTCCCGTTCTCGCTCCGGGTATCGATCCGAGGGCAAGTTAAGAGAGGACGAGTGGTGGACGCCTTGGTGTAGGAAGCTGTCGTCTCCCAGCTGAGTGTTGGGACCGGCCAGACGAGCCGACAGCGGCCGCTCCCTTCCGCCGGCTGCGCCTCCTCCCGGTCTTCGAAGCACCACCTTAGATTGACCTGGAGAAGCTTCACTGCCACAGAAACTATCAGGTCCACTGGAGCGCAGCAAATCAGCCGAGGCTAGGCTAAAGGCCCGGCTCAGTGATTGGCTGCCTCTCTGACCCGAGGACGGAGCCTGACCCACGGGCTGACGAGGTGAAGGCTTCACGCTCTGGCCGGGGCGCTGGTTGGAGCTTTGTAAGGTGGGTGTGACGTAGTTGGTGGGTGTCACCGGATCTCTGTTAGTGAGTGCTGAGGGGGCGGGGCTTCTGGTAAAGTAGTCAGTCATCAGATCTTCTCTGCTTCCTGTGGAGACCTGGAAGAGGAAACACAGAGGAAGATGAGATATCTTTGGAGAAGATAAATGTGGAACGAGAAGAATAAAGATCAGGGGTTACAAACTGGTGGCCCGTGGGCCATTTGTGGCCCGTGGAAAAATATTTTATGGCCCCCACCTAATATTTCAATTTTTTCTTCCATTTTTCCACTGTACTGTACATGTATTAGAAGAAAAGTATTTTTCTGTCGAAGCAGTAAGTGAACATTATTATTATCATTATTAGTTTGTGTACATGTATACCTAAGTATTTTATATAACAGGGTGAACAAACCTTTGGCTCGAGGGCCAAAATTGGTCCTAAAATTGGACACAGGTGCAGTCTAGGAGCAGATAGAGGGAGCGTTTATCTGAACTAGGTTCCACATTTATATAATTTGGAAGTTTGGCAGGCCGGATTACAAAGATACATGGCCTGCATCTGGGCCACGGGCCATATGTTGCTCATGCATGATGCATCAGGTTTATTTTATTACATGGAGCTGTAATGGCATGGTAGTTAAAAAAAGGAAAATTTAGGAAGGTCGGGAAGATTGCAGGTGCATGTCCCAAAACAACACTTGATTTCCCAAATGTAACCCCTGACAGATTAAGACCGTTCTGTATAATCTAATCTAATCTAATCTCAATATGGTAATGTTTTAAAAGCAATGGTTTATGTCAGACGTCTTACCATCGGTGGTGACTTCAGGTTGCTTTCTTGGAGAAACTCTTCCAGAGTCACCATCTCGCTACCAGGTGAAGATGGGCGTGTCTTGGATTTAGCACCGCCCACACGCTGGGGTTGTGCCCGCTGTGGTTTGTGGTCGTAGGGCAGAGTGGAGCTGCGTGAAGGCGTCTGCTGTGACCGACATCCAGTCATGACATCATCACTGGACAGGCTGGTGGTTCGACCCTGACCATCGAATGAGTCTGAAACACGGAGGACAACAGTGAGGGGCTGCAGGTGGAGACTCTAGGGGATTAGTCCAAACCTCCACCTCTCTAGGTTCTCTTCTAGTTGTTGTCTACTCTCACTGCAGATCACAATGTCCTCTGCAAAGATCATGGTCCATGGAGACTCCTGTTTGACCTCGTCTGTCAATCTGTCCATCACTTAAGTAGGGGCTCAGGGCTGATCCTTGATTTTGTCCACAGATTGTGTTTTAATTTTATATATTTTGTATTACTGTACGTCTACGAAAGACAAGTCTGGTCATTAAATAGGTCAGTCACCCACTCTCATAAAATTCAAACCAAGCAAATTCATTTTCTTAAAAAAAAACAAACAAAAAAAAAAACAACTTAAAATTCACTTCTTACTAATTTTATTCAGCAGAGTGTGCCTTTCAAAATAAGAGATTTTCTAAAATAAAACACATGCTCAACAGCTGATTCACATTACCGTATTTTTATGACTATAAGACGCACATAAAAGTCTTAGATTTTCTTCAAAATGTGCGGCGCGCCCTATAGTGCATTGCGCCCTGTGTGTGTTGTTGTTGGCGGTTGTAAGGCGGACGTAGTAGAGGACACCATGAGAACTTTAAAGGGGGAAGTGTGGGCGTGGATGGTATATTATATGGTATTTTGATTTTTGACCAGCTGTTTGCGACCCATTCAGAACGGGTCTGCGACCCACTTTTGGGTTGGGACCCACCAGTTGAGAACCACTGAAATAGGTGATCCCTCAATATTTAACCAGGTAATTTTCTACTTCAAAATTTTGTGATTATAATTGTATTTCTTGAGGCCTAACAGTTTCTATCAAGTGTCTTTGTTTTGTATATTTCCGTTTATATTTGTTGTCCACTGTGGACGCTCCTACCTCTGCAGTTGACAGGCGAGTTGGAACTGGATGTGTTATGACTGTAGTCTGCCATCCCAGGTCGACCGCCCTTGTTGCCATGAAGACCGAAGACTGAGTCAGTGGTGTCCTCGTCATACAGCACACCTACACAAGCATGGACCATCAGTATCATTTTCTTATTATTCTGTACCATCTCATCTGGTTTCACCAGACTGGGGGGACGGACTGAACTACAGACTCCGTACCTCTGGGTCTGTGGCCTTGTCCCATCCTGGAGCTGGAACTGTTAGTGTGGCTCAGTAAAGATGGTTGATGGCTGGGGGTGGAGCTGAGAGGTTTATGGGATTGACCTGCAAGAAAGTGCATTCAAAATAAGAGTCCTGTAGATCGGCTGCTGTCAGACACCTGGAAGGTTTTACATTTAAAAAAAAAAAAAAAGTTTTTTTTAATATGTTATATTTAGAAAAGCCCCTAATGGAAGGGTCTCAAACACGTGGTTCATGGGTCAATTCAGGCCCACAAATCAACTACACGCAGCTGGCACCTAGGTGTCAGTATAATGCAGTGCAATTATTAGCTCTAAAGCCCCCCCCCAGCAAGAAGAAAACAATTCGCGCCCTCCCCACCACCACCACCCACTCTCCGCCACAACTATAAATGATATAATTTATCTATAAAATAGTTCTAGCTACACCTCTGTATAACATCGTATCCTTGTTAACATAAAGAAAACAAAAAGAAAGAGATATAGTTCAACTTACAAGGATGTGAAATTACATTTTATTGTAGTACGGAGGAAAAAAAAAAACATGTTCCCCAGGGTCACACGCGCCCCCCTCAGCATCACACCGCGCCCCCCCAGGGGGGCCCGCCCCACACTTTGAGGAGTACTTGGTATAATATAATAAGAGGTCTGCTATTAAGTTTTTGGCTCTTCATCTGGACAGTAAGGAGAACAATACCCCCATGTCAAAAACCAATGACCTCGAGCAGTTACATCAATTATGTATTTCATTTGACTTGTTAATGTTGACAATTGTCATCTCTAATACATCATTATTATTATAAAGCCTCATGTTACATCGGCACAGAGTTGCTTGATTGTCTTATTGGGTGTTTTTGGATATATTTCCTTTTTTTAATATATATTTACCTTGTCCATGTCCTTCTTCCCCATTTACATTTTCACTACTGCTTCCTGGAGTGCTGCTACGATAAATACCAGGGTTCCTGTCAGAAAAACCTGTGTGGAAAACAGAAGGTGGTTTAACAAAATAAAACAAAATTTTATTGACAGTGACCAAAATCACTTCCGTTCCTACATCACTAGCAATAACATTGTACTGACAAATACAGTGCTTTTAGTCATTGCATGGTTTTGTGTTCATTGTTTCCCCAGGTGATAAACCTTTAGTGGAACAAGGCATTAAGATGAACAAGGAATTGAAGAAAACAGCAGAGTGGTCTAATCATATTTTCCATGACTGTATACATATATAAAATTTCCTTTTTTTAATATATATTTACCTTGTCCATGTCCTTCGTCTCCATTTACATTTTCACTACTGCTTCCTGGAGTGCTGCTGCGATAAATACCAGGGTTCCTGTCAGAAAAACCTGTGTGGAAAACAGAAGGTGGTTTAACAAAATAAAACAAAAAAAAGCTGGTTCTGACTGAACCATATGTTTGACATGTTCTGCAAGCACAGGAAGCACATGGCTGGGAACAATAAAAAAAATCATTCACTGGTTTAGAAACTGAATAGACAGAAGAGCTATTAGATGTTGGTCTCATTTATACAGAATACTAAACCAGTGAAGGTGTAAACGAACAGCAACAAGTCATAGACAGATTTTACTGAAACATGTCAAGGTTGGTTGAGCTCAATGTCCTAATGTCAAGACCACGGGAATCAAAGCGGCACAATTTTTATATCAAAGATAAAAAAAAGTTTTATTTCAGTGAGGACAGAAGGCTCATGTCCAGACATGTCCTCTGTGCCAGGAAGTTTTATAAAATGATGATGAATGAGGTTTAAGGAATAAACACGTAAATGTGAAAATCGGGGAAGTTAAGGTTTACACAATAATGGAGTTTGATGTGTGAATTTGAGACGTGGACTTACTTACACACCTTTATTGTTAAAATGTTGTTAAATATGAATAAGTAACTGTAAGACCAAGTATCTGACCAGATAAAAACATTGCATCATCTAGGCCTAGAGGACACGGGGAAGTCGCAGTCCAAAGATGGACATTGAAGTAAAAAAACTTGAGTCTAACAATGAGGACACGTGTTGGCAAATACAAAAGAGGAGTTCAGAAATAAAACATGAAAAGTTTTATATAAATATATAAAAGTTCCAGTTTGTGCCTTGCCAAGACCCCACGTCTCCCCAAAGGACTGAAAGGCGACAAGAAGTAGAGGATTTGTGGACTTTTTTGACATCCTTATAGAGACAAGAAAATGATTCCTTGCTCCAGGAGCCACAACAGCCACCAGACGACCCCTGGGAAGAGGCTCTGTACCCAGCCACAGACAACACCCCTGGTTCTTAGCTAAGGTCCGTCTGTTGTCTTTAAATCCCCCAGTCCCCAACAACATTTGCAAAAAATATTTTGGACATTCCTAAACCAAATCCTTTATAAAATTAATGATTTTGTAATTTTTGACATTTTACTAACTCTTGTATAAAATATCTAAATAAAAAAAAAACAAAAAAACAAAAAAAAACAAGCAAACAGACATGAACCAGAGCAGAACTGTCTCAGAAAGCAACCATGAGCAGGAAGGACGTTCTTGTTGGGATCTTGATGAAACCGCTGAGGACTTTTAATGTGAAAATCCAAAAGATTCTGCACAATATTTGCATTAATTTATAACACACAGGGCTTTCAAATGCACACAAGCGTATATGCAGGCGGACGAGAGCAACATAGAAGCACGAATTCACACACACTACACGCAGACACACACTCGTCCTCACACACACACTACTTACTAGTCACACTGGCTGACTCTCATCAAACCCATCATGCCTGTGCAGGTGAGTGTCAGTGTCTACGTGTTAGTGTTCGTTAGATTTGGGGGCGGGGGAATTGTTATTGTGCGTGAAACGTTCAGATGTAGTGACGGTGTGAATGAGAGCTGTGGTGTGATGATGATGATGAGGAAGAGGATGAGGAGGAGGAAGAAAACATTAGAACACTTCATTGGCTGAGACTGAGTGGCTGTCGGTGATGTCAGCTGTGATGTCAGTGGAAGACCAGAAACGCAGCCGTCTGTTGAGAGAGAGTGAAAGTCGGGAGGAGGAGGAGGAGGAAGAGGAAGCAGGGAGGGAAGAAACACAGGCGGTCGGAGGGGGGCGGAGCTTTTCTTGACTTTTGCTGCGGAAAAATTTGAAGCGTTTTGGGGTGGGAGGTGCTAAGTGGGGAGTAGGAAAGATGATTGGGAAATGTAAAGAGAGAGAGAGAGAATGATTAATGATGGAAATAAGTGAGTCACCACAATGGAAAACAAATTAAAAAACAGAAGTCATGCAAGTAGAGACACCATTAGAACCCAAGATGAAGAGAAAACTAGTAAATGGGGGAGAAAATTTAAATAACATGCATCAGATCCCGGTCTACAAGGACAGAACGACCGTAAAAAATTCCGAGAGCAACAGCGAATTAATTGATACCTTAAGATATGAGTATCTGACCTCCATCTCTAGGATCATTCTTCTATAATGTCTCCACTGTCCCTCCTCTGAACATGTCCAAACCATCTCAAACTGTCCTTCTTGTCTGTGTTATCCCTCTAATCACCTCATTCCTGATCCTGTCCATCCTTGTCTCTCGTAAAGAGAATCTCAGCATCTTTAGCTCCTCCACCTCCAGCTCTGTCTCCTGTCTTCTTCCATCTTCCATCAAATAAATTTGTCACATATCGTGCTTTTTCATTTGTTAAACTGATTGTGAGCAGCCAATCAGAAACCTCAGTCATTCATAGCCAATCACACGACTGTGTCCCCAAGAGAGACTGTACGACATTAAAAATGCTCTGTATTTGTCATTTGTGTTTTCTTAAAAAATTGCATTCTTAAAATGTATTTGTGAATTTTTATATATATTTGTGTATCTGTGTAGAACATAACGGAAAAAAATGTATTTGAGATATGAGAAAATTTATCTACAAACTCGGTCCAGAACGGAATTACACTCGTATTTGAAAGTATCACTGTATTTATGTTAATATTCATAAGTTCGTCTTTATTTGGAATCAAAATACTACAGTACCAAAGACCAAAAGTAATGTGTGTATCCATTGTGTACCTCTGCTGATTGGGGTAACGCCCGCTGGACTGATGGGTCCCAGGCCGGGGCTGTGGGAGATGTTGCTGTAGTTTCCGTGATCATGTCCGCCGTTGTGCAGGTCACTTTCCATCCGCTTAGGAACAGGAGGTGGTGTCTCCGGAGGGAGGAGCGGAGGGGGAGCAGGGAGAGGGATGTCAGGTGCGCTCTTCGCTCGCTCCCTCTCTCCTCCTCTCTCTCTGCTGCTCTCCTTCCGAGGTTTTATCAGTTTGGCTAAAGCTTTGGCTCCAGACCATTGACTTCTCCTGAGAAGAGAGACATGAGGTGAACGACAGAACACCTCCACCTTAAACTGGTTTATCTGGTAGTTTGACAACAAAAACTAGCATTTAAAACAACTGACACCTAGTGGTCAGATGTTATAAATGCTGATACATCCTAAGTATGACTCTTAGATTAACACAGTTAAAAAACTGAACAATATATTTACCAACATACACTTTTATCAGGGTGTTAAACATTACATTGTTATCAGTCTAGATCAGTCATGCTCAACCTAAGGTCCGGGTGCCAGATGCAGCCCGTTCAGCCGTCTTTATCTGGCCCACCACACTTGTCTGGTGTGATAATACTCCTGCCTCTTTGCTGCAATGCCCATGTTTTCCCCATAGATGGCATAGAGAAGTTTTAAGCATTTACTTCTTAGGCGTAGGGTCGTAGAACTTGTACTGGTCCATGATCTTCTCCTCCAGTTTTTCTTTTTGACGGCGCAAGGAATTCAGCTTGTCACTGAATGGAAGAAGAAAAGAAAAACGTATAAACCATTTTAATATTATTCAATATAACATGAAGACTGTTATGTGGTTGGCGTAGTTGGACAATCTGTTGCAGCAGGTCTGCTGTTAGGACAACAAGTCCCATAGTGTAGTAAGAGGTCTTTAATTTCATTATTTATTTCCAATAGTTTGAAGCAGTAAAGATATTATTGTGGTAAATATATGTACATATACATCTACATATTTTTGTTAAATAACTGCGTTAACATCTAGCTGTCTGTCTGTCTTCTTGCCTGTCTGGCTGTCTAATAATCTAACTGTCCTCCTGTCTCTCTCTGCCCGTCTGTCTATCTATCTGTCTGCCTGAACGTCTATGCCTGTCTGTCCATCTATCTATCCATCTATCTGCATGTCTTATTATAAATGTATCCATCTGTCTGTCTGACTGACTGTATGTCTCTATGTGTGCCTGCCTGTCTGACTGTCTATTTATCTTTCTGTCTTTCTAGATTGTCTATCTATCTATCTATTTGTCTACCTATATACCTGTCTATCTACCCATCTACCTGTCTCTCTATCTCTCTACCTATCTGTCTATCTATCCATTTGTCTACCTATATACCTGTCTATCTACCTATCTACCTGTCTCTCTATCTCTCTACCTATCTGTCTGTCTATCTATCCATCTGTCTGTCTATCCATCCATCCATCTATCCATCCATCTATCTACCTACCTATCAACCAACCATTTAAGGTTCCAGTACACAGACCCACAGTTTTAGCAAAGCAAAAAAAGCAAAAAAAAAAATAAATAAATAAATAATAATAAAAAAAAATATATATATATATATATATATATATGTGTGCCTCTGTTCATAGTAAATCTGGAGACTCCAGAGTTCAAAGCATTTGTTCAAAATATTAACTATAATTACATTTTAAATTGCTTCCATAAACTGTATTACTTTCTGTAAAATAAACAAAGACACAATGATAACTGTTGTGTTTTTGTTCACTTCATTCACTAGAAAGAAGCTGCACTTTTCCCTCTTTCGTTTCCCTCTTGATTGATAATCAGGTATTGAGTAGATGCACAGTGTGTGTGTGTGTGTGTGTGTGTGACTGTACATGTATAGCTTCTGCTCCTGGTGATACAGCTCTTTGCTCTCCATGCTCCTCTCCAGTAGAGTGTGGTTCTGCTGACTCAGCAGGTTGATCTGACTCAAGAGGTGATGGTTCTCCTCCTCCAGGTTACCTTTCAGTCGACTCAGCAACTAAGTAAAAAGAAAGAAAGAAAGTATTTGTTGATAAATACTCATCAACACAAGGTCCTGCAGGTGGGTGGGTGTGTGTGTGTGTGTGAGAGACCCATCACGGTCTGACCATGTCCTCCCTCATCAATTTTCAGCATTCATCAATTTCCTCTTTGTCTCCTACCTGGTAGCTCCATCTCTAGGATCATTCTTCTACAATTGTATCCACTGTCCCTCCTCTGAACATGTCCAAACCATCTCAATCTGTCTTCTCTGGCTTTTTCTCCAAACCTTCCTGTCTGTATTGTCCCTCTAATCACCTCATTCCTGATTCTGTCCATTCTTGTCTCTCTCTAACTCCTCCTTTAACTCCTCCAACTCCAGCTCTGTCTCCTGTCTTCTACCTATTCCTAGTGTCTCTTTCTCTTCTTTAACACTTTCTTTGCCTAATCACGTTAGGCTTCTCCAAGTCTCAGTGAAGACATCGGTATTGTACTTGAAAATTTGTATCGTGCCACCCATAACGTAAAGCCTTCTCTTCTTCACAGTGGTCCCACCAATGTGACATCATCCATGAATCTTCTCTTTGGCCTTCCTCTTCGTCTCTTACCTGGTAGCTCCATCTCTAGGATCATTCTTCTCCCAATGTATCTACTGTCTCACCTCTGAACATGTCCAGACCATCTCAATCTGTCTTCTCTAGCTTTTTCTCCAAACCTTCCTGTCTGTGTTGTCCCTCTAATCACCTCATTCCTGATCCTGTCCATCCTTGTCTCTCCTAAAGAGAACCTCAGCATCTTTAACTCCTGTCCAACTGGTGTTGGTTAGTCTACCTCACAGTGGTTGTCCAGTTTAGTCATGGTGATATCCAGGCCTTGATGTTGCTCCATCAGGGAGTCGTATCGTGCCATCCATCGGCTCACTTCCAGTTGGGCTGAACCCAAGGAGCTCTTGAATTCATTCATGCGTTGCTGAAGAGCTTCATTCTTCTCTGAGTGCTGTGAATGGGTCTGTGTCAGTCTGTGGGTCAAGCAGAAGGAGTCAGAGGAGGATCTGAGGACTGTAACTGTCAACATAGCAGTTGTAATACCACACCTGTCCACTTCACTCTTTAGCTGCAGATTCTCCTGCTGCAGCAGGCGGTTCTTTTGGAGCTCCTGGTTCAGGCTCTCCTTGTCTTTCTGACCGCACCCTTCACGCTCCTCCCACTTCTCCTTCTGTTGCAACAGGACACAGTACCTGCACAGAGGAGGAGACAGACAGGGGGCAGTGTGTTACCACATGGTAGAGGTACCTGGTTTGACCTCCTTACAGCTGTCACAACATTAACTCTTTAAACCCTGACCGTTCCTCGACTTAAGAACATCCAACTCACGAACCTTCATAGATATCGTCAACTCCAGACTAATGTCTATCAGTGCACCACATCCGACTAGTTCCACATTTTGCTACAACTCACAGCTAGCAGCACAATTTCATATTGTGCATTTATTTGTTCTTCCAGGTGTCTCTCCGGCATTTCATCTCGCCAGGCTTCATACCTCCCTAATACCGTTTTCTTATTCAATTTGGGATTGAATCCCGAAGTAGGTTATTCGGCATTCGATCCCGTATTAACTAATCCGCATTCTATTCACTTTGCATTCACATTCACTTTAATTTGGTATTCGCTGCACATTCGATACCCGCTTTGCATTCACACATGATAAGGGAGCTAATGTGCATTTTAGGTTTCAATTTGATCACGTGGTTATGTCACGAGATCTTGTTAATATCCGGTTTTATTCAACATGGATTTTGTCAACAAACGCATGTGTCCTTTTTATCCTTGTATTCTTTCTTTAATGTTTTTAGTTTCGTCTGACACAGTCGCCCAGAACGTTTATAGCCTGCCTGCCGCATGATAATGGCGATGCGATCGTAGATGTGTTTGTTCCGTACTGAACCCTCCAGTTCCAACTGCACATTGTCCTCCCCCCATAAATGTATCAAGCACTTGATCTCTTCTGTTCTTCAAGTCGCCTCCATTCTTATGTAAATACAGGAAGTAAACAGACAGACGATTCGAGTCGGGATAAACACGTGTGTGAAATCACAGTGTGTGTAGAGCATGCACGAGATTTTACAAGCTCGTTAAACTAATACGGGTGTTGTGCTCACACACGGGGAGCAGCAACCGTTTTACTTTTTATTGCTTTACACCCGTATTAGTTATTTCGGTATCGAAACCACTGACTAGAGGTGGATTAGTTAATGCGCATTAGTTGAGAAGCAAATGCGTGTTAGTTTGTAATGTGACGCAAACGGGGAACGAAACTGGTTTTGCGCCTGAGCGAATACCGAATTAAGTGCCAGTGTGAAAACGGTATAAAATATTTGGCCTCTTTATGGTGATAGTCTAAAAATGAACACACTCGTAAGCACGGATCCACAAGCGTTTTCTGAGAAGAACACACGTGTAATCACGAATCAGTGAAAGTATTCTGAAAAGAACACACAAACAACGCTTCACACGTCAAAATACATTTCTGAAATCTTCAATCTACGTTTGTGAATTGTCGTACACGCATGCAAATCGTGCTTTTAATTTGTGAAACTACGCGCACACAAATTTGTATTTTTGAGACTCGTCTTACGCGGACCCGATTTGTGTGCGTAATTTTGCTGCGTCAGTCCGTCACCAGCCAATCAGAAGGCTCGCGCGTTTGCAGCCAATCACACAGCAGTGTCCCCACGAGGGTTTGTGTGTGGCGTCAATAAACTGCGTCTAAGAACCAAGTTCATGTCCTACAAAAATGTGTACATAGTTTCACGAATTAAAAGCCCGATTAGCATACGCGTACGACATGTGAAGCATTGTTTGCGTGTTCTTCTCAGAATACGTTCGCGAATCCGTGCTTACGTGTGTGTTCTTTTTTGAGACTATTCTGTCTCCATACCTCGTCCTACATTGACTTGACTTCTTTTAAGATATACTATATAATCATGTCTTCTGTGCTGTCTTAGCGAATAGAAATTTCTAATTTAGAGTAGAAATGACAATAAAAGACAAAATTGGCACTCTCTGTACAGTATTTGACACTCCGTGTACAGTACTTGAGTACAGAGTATTGCTAGGCACTAAGATTTCTAAGACTTTAGACCTTGAGGCTCATTAGTTACAGTACCCTGTGGCCCACAGCCCATTAGGTAGATGATGTAGGCTAGAGTTTATCTCCCTGTCTACTCTAAGTCGTTTTCAATGTGTATTGGAGCTTCTTAAAGAACTAAATGATGCTTTACCACCCCCGTGTGGTCAAAAGCGGCATTGCAACTGAGCTTCTCATGTATTAGAAATTTACGATTTAAGAATAGGACTCTTATTGATCCTAATTTGGGAAACTCTTGTCTTACCATCAGATCCACTACTATAAATATATGGTGTGTGTGTAAGAACAGAACCCAGGACTCTTTGCCAGTGGGGCAGACTTACTAACCCCACCTCCACTACTGTGTGGAACAACTGGTGTTACCAAAAGGTGGTGCTGGTCCTCCCAGTTTGGACCAAAGGCCTGTAATGAAGAATCACTGGTGTCTTTACACTATAACAAAGTGAATGGCACATAAAAACCCCAACTTTAAGCCAAAACCAACCCTTAAACCTTAATAAATCTGCATAAAATGTGTCAATATCCTTATCCATAACTGGCCAACCAACATCTCACTACACCAATTTTTAACCTTGCTGCAGGAGGTGATTCCATCATGCCCAGGTGGTGAGACATTGTCTCCAGGCCAAAGTTAAGGCCTTAAAATTAGTCATAAAATATCTAGAAATGACTTTTTCATCCAAAAATAATAGATTTTATGGAAGAACTCTGGATAGACTTCTTCAAAAAGCAACTTCATCATCAGCTGTAGAGATGGTGCAGTGTTTTCCGATGATTTCAACCGCGTTCCTCACTTACTTATTGTGCAGTGTGCGGTGTTCATTTTCCAGTGTCTTCTGTTTGGACTTGACGGCAGCGTGCTGACTGATCAGTTGCTCGTACTCCTGCGCTTGCCTCTCGTGGACGCTCAGCAGGCGCTCGTGGTCGCTGAGGACGTTCTCGCGTCCACGCCAAGCTTCATCGCGCTGTCGCTGCCACGACTCTCCCTCCGTCTCCAGAGCGGTGACCTGGCCTTGAAGCACAGCATTTTGGGCCATGAGCGACGCACTCTGGGAGGAGATGGTGGAGTTCTCCACCTGAGAGGACAAACACGATGGTTGAGGAAAACGCCGTTGTCATCGTCCAACACAGAGAATGGATTTAAAAATCTCTCAAAGTCTGTACCTGCAGCTTTGCCGTTTGTGTGTGTAAGCTGGAATTCTGTTCCTGCAGCGTGGTAGTGTGTCTCTGGAGTGTCACCATCTGGTTGTTTAGATTAGTGTTCTGGTTCTCCAGTTGTTTAAGCTGCTCCTTTAATAGATTGTTTTCTGTCTGAAATGAGGAATTCTGGAAAAAGGTTGAACAAAGAAATTATTAAAATCAAATTGAAACAGGATTAGACAGTAACAATAGCTATCCATCCATCCATCCATTCATCTATTATTTATCTATACATCCACCCATCCATCGATCAATCAACCCTCCATCAAACATCCATCTATCCATACATCTATCAATCCTTCAGCCCAACCATCCATCCTTTTGATTATCCATCCATCTATTTATCTATTCATCTATCCCTTCAAACATCTCTTTATTCAATGGATTAGAGACACTGGGAATAGGTAGAAGGTGGAGGTGGAGGAGTTAAAGATGCTGAGATTCTCTTTAGGAGAGACAAGGATGGACAGGATCAGGAATAGGGACAACACAGACAGGAAGGTTTGGAGAAAAAGCCAGAGAAGCCAGATAAAGATGGTTTGGACTTGTTCAGAGGAGGGACAATGGATACATTGGTTGAAGAATGATCCTAGAGATGGAGCTACCAGGTAGGAGACAAAGAGCAGATTGATGGATGCAGTGAGGGAGGACATGGAGGTGGTTGGAGTCAGAGTTGCGGATAAAGAGGACAGGGGAAGATGGAAAACGTTGACTCCCTTTGGCAACCCCTGAAAAACGGGACAGGCCAAAAGAGAAGAAGAAGAACTACCAATAAACAACAACATACACTTTTTTCCACATTAATAAGATGATCTTTGATCTTCAGAAGCTCAGCAGTGGAGTTTGTGGTGTTTCCTGTCATCTCTTGTTTTTGACTCAGTGCAGACACCGTCTTCTGAGCCTGGTGAGACACAAAGTACAGTATAAGTACAGTAAGATAGATCGATAAATGGACGGACAGACAGAGAGTACTTCATTAATCCCTCTGGAATATCCTTGGGAAATTATGGCTCCAGCAAAATGTTATTGAATTTATTTTTAATGGTCAGCTTAATGATACTTTGTATGTGTTATGGATAATTTGGGAAACTATCTACTGTATGTGAGGCTGCAAATACCTAAAAGACCTTTGAAGACGTTTTTCATTATTTCGTATTTATTTTTATTTAAAAGTTTAAATGATGAAAATAAAATCTAATCTTTGCTTAAATATTAAATAAAAAAAATCAAATCTGTTATTTAAAGTCTTTTAGAGATTTGTCATTTTCCCTGGGTTCTTTACTGTACATATATTGTCTCATAAAGAGCAGATGGAATAGTAAACAAAGTGAGTTCAACCAGTTCTTACAGTGATCAACTCAGCACGCAGAGCTGCATTAGTTGAGCTGCTCTCCTGGAGCTCCTTCTCCAGACTGGAGATTTTCTCCTCCTTCACCTTCATGGTCTTCTGGACCGTTTCCTCCAGTCGAGACTCTAGTTGCCTGTACCTGCTGATGACCACGGGGAAGAAATCAATCGCACAAACGTTACTTACTCACACCGAGTAAAGTCATTTACACAAAATAAAATTATGTAATCGGACCAGGAAGGAGAGTTAAACAAACACCTGTCATCGGGTGTGTGTTCCTGCTGCAGAAGCTTTTCTCGATTCAGTCCAATCTTCTCTAGTTCTTCATTGAGTCGGTCCAAATCCACACTCTGCTGCTGGAAATTCAGCTTCTCCGACACCAGCTCCTGCACACATGGACATGATGCTGTTATATGAGGACAGGGACAGAAACTATTCCTCATGCCATAGATTTAATAACAATTTCTCTGTATTTTGGAGATTTTTGATGCAAGGTTTTTCTTCTCCCACCTCTCTCAGTGTAGCGAGGGTTCTCTTGTCGATCGTCGCCTGTTTCTGCAGCTCCTTGTTCTCCCGCTCCAGCTCTTTGGCTTTGACGGCAGTGTCCTGCAGCCTCTCCACCTCCTTGATCAGAGACACCTCCTTCTTCTCCAGTGTAGCCAGTCGCATGATCTTCTCCTCCAGTTCCGTTTCCTTCGCCTCCAGGGTGGTTTTAATTTTCAAACTCAACTTCTCAAGGTGCTTTCTTCCTTTCTCCGTCTGCTCGAGGTCCATTTGAAGTTTCCTTCTCTCCTTGTCCCCTTCCACCCTTCTCTTCCGCTCCTCCTTCAGCTCCTCTACTTGCCGCCTCCATTCTTCTCCACTTCTCTGTGCGTCCTTCATCTCTCTCACCAAATCTTCCCTCTCTTCTTTACTCTTTTGTACATCCTCCTCTAGTCGGTGTTTCTCCTGATTCAGAATTGCCACGTTCATCT
Organism: Paraplagusia blochii; assembly: GCA_016785265.1. Taxonomy (NCBI): domain Eukaryota; kingdom Metazoa; phylum Chordata; class Actinopteri; order Pleuronectiformes; family Cynoglossidae; genus Paraplagusia; species Paraplagusia blochii. Next base: position 49,412 of record JAFBJS010000229.1, on the reverse strand, counting down.
CCAGTCTCTCTGCCCTCTTTCTTTCCATCTGCGCCTCCTCTCTGACGTCCTCAATCTTTTTCTTCAGCTCCTGCTTCTCCGTCTGCGCCTCCTTGTGCTCCTCCTGTAGGCTGGCTAGGCGTGTCGATGAGGCACGCAGGTTTTCCAGCGAGCATCGAAGGTCGAGGTTCTCCTTCGCCAGCAGTCCGTTCTCCGCCTCGTGTTTTCCCAAATGCTGCAGTTTCTGCTGGGATTCTTCTGCCTCTCTCCTCAGCCGGTGCAGCTCCTGCTCCAAGGAGGAGACCTGCTTCTCCAAAGCCTCTGATCGCTCACTGCAGACTCGCAAAGACTCAACCTGGAAATATAACAAAAAGTTTGGGGGAAATATTTGAATATTCGAAACAGTCGATTTCTTTCCTTCCAGATGATCAGATCAAAAATGAAGTGATTACTTCTCTCTTCATGGTGTCTCTGCTTCGCTCCACTTTCATCATATCTCTCTCCAACTCCTCACAGTGAACAGATTTCTCCCTCAGCTTCTCGGCCTCCTCCGTCACCACTCGGAGCTGAGATTCCAAACTGGCCACTCTGGAGCTGATGTCAGTGATGCTCTGTTGTAACAAAGTGTTCTCAGCTTCCACCTCACAGACCCTGGCCTCGCTGTTGAACTGAGCACGCTCCTGGAGGGACGCTACAGCTTCAGACAGATGTTGCTTCTCGCTCTCCAACTCTGAGATCTGATTGGATGAGAGTAAATGAGTACAGAGTAATACAGAGACATCAAAGAAAAAAGGAGTGAGTGAAAATTACCTGTCGATCCTTTTCGACCCTCAGAGCGTGAAGATCTCTCTCCAGACTCTGTTTTTCTTTCAGTATTTCCTCTCCTAGAGATTCCATGTCCTGATTGGTCAATCTCTCCTGATCCAGCAACCCTTGGAGACGCTCCAACTAAAAAGAAACAATAAAGCATTATTTTAAGTAAAACTTTAGGAAAATAGTAGAGTCAGGATGGAACAACTGGAGAAAAGAGTCAGGAGTGATCTGAGATAGAAGAGAGTCAGCTAAGGTGGAGGGACAGTGGAGAGACCAGCCATGATGGATGGAATAGCGACACTATGAATAGACAGAAGACAGGAGACAGAACTGGAGGTGGAGGAGTTAAAGATGCTGAGATTCTCTTTAGGAGAGACAAGGATGGACAAGATCAGGAATGAGGTGATTAGAGGGACAACACAGACAGGAAGGTTTGGAGAAAAAGCTAGAGAAGACAGATTGAGATGGTTTGGACATGTTCAGAGGAGGGACGATGGAGCTACCAGGTAGGAGACAAAGAGGAGATTGATGGATGCAGTGAGGGAGGACATGGAGGTAGTTGGAGTCAGAGTAGAAGATGGAGAGGACAGGGGAAGATGGAAAACACTGACTCGCTTTGGCAACACCTAGAAAAGAGATTAAACTGAAAGGAGAAGAAGTGGGATATTTAAATAAAGAGTAAAGACTTTCAAGTGTCTTTCTTTTTGGCCACTGGAAACTTCTAGAGAAACAACTATTGATGGCCCAAAACTGCATCTTGGATGCATGGGTTTGAAGGTTTCCAGGTTGCCTCCACAACTGCCCTGTATTTTGTTTGGATTATGCATAAAGGAAAGGAAAGAAAGGAAGGAAGGAAGGAAAGCAAACTCCTTGTCATTTTGTCATTCTGATCAAAGGTACACAAAGAAATTTTACCTCTCACTTTAATCTAACACCAAAATGAACAGTGGGCAGCTTTGAGCACCCGAGCAGCAGTGAGTGGGGACGGTGCCTTGCTCAGTGGACCTCAGTGATAAGCTGGCAGTTGGTGGATTCAAACCTGGAACCCTCCAAAGCCCAGTCCGGTCCCATAACCACTAGGCCACCACCACTGCCCCAGTTATAATCCACTTGTGGAAGATTCCTTTTTGGTTTATTAAGACTAGTTTCTCTGTTAGCACAGTAGCTTGGTTTTTGTCTTTGGAATTCCACACATTTTTAGTGTTTGTTGTGTTTATTTATTTAGTATTGTTATTTACTAAGGTTGTCCAGGGTGGACTACAATGCCTGCTTAGGGTATGTTCTGTTAAACTTCTTAAAATTAAATACAAATATTTCCAAAGTGCTCTTTATTTAATTATAAACTCGGACTTGGCTGCAGAATTTGCAACATCTGCCAACAAATGTTTATGCGATCACTTGGTTTCATCCTCCCACCTTCTTGCTGAGGCTCTGGTTCTCCCGGTCCAGCTCCTGCATGTGAAGCTGCTTCTCCTGCATGTTGTGGTTCTCGTCCTTCAGTCTCTCGATGGAGGTCTGCAGCTCCCTGTTTTCCTTCTCCAGCTTCAACACCCGACTGGAGACGCACTCGTTCAGCTCGTGCACCAAGGACTTGCGTGCTGCGGCAGAGAGCAAAGTATTTATTTATGGAGACTCCAACCGACATCGAGGTGCAGGGAAAGAAAGGCAGAGAAAAGTGGAGACATACTCTCTGGACTGGAGTTTTCATGGTTCTTGGAGAGCTGCTCCAGCTCCCAGCCGAGGTGGGCCGACTCATTCATGCTCTGTTTGTGTCCGATCTCCAGCAGCATGTTCTCCTCCACCAGCTCCTCCAGTCGCTGGCGTTCGTTTTCCCTCTCCTTTCCAACAAAATTACAGAAATATTTAAAAAAATAAACTTAAATTACAGAAGTCAGATACCATGTGAGAGAGAGGTTTAATCACATTACCATTTCCAGGTCATGTATCTTTGCACGCAGTAATAGATTGTCCTTCTCAAGAGTGTGCAGTTTCTCAAAACGACCCCTGGAGGCTGACAACTGTTCCTCCAACAGCAGCTTTGTCTCCATTAGAGTCACGTTGTCCTCACGAAGCTCCTGATACAACAACACAACAACAAGCCATAAATAAAACCGTCGAATCATCACAGGGTTCCTTCTTCAACAGGTCAGAGAAAAAAAGGTTTGTGCAAAATGTAGCCATATCTTCAAAACTAAATCTGTTTTTTTTATCTGTACTGTGTCATTAAAACACAGACTTTTCATAATGTCAGTGTAGATCTGGTCTAAAGGAGATCAACTAGTAGAACAAAGAGACATTTGATCAACTATCTGGTAAAATAAAGATTTTATTGTTCTCACCGATTCATCACTGACACTGCTTAACCCTTTACCAGTGGTGGGCCTGCAGGGCCAGCAAAGCCTTCTCTGCTGGCCTAAACATACTCATACACATTATTCATAAACTAATTAAATAAACCATTACATAAAAATGTATTTTTTTTTGTATTTATATAAAACGAGTTTCCACATTTAAAATGCTGGGTAGAAGCTTTTTATCCAATCATATTTCAGCTAGCTAGTGTTGTCAGGTTCTATGAAATCTGCCAAAGCCTTCAGGATCAAAAGTGAAGGCCCTGACCACTGTAAGTGAATGGACACAGCCTGTTTAGTTTTCAGTGCTCAGACCAATCATCTTGCAAGATTGCGACCTCAGGGCCTTCTAGCTGGCTGATCTTGTCTTATTTTGAAGGGAAAATTCCCGCTGATATCCTTGATTTTCAATTTAACCCCTGTGGGCAAATGTGTCGGTTCATAGTATTTTTTTTTACATGTCGCTATGCTGGCATCTAGTGGGGACGAAATAAATCGTCAACCACTTGGCCACTGGCACAGTAAAATGTAAAAAATATTAAGAATAATTAATTTTAAATGCACTGGAAATTAAGTGCTGCTTGATGAGTCTATATTAAGGGTGTGTGTGATTTCTCAAGTCCTGGTGTCACTGATGTCAATATGAGGCGTATTAATTCACAAAGCTATGATGTCACACAGCCCACCACTGTCATTTACTAAGTCATTATAAAAGTGCTTTGTGAAAGTAAACCTGAAGAACACATATAATCATCTTTATTTCATTTTTCTTCCGGTGATGTGTTTGAATTGAAACTAGAATATAATTTTTTTTAATCTTATATCATGTTTTGTTTGGTGAAGCACGGTTGTATTTTCTGATGAAGAAGGAGACAAGTAGCTGGGGAAACAGGATAAAGACCAGAAACTCTGGAGCTGTTTTGGTGATGACCCAGGAGGAGCTTCATCTCCATTACTGACAGTTCCTGACAATTTATGCCACAGTGTTTCAAGTCAAATCACTTTCCTGAAGCAAACTCCTGTCACCTGAGATTTGTCTGTTTTTAACCTCTGAAACAAATGACTTGCTTTAGTTTAATTACTTTTGTTTGTTTGTTGTTGTGTTTTAACGTCCTCTTTCATCATTTCCTGTCAGATTATTGGATATTTATAACGTAACACCAGTTTTACTTCTTTCTGCCGATCTTAGTTTTTAAATAGAATGTCTTTCACAATCCTCACAAATAAAAACCGATTGAGAAAATGACATGAAAAGACAGCACAGTGCGCCCCCCAGTGGCAGGGTTCATTATAAAACTAATGATAATGACTAGGGCTGGATTTGAATCAATTTTTTTGTTAATAGGACGATATCGATTAAAAAATCCAAAAATCTATCATTTTTCCCTTCTTTTCCCAACAACTTTACATGAGCTCATGCACCACAGGTGATTACGTATTTACTCGGTTACGTGTGAGTTAATATGGATTATATGGATTAATATGACTGCCTTGAGTAAATTTGTGATGGAAATAAATGTAGAAAAATACATTTTTTATTAGCAAATGGATTTAGTTTCAATTTTAGCTTTGATTCTTCTGAGAATGACATTGGTAGCGAACTATAATTGATATGACAAAAACTAAACCGAAACCGATGCGAATCGTGAATTGAATCGAACCCTTGTGAATCGAATCGATTCAGAAAATTTTAATCAATACCCAGCCCTAATAATGATAGTTCCCCGAGTAAATGTACAGGAGTACAGTTTGGTCTGTGAGTGTGGGCGAGTACCTCAGCTCTGGTCTTGTAGAAGTGAACGTCATTGAGTTTTTCTTTACATCTGCTCAGCTCCGTCTCCAGTTTGTCCACTCTGGACGCTCGTTCCCTCAGTGAGTCCACTTCGTCTCTGTACACCCGGGCCAACCGAGCCTCACAACTCAGTGACTGGTTCTGAAACACACATGGTAACATCAAAGTTTATGGTGAAAAATTAAAACATTAAAGCTGCTATATGACTACAAACGTTTTGCCTGAATAAACAGCAACACAAACATATGGCAGTATCTTAATATGATATAATATTTTATTAGCATTGCCGTGGGTCATATGACCTGCATGTTTCATTAACATAGACTTAGACTTAAATTACCTTTATTGTCATTGCACAGAAAACACGACAGTGAAGTCTGGCAACGAAATGTCGTTGCTTGGCAACCCGAGTACACAGTTTACACTACAAAAGCTTATAACCATGAGGTAACAATTACTTGAGATGTTATTACAAGTTATGTGCGAACCAGTCTAAAGTGCAGCAGTGTATAAAAAAATTACAAATTTACAGATGTACATAGTAAACATTAAGGCAGTGCTTCTCAATTATTTTCTGTTACGCCACCACTAGCAAGAAGAAAACAATTCACGCCACCACAGCACAACCCATTCTCCGCCACAACTATAAATAATAGCATTTGTCTATAAATAGTTCTAGCTACACCTCTGCATAACATCGTATCCTTGTTAACATAAAGAAAACTAAAAGAAAGAGATATAGTTCAACTAACAAGGATGTGAAATTACACATTACCTCAGCGTCGCACCGTGCCCCCCAGGGGGGCCCGCCCCACACTTTGAGAAGCACTGCATTAAGGACAACTTTTTTTAACTTAAGCAACACAAATACTATTAAGACTTTTAAAATATTTGTGCTGCTATAGGTATTTAACAGAGCTAGTATATTTTACCATACCATAAAACAAACCCATATACATTTTAATTTAATTACCGGTAAATTCGTTTTTTTTAAATTATTTAAAAAATTATTTTAATTAGTAACAGCCATAAAAAGAGGCATCTAGAGCCTTGAGTCTTTGAAAAACGAATCTAAAAAGAACTAATATTTCTATTAGTTTAGTTTAATATTATATATGTAAATATATATATGTATAAATATTTATATTGGTAATTCATGGGTAAAACGTCAGGATTTCAAACATGATTTCAACAGCGGATTTTCACAAGTTCATGTGAGGTGATGATCGCCTTTTGGTAACCCTATATGAACGCCCCGAGATGCACGAGACAAATATCAGACCTTATCACCATGATGGAAAAATTAAAGTGAAAATTGGCTCAAAATTGAAGTGTATACGCTTCGCTTCCAGCAATCGTTTGTAAACGCTTTTTTCTAAATTTAGGAATGAGAATCCACATTTATCAAAGACAAAACCTTTCAATGTATAGAAAAAAGTTTCTACACATGCAGAGGTTATAAGAAATGCAATGTGATGAGGGAGTGAGAGTAGAAAGACAAAGACAGAGACAGAGACAGTCCTGACCTCCTGTTTCTGTTTTTGTAACTCCTGATCCAGTCGCTCCACTTCATGCTTAGAATCCATGAGTTGCTCTGTTTTCTCCTCTCTGCAGACAGACAGACAGACAGACAGATGGGTTAATGGATAGACAAGCAGAAAGACAGACAGACAGAGAGCCAGACGGACAGACAGGCAGGCAGAAAACCAGAAAGACATATAGATAAATGGGCAAATAGATAGACAGGTAGACAGACAGGCAAATAGATGGATGGACAGATAGACAGACACATAGATAGAGACAAATAGAGAGACAGACAGATTGGTAAACGGACAAACAGAAAGACAGACAGACGGGTAAATGGATAGACAGACGGACAGACAAACAGATGGACGAACAGACATAGAGATAATTAGATAGATGGGTAAATAGACAGACAGACAGGCAGGAAGACAGACAGAAAGACAAATAGATAAATGGGTTAATAGATAGACAGGTAGACAGACAGACAGATAGATAAAGGATAAATAGACAGACAGACACGTAGAGAGAGACAAAAAGAGAGACAGACAATGAGAGACGGAGAGACAGAGACACAGACAGATAGACAGACACAAACAATCCATGTCAGTGAATTACACACGTTGAAGCTGGCAAACTAGTACCAGAACAAATGAATGCTGTATGTTCATCATAATTCTACATTAAAAAAGACATTGGGTCCAATGAAATAATCATGTTGGTATGATGTTCTGACGTTCTGTGGAATGAGCTTTGTCTCTAAATACACGGCCTGTCTCTTATACACATCTTAAAAAATGCAATGTGATGAGGGAGTGAGAGTAGAAAGACAGAGACAGAGACAGAGACAATGGTTCAGTCCTGACCTCCTGTTTCTGTTTTTGTAACTCCTGATCCAGACGCTCCACTTCATGCTTAGAATCCATGAGTTGCTCTGTTTTCTCCTCTCTGCAGACAGACAGACAGATGGGTTAATGGATAGACAGGCAGAAAGACAGACAGACAGAGAGCCAGACGGACAGACAGGCAAACAATTAGAAAGATGGGTATAGACAGACACACAGACAGCCAGGCAGAAAAACAGAAAGACATATAGATAGACAGGTAGGCAGACAGATTTTAGATTTTAAATATGGTACTTTATTAACACAATCCAGGAAAAAACAGAGGTCATCCAGTCAGCAGCATAAAAAAACAACCAGTGTGGCTGTCGCACGCTCTACTGACATGGATCCAAGACACTTTCATCAACAAGGTCAAGATTGACAACAAGTCAAACAAATAGATGGATAGATAGATAGACAGACACATAGAGAGAGACAAATAGAGAAACAGACAGATGGGTAAATGGACGGACAGACAGACAGACAATTAGAAAGATGGGTAAAGACAAACAGAAAGACAGACGGGTAAATGGATAGACAGACGGACAGACAAACGGATGGACGAACAGACAGACAGACAGATATTTAGATAGATGTATAGATAGACAGACAGGCAGGCAGGAAGACAGACAGACAGAAAGACAAATAGATAAATGGGTTAATAGATAGACAGGTAGATTTTTTTTTTTTTTTTTAGATTTTAAATATGGTACTTTATTAACACAATCCAGGAAAAAACAGAGGTCATCCAGTCAGCAGCATAAAAAAACAACCAGTGTGGCTGTCACAAGACAAATAGATAGATAAAGGATAGATAGACAGACAGACACGTAGAGAGAGACAAAAAGAGAGACAGACAGAAGGACCGACAATTAGAAAGATGGGTATAGACAAACAGAAAGACAGACGGGTAAATGGATAGACAGACGGACAGACAAACGGATGGACGAACAGACAGACAGATATTTAGATAGATGTATAGACAGACAGACAGACAGGCAGGCAGAAAAACAGATAGACAATTAAATAAATGGGTTAATAGATAGACAGGCAGACAATTAGATGGATAGATAAAGGATAGATAAATAGACAGACAATTAGAGAGACGGAGAGACAGAGACACAGACAGATAGACAGACACAAACAATCCATGTCAGTGAATTACACACGTTGAAGCTGGCAAACTAGTACCAGAACAAATGAATGCTGTATGTTCATCATAATTCTACATTAAAAAAGACATTGGGTCCAATGAAATAATCATGTTGGTATGATGTTCTGACGTTCTGTGGAATGAGCTTTGTCTCTAAATACACGGCTGTGTTTGTGATGACGTAGCCGGCTGGTCTTGATGAGGACCATGGTAGACTATTCTGGGAGGGTAATGATTTCAAGCTGGTGCCTATTACACAAAGTCAGGTCTTAAATCAGTGATAAACTCCGACTGAGAACTTCTCTGGAGATCACCATCAATCAAAACGCACAGCAGATTTACAACCGACCTAATATGCTCTGTCTATTTTCATGTTCACACACACACTGCGTGGGATCTGTGTGTGTGTGGTTGCCTGTGGTTGGCTGTGGTCAGGTCCAGGCGTTTGTATACCGCGTCGGCGTCGGCAGACTTACAGTTCTTGTCTGTATTTGCGGAGTTTGGCCCTGGTGTCGGCCAGCTCCACAGACAGATGTTGTTTCTCCTCTTTGCTCAGCCCGGTCGTTGACACGTCTCCACCTTTCTCCCTCTGAGCGCCCTCGCTCTGCCCACGCTCTGGGCTGTTCATGGCCAGGTTCCTGCACCACTCCTGGGGCTGCTGACTGAACAAGTAATCTCTTTCCTGAGTCAGGTCCAGGATCACCTGGAATGTAGAATTCCTGTTTACATAACCCTTGAAAGGAGGATTTTTACTGGAAAACTGATATAATTACACAGTATCATAAAACAGACAGACAGACTGAGAGACAGACAGCCATTGATTGATCGATATGGAGAAGCATACTTTATTGATCCCAAAAGAGAAATTAAGATTAAATTAGATTATGCTTCATGAGTGTTTTAATGACAAACAGGTGTTTTTACTTAGTCTTACAACTAACACAGACAGGAAGGTTTGGAG
>JAFBJS010000229.1:9470-35837 GCA_016785265.1 Paraplagusia blochii | reverse complement strand
ACAGACGAACAGACAGACAGACAAAAAAAAGAGATGAATGGATGGGTGTGCATAGACAGACAGACAGACTGGCAAGCAGACAGACAGATCATCTTATTGTAACCCTAACCCCCTTGAAATAAACTGCATAAAATCACTAATAACTTGGAAAAAAGTCTTTAACTAAAGTGTGCCTTTAAAAAAAATGTTCCTTAATCTAAAGCGTGCCTTGGACTGGTGTTAATGTTGAAGACCGTGTGAAGCTAAGCTCAGCTTTGTTAACAGCAGTAGGTGTAAAATTCCCAAGTGCCTATGATAAACACATCCTTACAATGTGCAACATGCATCTGCACCATTAACACGTTGTCAAGTCTCACTCCATGCTCCTCAGGTCAAGAAAAGTGACAGTGCGTTGAAATGGGCTGAGGTTAGACGGCAAGTGTGTGTGTGTGTGTTCTATATAAAGAAGAACTTAAGGCCACTCTGCCAGAAACAATGCTGTTGATGAAACAACAGCAACTGTTGGCGGTATCATCTCACAGCATAGTCTGTGAGACAAGGTTGAAGTAAGACGTGCTCACGCTAACAAACAACAGTGGCAGCAGCTATTGTTAAGAACCACAGCTTCGACCCTTTCAAGTCTGGGCAGCCGCCGCGGACACGGCGACATGAAGAGCAGAACCAATGGCTGCACGCCATAATCAGACGTCTATAAATAGAGCGGCTCCATTTTACACAATGGACGTACGCATATGGACAATTCACTGGGCAGACTGCAGTGAGTGTTTAAGTAAAAGCTTGATCAGTATCTCGGTTTATCACTAAAACTAAAAAAAAAAAACGAGTCATGGCAGTAGATATTATCCCTTTTATCTGATTTTACTTAATTGATCTAAAAACATTTTTTCAATAAAATAATTTTTTATTGAAAAAATGGGTATAAAACTAACAAAAGTAAGGAATGCCTTTATGTCACTTTCTTCAATTTTATATCAGGGTTCTGTTCAACTAAATTGAACCATTTCTATCTTCTGTAAACTCAACTTTTATTTTAGTGAATGTTTCTGTAATTGATAATTATTTATATGTCTGGCAAGTTTTTTAAGCTTCTGCGGGCCACACAAAATCATTTCATGGCCCATAATTGCCTCCTGGCCTTGAGTTTGACACACTACACCCTACAATATTTTTGGTCTACTGGGCTTCTAATTCTCAGCGTCAGCTTTCAGTGTTTAATACAAAAAAAAAGTCTATGAAAAAAGTTTTCTATAGATTCTGTGTAATACAACACTGAACCAGAAGGAGGCCGTGGATCAGGGTTTTCAGAATGATTAAGATTTTCCATAAAATGTGGAGAAAAAAGAAATCTATAAAATATTACTATAAATTCAACTTCAATTTTAAGGTGGGGGCCGCAAAATATTGTTCCTTGGGCTGCAAATGGGCCACGGGCCGCAAGTTTGAGACCCCCTTGCTCTAGAGTCTTTCAACCACATTTACCACAAGAAAAATCAAGCAGAAGTGAAAGACAATGCTCATAGTATTTAATATTCTGTGACAAAGTCTACAGGTAACGCTAATAAAACATTTGTTAGCAGACATCAATATCATATCTATTGGTACAGCATTGTGATTCTGAACACATGAAGAAAAAATAACAAAAAAATAATACAAATAATGTGATTGTGATGGGAAATTATCGTAAAGAAAGTAACAGAATGGGATATTTTCCGGTAAAAGTCTGAGAAGAACACTTGTGCAGGTTTTTTTTTGTGAATACAGAATACATTCAGGATGAGCTTTTGTTCATTTAAAACAATAGTGCATTAAAATGTAGATTTTCTTAGTTGGATAAATTTAGACCTCATTTGATCCAATCAAAGAAGTGGGAAACAAAGCAGCTCTAGCTCGGTGTTTAATACTGTACGAACAAAAAAAAAAAAATGTAGCAGGTCATAGATTTCTCAATGACGCAAGAAGATTGAATAATGAAGATAATAAAATTGTCAAAGCAAATAAGTAAAAACAAAGAGAAAAAAAAAGAAAATAAAAAAAACAGCGGTTGGTTACGTGCTAATTCCTGGATTTTTGGGAACCAAACTATAAAGAAAAGGAGGCAGAAGCAGTAGACGACACTCCATTTCAGTTCCGATATACATAACCATGCCATAGACGCACCCAAATGAAAACAGATTATTTACAATATCAAGGGAGGAGTTGTACAAAAAGAAAGGCTCTATCACGATGCCATGAGCTCCAGACATGATCTTCTCTTTTTTTTTCTTTCTCCCCTCTCCGCCCTCCACTTTGCTCAGCTCTGAGATTTGAACATAAGAAGTGCATACACGGGCTCGGAATCAGATACAATCACGCACTTGATTAAAAGACAGGTGGACGGAATAAAAAGAATACTCATTGGACATTCATAAGGACACGTTTACTTTTGTTTCCTTTTTTTTTTTTTTCTTCTTTAACAAAAATAGACACGGCTTCATCCAGCCTTGGAATTCCTTCTCAATATATTTACATATATTTATAGAAAATTATGTCTCATCTATTTACAGTCAGATAGCGTTTCCGTGAGATTAGGAAAGGTCCTGCTCCTGAAGCTGTGTGGAATTGTGGGTAGTGCATCTTTTTTTCAGTGTCGGCCTACTTTGTGTGAGGGCGCACGGTCGTGCGTTTTTTTTTAATATTTTTAATTAAAACTTGTTTTGTGCTGCGTCCAGCTCCTGTTTGGCGATTGTAAACAGCTAGAAATGATTGTGTGTATCTGTGTCTGCACAGGATTGGAGCTAGAGAGGAAAAACTGTCAGATGGGATAGTTTTTTTTTTTTTTTAATAAAACTCTGTTTTCGATCTTGTGACTGACTGAAAAACATGTTGAGTGTGGGAGAACAATGCTACAGCTGTGCTTATCTGTTTCAGTCGCCACTGTTCACTGAAGCGAGAGGAAAAAAAAAAAAAAAAACCCTAAACACTTCCAGTCTTTTATTTCATCACATGGATCTTCTTCCGTTGGTGATGAAATCACATCACTGTATCATGTGTGAATCAAGCGGATAAACCTAATTACACTGAAAATAACTTGTGGGATTATTAACGTGTCATTTTGTTTACCCTTCTCTGACTCGAGCAAATTCATTAGGGAAACAAATAACCTGGTTATCGTGACATCTTATTTATTCCTCTCTGCTCTGAGACTCTCTGGTTGGTGCTGTTGATTTTTTTTTTTTTTTTTCCTCCGGGGTTTTTCCACTTTTGATGTCAGGCAACACAGATGTGTGGCAGTGTTTGATCGTGACTTAGTGACTTTTTCTCTCCATCACCTGGTTCTTTCTTTTTTTTTCAATTAGGATTTTCTGTGTCTGTGCTGCTTTTGTACTGTGAATCTCACACAGATGATTGGTCCCACACCTGGAAGACAATAGAAATTACACTTTTTTTATGACAGTAATAGACAGAATGATGAGTAATGATATCCAAAGAGTTTAGTTAAACAACTGGACTTCTTCTTGGGGTTGAAAGATGTTTCTTTCCTCATCTCAGAAACTCTAGTAGTTCTAATCCACTCGACCACTCCCTTCAATACTGGACAAAGGAGTGAGATGTTTTGGTCACACCTAGGAAGTTTAACTGCAGAGCGCAGTGGTCTAGACCAGTGTTTCACAACCATTTTTTGCACCATAAACCGGTTAAATGTCTCGTACTATTTTCACAGACTCGTGGTTAAGTTGTGGCAGATAAATACTGCTTAAGAAAATTTAATTCCCGGTGTTCTGAAATATTTTCCTACCAATAAAATCTTCCTACCAGAATTAACTGCGCATGGGCACAACAAGGATTTCTCAAGTGCACACAGCCTATAATTTTCTGCTACCAGACCAGTATAAAAATTTTGTATCAATGACTTTGCGTCATTTTGAGTTTATTGTCGTTGTCTTCACTCAAGAAAATATTTTCAAATATATATTTGAATATAGTTGCATTATTGATGATGGAATCCTAGCCATTCTATTGGTCAGTTCATTTGTTGATATGGGTATAGATCAAGTAGAAGTAATAGCCAGATGGGCCCAAACGGAAACATTATTTCTCTGTGGTGCCCGACACCAATTCACCCACGGACTGGTACCGGTCCACGGCCCAGTGGTTGGGCACCACTGGTCTAGAGGAGCATAACTACTAGTGTTCACTCTTATATCAACCAGAAACAGATGAAGATCAACTCAAGAACAACTCTACAACTCAAAAACTGACCAACCTTGTTGACAGAGTTGATGGGTGTGCGTCCAGAGCCAGTATGGAGCCTTTGTCGTTCCTCGTATCTTCCAGGGGACCTCTCTCTACGTACGTCCATCATGCGACCAGGGGAGCGATCCATGCGGGGGTCAGAAGCCATGGCCCGGCCCGGAGAACGCTCTAACCGAGGGTCAGCCATGGCTCTACCAGGAGAGCCGACAATCCTGCTTTCCAACATCCGTCCAGGAGACTTCTCTCTCTCCAGTGGACGACTGGGAGACTTGTCCCGTCGAAACTCAGTGCGAGCTTCTCGGTAGCGGTGTGGTGTTCCTGGGTCTCCGTGAACGTGAGGGTTGGCCGCCAGCCTTTTAGAGATGTGCTCGTTGTAAGACGGAGGACCGCGTTTGTTAGGGCTGTAAGGGGGAGGTGAGGTAAAAAAAAAAAAATCGGGCAAGAAGTAATCAGAAGAAGGGAAATAGAACGGAGGTGTTGGAAGATGGATGTGGCTACGGCACTGTGGGAATCAGGTCAGCCAGCAAATCTGGTCATGATTGTCTAGTAGTTGTAATCCTTGTCAGTACTGGAGTATTTAGACTTAGTAAGAATAGACTATTTTAGAGCTAGTATTATTTATCCCTGATCAAAGTTTTGAGCCTTTAGATAACCAGTGTTACAATCAAACATCGCAACAAAGATATTAAACTAATGTGATAGATCATTCTCAAAACAAGAGTAGAGGTCAATTCTTCTTTATTAAATAATTCTAACTATACATATAAAAAGGAAACAATGATAGAAATAACATTTAATCTTATTTCCCAAAGAGGCAAACTAGGATTTGCCACAGATAAAAAATGCACTCCTCCTCCTGTAAAAATGAAACAAAGGAGTTACTCCCTTGTAACAGTTCAAAAGACTAAACTCAACCATCACCACATGTGAAGGTGAACCTGTTCCGGAAGTGCCAGCGAGTACCGGTGACTTCTCGACGATACATGAGTGACGTGCAGTGAAAACATGCAGTGGAATGAAAGTACAGTCTACACCAGACCTGGGCAAACTGAGGCTCGGGGGTTCAGATGTGGCCCGTTAGGCTTTTTTAATTGGGCCCACTGAACTTGTTAGAAAAAAGTTAGACTTTTTATTTACATTGTCCTTATCTCTTTTTTCCCTTTTCGGAATTTCCATTTCAGAGCTTAACAACAATATATATAAACAAACAATATTTGCCCAAGTCTGGTCTATACAATTACAACAATCTCCAACAACAAACAAAAGGAAAATATTAACTCCTTAACATTGAGAGCTGTGAGTTCCAAACTATTTTGGTATTGGAAGACTATAAACCAGGGATGAACTCAATTTTATAGCGGGTCACAATTAAAAAACTGGCATGAAGTCACGGGCCAGACTGAAAATTTATCGAAAAATAAACTGTTAATTTTTCCCTTTTCTCCAGATAATAAGGGCAGTGCCAGGGTCTACTAGGACTCCTAGCAAGATATCCCTGGTCGCAGCCAAAAAAATTCTGTCCTGGCCCTTTAGTGGCCGTAGCCCCAAGCAACTGCTTGCCCTTAATTGTTGTTTTCTGGGAACATACATCAGTGGTATTTGCCTTTATCTGTAGCAGTATACCAGTATATAAGGCCTTTATACTGGTGGGCCAACCTTAGAACATATTCCATATGATCACACGGGCCAAATATAATAACACTGTGGGCCAGATTTGGCACCCGGGCCTGAGTTTGACACCTGCGCTATAAACTCTTGAATCAGGTCATCTATTGCAGGAGAATGTGAGCATGCACGAGTGAGCCGGATGGGGAGTTAAGTCACTGCCGTCACCTGCGCCCAGAGCCGTTCCGCTGCAGGTCGCTCCCTCCCTCCTGGCACTGGGCCAGGTTGCCCTTACAGCAGATGACCCTAAGTTTGTTCTGGTACGACGAGGCCAGGTAAATGGCACCGGAGGAGATGGCCGGGCCCAGGTAACGTGGGTTGGGAATATCCAGGTGAGCGTAAGAGTGGGGCCTGGAAAAAGAAGAAAGAAAAGAGATATTGTGCTCTGTTGGAATTTATTTATAATCTTTGTCTAAAATACTGAAATGAATCCATGAACATTAACTAAAAAGAGAGAAGAAAAAAAAGACAAACCCCAGAGCAGCATGACCCTGAATCTCAATTACATCCAGAGAGTTGAAGTAGGTCACAAACAGATAAGGTTCTCTGTACGCTGAAAAGCAAAGAAGGAAGATGCACAATATTTAATTTGCTAAAAATTAAGTTAAAGAAAAATGAAAATAAACTCTTTTCATCACAAACCAAAGGACAGGGGCAGGCGACTCCACTTGATATCATCACTTCTGCTCCTGCGGCCGTATGAATCCACAAATACACCAAACTCTGTGAAGTTATTTAAGATTAACACATGTTGATTCACAGTTTTTATGAAGAAAATTGATTAAATGCATTTGTTTATGTACAAAAAAAAAATGGCGAACCGTGGAAACAGAGCAAGTATTCCTCCTTCTGTGGAGCTGTGGTGACCTGGATGATGGAGATGGGGAAACTGTGGGATGACGCCGCAAAGACGGCTGAAGCAAGCGTAACATCATTTTTATCCAAGAATTCTGCCAAAATAAATAAATAAATAAATCAGCTTCTTCAGGTGAGATCAGGTCAATAAGAATAGCCTGGTTTGCTGTGGTCTGCTAACCCACCTTCCAGGACATACTGCTTCATCTCAATTTCGTAGAACTTGTTGGTGCCAATAATGATGCTGTAGCCGGTGAAGTGGATGCAGCTGCAGGGCTCCGAGGTCTCGATCTCCTGTAAATACCAGTCGAAACAGAAACCCGTCTTCACGATCTTCACGGCATAAATGTGGACGGTAAACGTCTTTGGAGTCCACTGACCTTTCTGATGCAGAACTTGTTCAGGCTTTCGTTGTGTCTCAGAATTGTGATCTTATTGGGCATAGCCGCGCAGATACAAGTCCCATTATCAATCTGCAGAGAGAGAGAGGGAGAGAGGGAAGGAGGAAGGGAGGGAGGGAGAGAGCGGGACAGCTTTAAATACAGGCAATCTAATGCTATTACACCCATCATTAACTCCAACCTAATCACAGGCCTTACTTACAATTGTAGCTTGTGAAAATTAGGCCGGCCTGACTCACCTTTCCAGAGGAGAAGAGGTGGCATCCTTTCACCGTCTCAAAGATGAAGGGGTTGAGGTCAGGCTGAGCTGGGAGATGGGACTGAGACAGAGACTGCTTCACCTTCTTGATATCCACCAGACAAAGAGCCCTCTCCTCTCCTGTAACGCAATGTTGTAGGTTAAAGTGTATCATTATCTGTCTATTATTAGTAGTTGTACCGCGAAAAAAAAACTGTGGTACTGGGGCCGTATTGTTCTGCCATGTACTCACCAGTGATCATCAGCAGCTTATCGAGCTCCCTGAGGATCTGGATCTGGAAGACGGAGGCCAGCCCAGGGATGTGGGTGAGAGAGTTCTTTATGACATTCAGGGCGTAAAGTCCCTCTTCAGAGCCGACCAACACAACCTGCGGGTAGAGAACGTGCACATTGATTGGTTACAAAAAAAACAAAAAACACAAGTGTCAAACTCTGGCCCGGGGGCCAAATGTGGCCCGAAGTGTAATTATTTTTGGCCCACCAGATAACATCAAATGTGTACTATAGTTGGCCCACCGGTATGTAGACCTTACATACTTTCAGAATTTATCTCTTGCATACATTTTGTTCTGTAAAGAAAGATTTACACTGAAAATGATCTGAAAAGACAACAAAGAGACCAAATAAGAAACAAATACCAATGATGTGTGAATTATTTCTATCACAATTTCTCGTGTGTTGATACTAATCAGCTATTGGTGTTACACATTCAGTGTATTCACATGAAAAAAACACTATTTCATACCCAAAGAGAAGGGAAAACATGCACATTTATAGTTAATTTCTCAATATATATTGAGTTTTGGCCCTTGATTTTATGTCTGTTTTCAATTCTGGACGGCTGTGAAATTGAGTTTGACCCTCCTGCCCTGGACTCAAATGTCTTATGTTGGAGTTTTTCCTTGTACCTGGTCAGTGAGAGGGAGCGTGCAGTTGATGTCCAAACGGTCGTCACCCTCGAGTTTCAAGAGGGAGTTGCCCAAAAGTTTCTAGTAAGACAAATGAAAAGACAATAATTGAAATCGGAAAATGGTATGAAGACGTAAAGATGTAAGGCAGAAGAACAGGATTCAGGCAAGGGTTTTTTATTTATTTATTTAGGGCATAAAGTTAATTGTGTCAATTCTTGAAATCTCTTGACGACAAACTAACAGTCCAACAAGCAGCATTCTCTTTTCTTAGCCTGAACACTGCTTTTATGCGAACAACTTGTGACAAATTATGAAATGTAGGACACCAATTCAAGAAAAAAAATGCTCTATGTGGACAGTTATTTTGCTTTTATCCAATTAAAACAGTTTTGAAACTGTAATTGTCCTTTATACATAGTTACGGTACTAGCTCTTTATCTGCAACAAAAATGCCTGCTAGCATTGGGTTCTCGTATTAAAATGTATCATAGCGCAGTGGTCCCCAACCAATGATTGGGGGCCAGTACTGGTCCATGGGTTAATTGGTGCTGGGCCACAGAGAAACATTTATCTCCTTTGTCCTCATCTGACTATTACTTACACTTGGTCTATACCCATATCAACAAAAGAACTTAACTATAGATTGGCTAGGATTCCATCATCAATAATGCAACTAAATTTTGATTAGGAAATATTTTCTCAGTGAAGGCAACAACAATAAACTGCACTTGAGAAATCCTTGTTGTGCCCATGCACAGTTAATTCGGGTAGGAAGATTTTATAGGTAGGAAAATATTTCAGAACACCGGAAATTGAATTTTATAAAGGGGTATTTACCTGCCACAACTTAACGACCGGGACGTGAAAATAGTACGAGACATTTAACCAGTCCGTGGCGTCACAGTAAACCAAAATTATAACTGCTTTACTAAAAATTTTAATACCATTGTTGTCTAAACTGTGTTTACCTTTCACTGATAATTGTTTGATGGGTGTGTTCAACATATTTTACAAAATCATGTGAGTAGGCAACATAAGCAGGGAAAGGTTTACAGTTGCAGGCTTCAACAGTAAAGCTGACTGAAAATCGAAGTGAGAATCTAAAAGGTTCCTCATGGCACAGAAAGCAGAGCAGATGACGACAAAAAAAAAAAAAAGGAATATGACAAACTGATAACAGCGCTTGGAGACTGAGATTGAGCTCACACTGCAAAGTGTGTGTACAGCTATACTGTACACTGCATGTGTTTGGATGGCAGATAAAGGGGCTGAAGCAACACATGGCTTATGCAGAAGCGCTCATGCCAAAACAAACTGTATGATACCAGGCCAAATATGCAGAGATGTGCTCATTCACATCATTGCACTATAGATAGGGGAAAGCAGCCTTTTTCCTCAGAGTGGTTCGTCCCATGGATCATATTCAGTAACTAAGCCTTTGACTGTGTTGACCTGTACCAGACAGTGTCCTATGTGTTTGACGAGTGCGGCTACTGCATGCTCAGTCGGTCGGTCGACTGAAGCCCAAGCATTCGTGCAGCTTCTTACTGTACCTGAACCAGTGGGGAAAGGATCTTCTGTCTTTTAGAAACACCTGCCTATAATATGATCCACACAACCGGGGGTTGAATGATGGCAAACACGCACAGGTATTATCACATAAAACAGAGACGATGACATTATGGGTAGAAGAAATTGAAAACATGCAAAGAGAGAGAGAGAAGAAAGAGGGGAAGAAAGAGAAGTGAAGGCACAGGCTGATGTTCAATGGAAGCATTCAAAATATTTAAGCCAAAACTTTCACATCGACAATACAGGCGCCTCTTGATGATGTTACTATTAAAATATCTTAGCTTCTTTTACAAAAACAACTTTAAATAGGTGGTGTTAAATTTTTTTGCCCTGTACGGCCTAAAAGAAGCTGAAAAATCATTCTTCGGGTCATACTCACAGCATCAGACTCCCCTTTGTCCTTAGATCCTCGACTGCCGGCCACCACGGACTCCAGCACTGCTACCCAGCGCTGCTTATCGGGGAAACTGGGGGCCATAAAATAGAGAGACTGTCCCGGCCAGCAGGTGGTGTGGGGATGCGACTCCAGCTTCAGTACATACGGGATGTCTGCGAACGCACACGGAATGACGGACGGATCTGTCATCAGGTGAAACACTCAATTTCGTGGTTGAGCAGAAAAATTCAAACACTGCGTGCCCTTGGTATTACTCTGAAAATCCTGACATGTGCATAGAGTGTAGAATTCCAAAGAGTAAAAAACATAAAATAATTTGAACACCTACTAATGTACTTGCAAATCCTGATCTTGTGCAAATATGTCAGCAGTTTGCAACAACATCTGCACATTTTTTATAGAACACTTTGTTGCTTAGGCCCAGGCCTTCTTGTGGAACCACCTCCAGACACCTAGACTTCTTTCTGACATTGCCCATGGTAGCCTACAGGTTCGGCCGTAGACCCTTTTGTACATTTAATTTTCTATTGTTGTCCCCTCTCTCTCTTTTCTTTTCCTAACTTATTTCTTATATCCCAAGGCCTAATTCATTCGGCCAGGGACCTCATGTCTCCCATGTTCCCAATGGCTGTAAACTGGACTCATGACTTAGCCTCCAAATCCTGGTCCAGCTTCTCTAGGACCCTGTATTGACAGAGCAAGGACTCTAGGGAGCTGTTGTGTGAATTGCCTGTTGTAGATCAATTCAATTAGTTTTTCTACTTCCTGCCCACCTGTCCGCCCTGGGTGAGGATCCCCTCCACCTTAAATAACCCTGAGGTTTCTTCCCTTTTTCCCCCCAGTTCTCCTCGGATAACGATTGATATAATTTGGAACATAAAGTTGAAGTTGTTATATAAATGTCTCCAAAACACAAAAAAAAGGTTCCGATACCTGACTTGGCTGTGTTGATAAGTTCAGAGGCTCCGACAGCTCCATGGACAGATACCTCTCCATCAGGCATACACAGTTCAAACTCCTCCTCAGCCTTTATACAGTCTATTAAAGACAGGTCACGCATGAGAAACTCCACTGCTTGTTTAAATCAATTAATTTAAAAACTCAGGACTCACCCTCTCTGGGCTCACTGTCATAGATGGATACTTTGGTTCCATCAAGTACCACGTACTTCCTCTCCCAGCCCTGCTGACCGCGCTTTCCATTCCTACGCAAAGGCGAATGCTCTCTTTGATTTCATGCATTAACATTGAATGAAAGTTTAACAAGCAGCAGTGGAGAAGAGTCCAAACAGTTACCTGGGTTGTTTCATCCAGCCCTCTAGGCGAACGTGCCCACTGGCCTCTTTCACCTGGAGTGCAGGTGAGTTTGCCTTTTCCCGACACAGAGCCTCTGAAAAATGAGTGGCGTACTCAGCTGGCAGACCGCAGGTGGCCGGGAGACATGGCGAGCATTTAGGGTGACACAGTGTATGGCATTCTGCAAATTGACAAATGGATAGAGGATATTAAATACTAATTTGGACAAATGTGCATCAATCAGGAACTCCCACATCTGACCCTTTACAATGGACGTCAAAAATAATTAGATTTTTAAACTTAACTAAATTACATGAACTTAATAAAAAATATAGAACTATAGTTAGTTGTCATTTCAAATAAAAAATAAGCAAATAAAGCATTTTTAAAGCATATCTTGTCTATATTGCACAATTCCCAGCAACAGTAAAGAAACTGGAGCTGAAAGTGGAGGAGTTAAATATGCTGAGGTTTTCTTTAGGGATGACTAGGATGGACAGGATCAGGAATGAGGTGATAAGAGGGACAACGTGGACAGGGAGGTTTGGAGAGAAAGCTAGAGAAGACAGATTAAGATGGTTTGAACATGTTGAGAGGAGGGACAGTGGTAGAAGAATGATCCTAGAGATGGAGAAACCAGATAGGGGACAAGATAAATTGATGGATGCAGTGAGAGCGGACATGGAGGAAGTTGAAGCCAGAGTAGAAGACACAGAGGACAGGGTGAGATGGAAATTGTTAACCACTAGAAAAGGGGATAAGCCAAAGGGAAAAGAAGAAGGGTAAAGGACACAGACCCAGACAAGTGGCAGCCTGACGTCCAAAGTGCACAGTGTCCAGACAGACAGCACATTTAGCAGCCCTCATGTTGAGCCCCATGTTGAAGCGATGGGGGATGTTGTGATGCATTCTTTCCTTTACACGTCGCCCAAACTCTGTAACACAAAGAAAAACAGATTTAAATCATCACACATTACATCATTTCAAAAATAATAAAAACAAACACGTTTTATTCGCTGAGTCGGCACTGGGCAGCTTTA
This sequence comes from Paraplagusia blochii, assembly GCA_016785265.1. Lineage (NCBI taxonomy): Eukaryota > Metazoa > Chordata > Actinopteri > Pleuronectiformes > Cynoglossidae > Paraplagusia > Paraplagusia blochii. The sequence continues at coordinate 23,209 of JAFBJS010000229.1, read as the reverse complement.
ATATGGATGTATGTCTTCTTGAGTGTTTGCTGTGAATGAAATGTAAAACAGTTCGTATGAATCAGTTTGTGAAATACATGAGAGTAAATAAAAAGTTCTTGAATAAATGTTTCTAAGGCAACGATTACTGAAAGTTAAGAAAAAAAGTAAACTTGAGGGAACCAGATTTTGGTTAATCATTTTGACAGCACAAAAAGGACTGATGGTTTGTTATGAAAAGATGTGCGCTGTTTGTAATGTAAAATGTTGATGAGCTCATGTCCATGCAGAGACACACTGCATTGAAAGTGAACTTACTTTCGAAGGTGACCCTCCTCTTTTCTGTGAGGAGCAGGAGGACAGAAAAAGACAGAGAGGAGACAGAAGTCCAATAGCTACTGTACAGGAATTCAAGGACGACACAGCTCCTTCACAAAGCAAGATTATTTAAGAAAAAGGTACCAACTGGGCAACTCGAGTGGTGGGACGCTAACTAAACATCAAGCAACCATTGCAAGAATGTTCACTTTAATATTTGAAGCAGCAGTACCATCACCAAGTTCAAAAATACAAGAATAGAACTTGGAAAATCCTTTCTTTTAAAGTAAAAATCTAACTTTCCCCTTACTCTCCAAAATTCTTGCTTTGTGAAACGGGCTCCAAGCGGGATCGCATTGCTTATTTCACTTTCATTTATCAAATATCAAAAATTGCCACCACACTTTGTTGCTTTAAAGCAGGGGTGTCAAACTCTGGCATTCAGAGACACTGAATCTGAGAACACATAAGAAAATATAATAGGAATAATTCATACATTATAGTGGTTTTTGCTTCTTATTCAGTCTCTTTGATCTCTTTCCAGATGATTTTTAAAATAAATCTATATTTTACAGAACAAAATGTATGTGCAATAACAAAAAGCATGCATTATTGATATAACAAATTCTGACAGTATGTAAGGTCTACATACTGGTGGGCCAAATATAGTACACATTCGATTTTACATGCAGGCCAAAAATAATTACACTGCAGGCCAGATTTGGCCCACGGGCCAGAGTTTGTCACCTGTGCTTTAAAGTCTCTGGCCTTTTATTTTCACCTCTTCAGATTTAAAATTCCTGCTTGGTGAGACAGGCCAATGAATGAACATTCACATCAAGACTCCACAAGAACGACATATATAAACACAGAACTCTATTTGTGTTGACTTGACTGGTTGTGACTGTGAATACTTCAGTGAAGGGAAGATCACCCAGGGTTACACCTATTGTTGTCTTCTAGTGTGCTGGTGTGTTTGATTAGTTTAAGTCCAAAACTGACCTTCTGGTGTGGATGTCTCCTTACAGCGGGTGGAGGGGTTCAGCAGGCTACTGGGGTTGGGCTGGTGTTCTGGAGACTTAACAATAGCCGACATGAGAATCTGATGACGGGCCTGGGCAGGTGTAGAGGGAGCCACATGTTCCTGAGCTTTGAAATGAGCCGCTGTAGGACGACAAGACAAGACTAAAGATCAGTATAAACTATTTTAGAGCCATTACTAAAAATAGAGATTTTTGAACAGACTCTTACATGATTTTAGGCATAATTTTGACTTAACTTAAATTGAAACTGTGTCTTGAAAAGAATAGTGTAAGGACCAGCTGTTCATACCTTCTTCTCTCAGGGATCTAAGCTCTAGTTTCATCTTCTGCAAAGCCTCCTCTAGCTCAGCACACCTCGAACGCTCCTTCTCCAAAGCTAGTTTCATGTCACTGTACTGCATAGGAACCGCAGGCTGGGGCTGCGGAGCAAGTGCACCGTTCGTTGTGGTACCAACATCCTCCCTGCGCCGACCAAAGATTCCCTGCTGTAATGGAAGAAAGGCAATACATTTAATGGTGATATTGCACAAGCATCATCCTTATTACTCTAGCAGTATGTAATCACTGCAGCCAACAAATTTAACCTATGCAATAGGTGTTAGATAATGCCATCCTCAGACCTTTTTTTTCTTGGTAGGCTGATCCATTTTCGCCTGGAGGAAATCAATAAGTTTGGTCTGCTGAGAGATGGTTCCCTCCATCTTCACCTTCTCGTGAGAGTACACAGCCTGAACAAATGAGACAAATGCACACAGAAAGCCATGCATAAAGTTTCTACCATGTCTGTCTTTTTTCCTATTACATGCTTCATTATTTTCACTTTTCTTCACAAGTATATAATCACCTGTATATTCTCCAGCTGATACTCCAAATCAGTCCTCTCTGTCTTGAGCATGTCCGTCTGGTCCAGGGCATCCTGCAGTCCCTGGGTCAGACGGAATATGTGGCTTTTCTGGAGGTCCATCTGCTGCTGCAGTTTCCCTTGCTGTGGGCATCGGTGGACAAAAACAAACATACAAAGAGGACTTAAAACTGGCAGTCTTCTGTGGAACCACCTTATTTTTACAGTAAATATATAGGCGATTACTCTGTCGGACCATGTGTTGCTCTTTACCTCCTCCATCAGCCTCTGTTTCAGTTCTCTCTCCGTCTCTAGCTTCTGCTGTAGGCTGCGAGCGTTCATCTCCAGCATGGCATGCTTCTTCTCAAGATCGTTGAGCTGTGTATAAATGTGTATAGATCTCAGTTTTAGACACTCAAACTGAGGAGGATTCTCACATTGGGCTATGAGTAAGACACGGGAACAGATTTGACTCACAGTATCGGACAGACTTTCAGCCTTTAGCCTCTGTTCTTTCAAAGCCTGCTGTAAGGCCAGTATCTCGGCTTTGTGCTCTTTGACCGCAAGTTCCACCGCCTGCCGCGACTCACTGCTGCGCTGGTCTGCGCGGAGCCTGTTGACAACAGAGAGAAAATCTGGGGTCAGACAACAGAGTGTTTTTGTCACAGATTACACATTGTGCCCATCATTGCGGCTGTCAAGCACGGAATATAAATATATTTTGTTTGACAGAATATGAACAGGGAATTCCTTGTTGTGCTTGATAATGCTGTGAAATGGGCAAAGTATTGTTGCAGAAAGCTAGGACAGGAGGTAAAAATTCTTAAAATGATGCTATTAGGCTGCTGAACAATGTATAAAATGGAGAGGGACAGGAGGTAGACAAGGAGAATCCAAAATAGGTCTGGTCAGCTTTGTGTAAGGAAAATAGTCAAAAAGTGAGAAGGTTTTTTTTAGTTAGATTTTCTAGGTGGCACTGTACTAAAAATAAAATAACATAGTCCTATTCAAGTCTGCAACATCATGTACAAAAGAAATTATTCATCTAAAGACAAATAAATGAAATACACAACAGGACATGTGTTGGTCCTGAAACCCCAGTCAGTTATATAAAGTGTGATGATACTCTACTTTGCCCTAATAAGTGTAATTATCAATTTTAATTAACTGAAAATATTTTATTATTTTATCCCCACCTGTTTTGCTTTTCATTGTCCAGCAACCTCTGCAGGTCTCTCGTGCGTCTCTCAGCTTGGCTTTTTTCGTCTTCCAATGCTCCTCTCCAAGCCTCCCACTGCCTCTCTTTCTCCAGCAGCTCGTCATTTAGAGACTCCAACTCCACCACCTGCTCCTCCAACATGCTGCAAGTGGTCTTTAGTGTCTCAATGTTCTGGAAAGACATAGTTTTAGGTTAAAAAAAAAACATATTACAAGATTTATGACAAACACAAAATCAACTATTTTTTTCTAGTCTATAGTACTTGTTTCTGGTTGTTAAGGTGCATCTCCCGGTCAGCCACCTCCCTCCTCAGCCTGTCCACTTCCTGGCTGAGCTGCAGCTGGTCCTCCCTCTCATCTGATGCTTCATCAAGTTGTTTGGAGAGGTAAAAGTTTTGGCGGTTCAGTTCAGCATTCTCCTGACTCAGCTGGGTCAGTTGCTCCTCCAGGTCAGTGATCACCTGAGACACATTAACTATTGTAACTGGAATACATCAGTAAATGAACCCATTTATAGCTACGCGCAGTATGTAAGTCTATAAACTTGGGTTCCTAGATGAACTGAAAAAAGACAACTTTATTTTCAGCGATGGTGATAAGTGAAGAAAGCTGGATCAGGACTTACAGAACAGCTGTCCCTTAAGGCATCAAACTTGCGTTGAATCTCATCCCTGTGATTCTAAACGTAGGCAGGTGTAGAAAAATAATAAAACTGACTGTTACAATAATAATAATCCAGATTGATCAATTTAAAAAAAACACTTGTACGTGTCGAAACACCAGTTTTTGCATAAGAAATATAAGTCAGTATGCTTTATTGCACATGACTTACCCTGAGGGCCGTGATCTCCTCCTCAGCTTCTGCTGTAGTCTCCTCCAGCTCGGTTTTTGCCTGCTGCAACTGACTCTCCAGGGCAAGTCGTGCAGCCTGCAGGCTGCTTATCTGAGACTCGCGCTCCTGGAGCGACAGAGTCAACTCTGACACCTGTCTCTTAATCTCCAACTTCTCTTCTTCATGTTTGAGCCCCATCTACAATGTAAAGAGACATTTTATATGTTGAATGTCATACAAAAGGAAAGATTAAACCTTTCACTCAAACCGGGATATCGTGGGAAGTGTTCTCGGGCAAAAATGGAAAATGTCTTGTGATTTATTATAGAACTAGAAATAAAAAAAAAAATCTTTAGAGGCAACTCTTCCTCCACTCAGAATAATTTCCCTGCAATTTCCAGTGTGGGCATGGTGCAGGTGGCATATACACTAACTCTTGGTGGATACTGAAGGCAATCAAGTGGAAGGGCAGTAAAAAAAAAAGTGCATTTAATCATGCTTTTTTGTCTTAAATTTTTTACATAAATTAAATATAACAAAAAACAGGCAAAGGCAGCAAGCTAAAAAATATAACTAGTTGGTACAAGGACATGGAAACAACATCTATAGAAAACTACTTCTGTTGAGATTCTCCTTGAAAGGTTTTCTTACTTACAGTGATAACGATATCGCTGTGCAATAGGAAGTGTTGGGCTAAGATGATGATGTGAGTGTGGGAGGGTGGTGAGGCTAGTAATTAGTGCCAATCTACATGTCATATCTTGGCAGGGGGGTATGAGAGGAGCTGGAGCTTTGACATTCGATCAGCAGGTTGTCCAACAGACAGGAGATGAGGCCGTTGACCAGGAGTGTTGATTCTATACCAGTGTTACCCAAGCTTTTTTGCGCCACAGACCTTTTAAATGTCTCGTACTATTTTCACGAATTGGTCATTAAGTTGTGGCAGATGAATACTCCTTAATAACATTTAATTTTCTGGTGTTCTGAAATATTTTCCTACCTATAAAATTTTGCTACCCGAATTAACTGTGCATTGGTTCAACAAGAAGTGCACAGAGCCCATAACTTACTGCTACCAGACCGGTATAAAAAGTTAGCATCCTATCAATATCAATGCATCAATAATTCTCCGTAATTTTGAGTTTATTCTTGAGGTCTTTACTGAAAATATTATTGATGATGGAATTCTAGCCATTCTATTGTTAAATTCTTTTGTTGATATGGGTAAGGATAAAGTTTAATAAATAGCTGATGGGGCCAAAAGAAAACATTATTTCTCCGCGGCTCGGCACCAATTCACCCACGGACCGGCGATGGTTCCCGGAGACTAGACAACGCAACACACTGTAGGGCTCAGGTGTTTTCAATTCCTGAGGCAAAATCTAACTATTGTCAGCCCATCCATTTGCATCATGACACAGAAATTAAATCCATAAAATCCCCCTAATCCACTGAACAGGCAGCTTGTGGAAGAGCCGATGGTAGTTGGCTCTTGATGGCAGTTTGATGGAGACGTCAGTGTATCTGTTGGTTATAATTAGATCTTTATCTGAAAAAGATTTTAGTGTGTGAGGTGATGAGCTTCTCTCTGTTGGGGACAACACAAGTGTTTTGTGTTGTTCCCTGTTGCCTCACCTCTCGCAGCCTGCTCTCCAGCTCCATGAGCCTTGTTCTCTTTGTCTGCTCCTGTTGACTCATCTTCTCCAGGTGCTCTTCCAGTTTGGCATTTTGAGCCTCTAGTTTACCTGCCTGAGACTCCAGATAGAATTTTTGCTGCCGCAACTCTGAGATCATCTCCTCTTGGGCTTTCCTATACCATCAAAAACAACCCAGAGCAAACCATAAAAACATGGCTAATGAATTAATCATGGAGAATTATTTAGATAGCATGATCTTGGTCGATTTTTGTGTAAATAAAGTATATTCAAAAGATCCTTTAAATCAGTGTTACTAGGGGTGTGCAAATTAATTGTAGTCGGTTTGGATCGAACTGAATCGGATTGAACTGGATCGATCGTTTAATATTTTTTATGAATCGTTCCTGTATCGGATTGTAGTCTGTGAATCAAGATATGAATCGGATCGTTATGTGAGTCACTCGTCACACCCCCAAGTGTTACCTAACTGTTTTTTGTGCCAAGTTAAATGTCTCGTACTATTTTCATGGACCGGTGGTCAAAATGTGGCCGAAAAATACCACTTAATAGAAGTAAATTTACGATGTTCTGAAATATTTTCCTACCCATAAAATCTTCATACCCAAATTAACATGGGGGGTGGTTCGAAAACATTTCCATCACCAAGCAGCGGCAGAATGTCAGAAAATAATTGTTAACCATGGATCTAACTGATGCTTTCATCTTTGAATACACACAGACTGGCTACTGGAACAGTAAAACACCAAAATGCGCACTAATGAATCCACCGGACGCTGAGGGAGACAGTGTGAGTTCATGAAAGCATAGTGTGGGCAGATGGTCTGGTTAACTCACATATTCTTCTGGGTGTAGATGCTGCTGTTAGCAGCCAGCTTGTTAGCCTCTGACAGCTCGGCGATGCGCTGCTCCAAGTTCTTCATCTTGGAATCCATTGCATTAATGGTCTGCAGGAGGAAGGAGACACAATATTGCTTAAAATAACATTTTAGAAAAAAAAAAGGACCAAACCCATTGCTCCTATAATCCATTTTGATTGAAAAAACGAATCCCTTCTTAAAATCTGGGGACTTGCAGACTGAGTTTTGCACTGTGGTGAAATCCTATTATGTCCATTAACGCGTTGCCTGAATTGTGTCTGACTGTCAATGTCAGAGGAAGCCCCTAAAAGCTTCTTAAGTGCTTTAATACCTCCACATTAAATGTAAGAACGAGAAAGATAGCTTGGGAAAATTTAACATGAAATATATTTCAATTTTATTCAACTGAATGGAGTGATTCCATAATGTAGCACAGCTTATTTAGAGAGTCCTAGGTTTGATTCCCAAGGGGTTAACACAAGTTTGATAAAAGCGCTACTAAATACAAAACACATTTTACAGTAACCACACTGGGGAAAAGAAAATGTAGCAATTATGGAAGAATGACTGGGATCATGGTGGTCAATTCTAAATTGTAAAAACAATCTGGTGTGTTTCCTTACTGCTTTCTGTTCACTGATGAGTTTGCAGTTCTCTCTGGACTCCTCCTCATGTTGGGCTCTTCTGGCCTCCAGACTCTCCTTGTCTGCCATGTCTGCCTTCATCTGGGCCTCGAGGACCTTGAGTAAATATTGAAAAGTGAAAATTGTCATATGAGTTTTCATGCATCATTTACTGGATTTGAAGGGAGTGAGTTAGAGATATAAAAACATTGTTTGTAATGACAAGGTTGTCAAAGTAATGCATTGGTCAGAGGCAGTAATTAATGTAATGTCGAAGCTCAGACTGAGACATGTGGCAGCTCTAGCAACACTGATTTAAGACAGAAACAGGTTACTACAATTAAATATGCATGCCTTCAGCAGGGACAGGCCAAAAACAGATATAATTTTTCATATTTCATACAGGAATTTTCTTCTTCTCCTTTCGGCTTCTCTTCCACAAATCTCCTCTTTGTCTCCAACCTGGTAGCTCCATCTCTAGAATTATTCTACCACTGTCCCTCTCTGAACATGTCCAAACCATCTCAATCTGGTTTCTCAAACATTTTTGTCTGTGTTGTTCCTCTAATGACCTGATTCTAGCTCCTGCAGTGAATAAGGTTAAACACTCTCACCTTAATTTTGTCCTCAAAGAGCCTCTCTTTTTGAACGAGTTGCGTTTCCATTCTCTGAGCTGTGGACTGTGCATCTCGCAGGTTGTCCTCCAGTTCCTGAAAAGAAAAATGTCAAAAAAATGCGGAGAGGGTTAAAGAGGGTAATAATAATAGTAACAAGCCCTGACTGCAAAAGAAGAAAATTGTACTTACACAACATGCCTACACAACAGCCCCTCGAATCGAGAACCTCTAAATGATGCTGTTGTCTCTATGCTAACAACTTGTTGTTGAGAAGAACCTTTTTTAAATATGCTTTTGAATTGATAAGGTTAATACTTTAGCTGCAGGAGTAACCAAGATTAATTTTCCGGAGCTCCTTGAAAAAAAAAAAAAAACTCCTTTTTTCGTATATTTGAAATGAAAAGGTTTCTTGAAGAACACCTGCTATTTGCCTTTGTTGTATTTGTGTCTTTAATCCTCAAGCTATGAGCGCTGCCCATTAATACAACTTAAGAAAAAAAATACCTCTTTAGCCTGAATGTGAAATATATTTAAATTTGTGAAAGTACTTATTTGAGAGGGCGTAGAGAGTGGAACAAATTAGGCTAGGAAAAAAGGTGGGTGTGAAAACAATGTGGAAATTCGGTCAAAACTAGTACGACTACTACTTATACTATCAGTTTCTCACCAGGATTTTCTCAGCCATCTGCTGAATCTGCTGGGATTTGGTCTGAATGTCATCTTTCAGCTTATTCTCTCGCCGCTCAACCATCTCCAGCCTTTTGACCTGGTTCTCTAGGGTCTTCCTGCCCTCCTGCTTACACAGGAAGAGAGACGAAGACAGTTTAACTAACAACCACAATTATTTTCTTTGTCTAAAATAATCTGTAGGTTAACAAGGCACCTCTGTCTCCCTCAGACGCCGTTTTAAAGTGTCGCTGGAGTCGTTTTTGCCTCGTAGACGCTCAAGGTCACGTTCCAAACGCTCTTTGGCCTGCCGTACGTTCTGCAGGAGCTCAGTCGCTTCTGTGCTTGCTTTCACAGCCTGGGTGAGGGCAAGGGTAAAATCACCATCATTACGACTGAAACAAAACTTTTGATTCACTCATCATTGCAAAAAAAAAAATAAAAAGCTGATGTCTGCCAAATACAGGTTTTCTGCGTAAAATTAGACACTGAGGCAGAGTTCCAGGGACTATAAAATTATAAGGTAATGTTAATGTCTGTAACAATTAAACACTGTCATCTTGTTTACCTTGGACAGCTTGTCCTGGAGCTCCTGGATTTTGATCTGCTGCTCACCATTGGTCTTTCCAAGGAATAAAAAAAAAAAATCTTTAGTATCAAAAATCAGTGTCTAATATCTGTGTGTGACAAAAGAAAATTAAATAACTAATACCTTCTCGAGCTTGGAGAGAATTTCCTCCACCTCCGACTTCCCCTGTTCTTTGGCCTGAAAAATAAGCAGCACATGGTAGAAAGAGAAAAACTGTTTTTATCATCCTTAGCGTAAGCTGCTTTTCCCATTTACATGAACTGATGAAATGTCTTCAAAAACAAATGTACCTTTTGGATTCTCTGCTGGTATTCCACAGCTTTCCTCTTCAGCTCTTCGCTTGTCTGTCGGGAATCTCTAAGTTCTGCTTCGTAAAGGTCGCTGCGGCGGCGTGCGGCTGACAGGTCCTCTTCCAGCTGCCTGATGGTCACCTGCATCTCTTCCAGCTGAGCATGGTACTCCTGATGACAAAGAAAGGCGACACAGTAGTCATTAATGTTGAAATTGTTGCTCCTAAAATCAGCAGCAATAATGAAGGTCCAAACTGAAGAGCGTAGACATGAAAAATGGATGACTGGACACTGGAGTTATTAATACATATCATGAGCATCTCATGGAGTTAAAGACGCCAAGGTTTTCCTTAGGGGAATAGGATGGACAGGATCAGGAGTGAGGTGATAAGGACAACACAGACAGGAAGGTTTGGAGAAAAAGCTAGGAAAGCCAGATTTAGATCGTTTGGACATGTTCAGAGAAGGCACAGTGATTATATTGGTAGAAGAATGTCCCTTGAGATGGAGCTACCAGGTAGGAGACGTATAGGAGATTGATGGATGCAGTGAGGGAGGATATGAAGGTGAACAGAGTTATAGTTGAGGATACACAGGACAGAGTGAGATTGAAACAGTTTGAGATTGAAACCCTTGAAAAAATGCACTCTCATTATGTCATCATTGTTTCTGCTCATTATTATTAATAAAAAAAACCAAAACACTGAATGTTTTTGAGTTCCCTTACATTTTCCAATATTTAAACATGTTGGCAAACACAGGAATGACAGTCCTCCGAATAAAAGGAAAAAACAAATAAACAAACAAAAACAACAGTAGTAAGCACTATAAAAACAAGGGAACTGAGCCATTAAATGCACAGCAGTTTCTACCAACCCTATATAGACAAAGATGTAACTCCGGAGACTTGCTGACACTGTTTCATTGTTTTGTGATCTATTGAAACTGCAGTGTACTCCTGCAATGGGCATTAATCACAAAATGTGTCAAAATCAAAGATAAACACTCAGTGGTTGCGGCGCCAGAGTTATGGATGGCAAGTTTGCACTTCCAGGCTGCAGAACGATAAGTAGGATTTTACACTCACAGTAATTAGTGTTTGTGTGTGTTGAATTGATCTGTTGATTATCCTCATGTGTGAAAACAATTCTCCACCGTAAACACTTATCCGTAGATTATTAAGTCAGAACATTTGCTAAGTGATGATGAGAGTCCACTGCCCTCTTGTATCTTGCAGAAACACCATCTGGTGAAATGACCTTTATGAGAGGAGAGGACATGGAAAGTCCAAGGAGGGGAAGCCCTGTCTGCGTAACAGTGACATACTGAGGAGGAACGTAAGCTCACTGCTGCCCTAGTTTTCTCCGCTCACAGTTGTGCAAGTATAAATATGTCAAGTAAGATAAACTGCATAACGGCTATGCAGATAAAAAAAAAAAACAAAACAAAAGAAAAGCCAGAAATATAACTAGGAGTTAAAAAGTAGGAACTGGGCCATTGGCTATGGTTCTGTAACACGTTTCTCCTCTGATCCAAGAAGCTTTTTCAGTTCGAATAAGCTACACAGGGTATGTTTGCAAATATTTAAACAAAGTAAGAAGAATATCAAGAAAACAAAGACTTAAAAACTGAATTTTCATACCTGCTCTTTAATTTCCTGCAGCTTGTTGCTCTGTTCTCGTATGTCATGTAGCAACTGCATGGCCTTGTCATCTTCTCGAGAGACCTCCACACGTGCCTCTTCCAAGCTTCGTTTCAAACTCTGCAAAACAACACCCAAAAATTCAAGGTTTCCGTGTGGCAGTGACAACAACTGCCATTTAATTGTTCGTTTGAAAAAATGTAGCGTAAAATGAACAGGAGTTTTTGTTGCATACTCACACTGCACTCAGTAATGTAGGTGGCGAGGTCTTGCTCCAGGATGCTCCTCTGAGTCTCAGACGCCTTCAGCTCCACATCTTTCTGGTGGAGAACTGACTCCAGGTCTGTCATTTTACGCTGGAACCTGGAGATTTCTTGCTCCATCTGTAAGAGCCACAGAAAAAGGTTTAATCAACCCTTTTTTTTAAAAAATGGAACCTGTGAAATGACTCATAAATAAAATACTTAAAAGATAAACCTCACCTTGTGACATTTGTCTTGAGTTTCCTGTAGTTCTTTGCTTTTAATATGCAATTTCTTTTCCATGGAGTTGGTCTTGGCAGGTGAGTTGAGACCTGCTGACACTGACCTAAGCACATGAAAACAAGACAAAACTCTTTTTAGTCCCTGAAATATTGAATCTATACATAATAACTGAATTAAAACCCCCCTAACATTATGTTAAAACAAAGCTGAAACCATGCAGTGTGATTTGCATGGCAGTTGTGTACAATGCTGCTCCATCCATCCTGGTATTTAATCACACTAAGTGAAACCAAAATGAAAAATAAACCATGAACACTCACACTGAAGCGATGTTGGTTATTTTTAATAAATCATTTGTGCGAAAGGGACCAATGAGGACAGACAGTTTAAAGCATAATATAAACACATTATCTAACAACAGACTGTAGCAGTATTATAGCTGCAATTAAGATGGCTGAAATGCAGACAGTCAACACCCACGCAGAAATAGGCTACATTTGAGAATTAAGGGAGAAGCTATGTGAAGAAAATAAAACAACTGACTTTTTTACCCTCAATATCTTGTTTTTTGTTTGTTCAAGAGGAAAAACCAAGCTGACACATTCCAGCATGCCCTAAACAGTGAATGTCTTAGAGCAGTGGTCCCCAACCACTGGGCCGGGGACTGGTACCGGTCCGTGGATCAATTGGTGCCGGGTCACAGAGACATAATGTTTCCTTTTGGCCCCATCTGTCTATTACTTATACACTTGATCCATACCCATATCACCAAAAGAACTGAACAATAGAATGGCTAGGGTTCCATCATCATCCTTGTTCTATGGATGCACAGCTAATTCGAGTAGGAAGACTTAATGGGACACCATCAATTAATAATTAATATTAATAAATTAATGTTAATGAGGGGTATTTATCAACCACAACTTAATAACACAATATAAAATGACAAACCAAAACAAAACACAAAAAGGATTTTGATAATCAAGCAAAGGCTTAAATGGAGCTGGAGCAGACCTCCTCATATACTGATACTCTTGGTATTTTAAAGGATTTTGCAAGGTTTTTCTAGTCAATTAGCTGTTGAGTTCAGTGTCAACCTGTTGTGAAATCCTATGCTCAAACACTTTATCAGTTAATGAGCAAAAAAACATAAAGACAGAATCCAATATCTGTGTCACGTGTTTATGTAAAGCACAATAAGTAAGAGGGTCCTATGAAGCCAACCACAAATTATTCACAGGAAATATTTAATAAAGTTGAACAAGGATGACTCATATACGACGCTAAAAATAATTCCATCTCTAAACAAACACCCTGTGTCTCATTAAACCTGAAGGTAAGAGAAGGGAAGGTCAAGAAAGGAAATTGTGCCCTGGCTTAAAGAGCTACCTATTCAACAGAGTTGTCTTTATATCAAAACAGCACTAACTTTGCTGGATGTGAAATTATAATCTGGAACACTTTCATTTAAAATATTCCTGCTCAATGTTGCTGCAAAAATCATTTTTGAACAGTCTATTTAAATTGGGGTGTGACGACAAACCCCACCCTTTACTGATGCTTTCACCAATTAGGAGAGAAAAGCATTTGCTGCACAAAAGGTCATCCGTTTATCATGAAGAGTCATCCGTTGGGGATCACGGCTACACACATCACTACCATCTGGCTGTGGATGTAAATGACAATCTGGTCGGTTATTATAATAGTTCTTGACTCAACTGTTTGTCTAGTCAGAGACCTCTTTGATGGAAAAAAAAACAAAAAAACATCTGCCTTAGGCACTAAAGACACAAATTTCCCCCTAAACCTGTAACTGGACCAAGCATCACTGTGGCCTAAAGAAACTCATTAGTGCACAATTATCTGATCTTTCTTATACAACAGCCAAAATATTGCAAACCGCGACTAATTTGTCCAGATCATATCCTGCCATTTTCTCACACTGCAGTTCCAAGTTTTTTTTTTTTATCACCGATGACTCACTTTTATTTAAGCACCATAAAAGACATGGCTTTTTTTTTTTTTTTTTTTTTTGTCAAAATTTTAAGCATTTTTTCTTTTTTTTGTTTTTTTTCTGTTTC
>JAFBJS010000226.1:69488-81982 GCA_016785265.1 Paraplagusia blochii | reverse complement strand
TTTATTTATATATTTATTTATGGTTTTAATGTGCTGGAACAGGCATTTCTATACAAAAAAATATTTTTTTAATAAGGCTTGGGTGATGGAGATGCCAGTCGAAGATGCTGGTAATGGAGGACCAACTGTATTGTATTTATTTGAAACAACACATCCTGACTTGCGTACAGCCTCTTTGTAGTACCTTACATCTGATAGAGGATTTCTGCTTGTTTAAGTCACAATAAGTATAGTACCTCTGTGGCCCCTCCTTGCTCCCTCAGAGCATAGTGGAATATTTAGATATATATTTTTTTAGATTCTGTAAGAGTTTTTTCATAAAATCATGTTTTAAAGTATATTTTCCCAATGATTTTATACATTTTCTGATATAAAAGCATTTCTAATCTAAGAAAAATTCCGTACAAAAATAAACTTAAAGACATCGCTGATGGCCATGTTTACATAACGACAGTGAACTCAGAATGCACTCGTTCCTAACACTGATTGGCTCCTGTACTGTTGTCCCTCCCATCTTGTCCCTTATTCTGTCATTAACTTAGCCCAATGTGGTTTTTGCTGTAATGTTGGAAGTTTTGTGTTTGGTCAGGACTCATAGATGACAGTTTACAGACTTTATTTTTTTCTACAATAATATTCACCCGTGCTTTGTGCTGGAAATAATATACTACCTATCTCAACAAACTTTCCCTTTTTCCCAGTGGAACACAATAACCAATAGGGGAGGATTTCTGTATGTCTATATACTGGTCGTAACAGCATTCATTTAAAAAAAAAAAAAAAAAAAAAAAGAATTTTGGGATTTTTTTCAAATGTACAAAGTGATCTCAAAATAAGTGCCTTGAAGACGTATGGCTAAATACAGAATATATATTGTTTCCATCAAAGCAATAATCCAAAATTAAAACAGGTGATGGTTAAATAAAATGTCAGTGATAGTTTCTATAAAAAGGGGAGTTAGTGTTACAGGCTGGTTCCCTGTCACACTGTGTCACAAGCTGATACTACTTCACTTCAAAGCCTACACTGCTCCTTCAAGATGAATTTATCCATCTCTTGAGGAGCCTAAATATGTCAGTGCCTCCCTCACTCTCGCTCTAGGTTTCCCTTTCGCGTTCTTTCTTCATCTCTCTTCAGGGCTGAATCTGCACTACTCACATTTATTGCCTTAAAATTTCATAAACCTAAAAGTCTTGTATAAATCATTAATCCAAACTTAATTATTAATCAAATTAAATACATACTATATTGAAACTGTTTAATCATCTTACTTAGCTAAAAATATAACATTTTACTTATTTTTACTTTATTTATATAATATTTTGTGTGCATTACATTTATGTAGGAAACTGATTTTAAAATATACGTCATATGTAAAAAAAGTTTAGGAGTTTAATGTTTCAAATAAACATTGTAGCTTCCAATCAAACAAAAAAAAAATGCTATGGCTTTTCTTGCTCAACCACTGAACATTCCTGGCAGGTCTGTTTATGGATCTCTGTGATCCTAGGAGCTAATTTCCCCCAGTGTCCCATGGTGGTTGCTGTGGGCCGTAAAGGATACATGAACCCCGAACATGTGCATTGAAGGTTGATCCACATTCCTGGCATTAAGTTGGATTCATTTCCAGTAAATCATGGACTCCACAAAGATGGCCTTGTATCATTGAGTCTTTTATGACTGTGACATTTATGAAAAACTAGGCTCAACCAGGATGTCCAGAAGGTTGAATTTGATGGACTTGGGGGCAATACCTCTGCTTTTTGCATATGATGTTGTTGTGTTGTGCCCTAATTGCACAATGATATTCAATCCTTATTCAAGTGGTGTGAACTGTAAAGTTGCTGGGATAAGATTTAAAACCTTCCTTGTTGAGAGTTGGGAATACCCCAAGGTTAAGGGACTTCTGGCATCTGGAGCTCTGGTTCACAACTGTTTTAAATGGAACCTGAATACTCTTTAACTAGAAGTTCATTTGAAATAGGATAAATTGTACTATAAATTAACAAACCTACAAAGAATTCATCTGCTTCTCCATTGCCACCCAAACATCGCTCCATACTGTGAGCCTTTCTGTGGGTAGTGAGTCCACTGGATGGGATAGTACTATGCTCAGAACACCAACCTGGCAGCTGGTGGATATCAAACCGGAGGCCTTGCAGACCCAAGTACAAATCCTTAACCACTAGGCCACCAGTGCCGCCACCTAAGAATAAAGTAAAGAACAATTCAAGATTAGCAAATGAGAGGAACCTAACAATCTGGTTTTTTTTGTTTTTTTTTCTGTGGAGCCTTGGGACCTGTGTGCTAGCACTATATAAAAAAAACAAAAAAAAACGTTTACGTTGAGTGTATAACTCCTGTTAATTTCTACTAGACGATTAAAAACGCATTCTTCCAAAACTCTGTATGATTCTACAAAATCTAGTCATGGAGTCTTCAGCAAAAAAGCATATTTTCACACCATCTAACAAAGTGTGATGGTCAATTACTTGGCTGTCATTTTTGTACTGGTGTGAAGTGAATGTTGCAGGAGCGTTGTGTGCAGCAATGACTCAGGTGTTCGTACTTCCTACTATATTCAGCATAGTGAACACGATGTTATGTTTGCACAACCCTAACCCCTAACCAACATAGAGAAAGCCTTTGCAGAATTACCCCCTCCTGAAATTTCAGCATTGCACATTTTGCAACCCACTCACTGTGGGTCATTCTCTAATATAATAGACTTTCACAAGCCCTCACAGACAAGTGTCAAGATTTTCCGTTTCAATTATGTTTTTTTTTCGGTGACAAAAATTGTTCAGCCGAGAATTTTCAGCAACTAACATGTGTAAATTGTCCCAACACAGCAAGTTTAAAAGTGTTAAATTTCCAGTGTTGGTGTTGAACGTTAAAAATACAGTGTCAATTCAACACTAGTTTAGTCTAATTCAACTCTGTGAGAGTTAATCCATCGAAAGTGTTGGTGTTAATCCGGGGGGAGTTAAGCCCAAACAACTCTGGTCAGTGTTGTTTTTCCAGTCATCCACTAAAGTTAAATTTGCGTTTGCCAAAAGAGCGGCAAAAAGCAGCAGTAGCGACAGCACAGTGTCCTGTCTGCGAACCAGGTAACTCCCCTTCTAAGATCGTATCATTGCTGTACGGTATTTTAGAGAAGAACATTAACGTCTCTTTTGAATTGTCGATTAATCTACACAAATACCGTAAATTGCAGTGGTGGATAACTTGGTATATATGTACATCTGCGCATTGTTGTGAGGGGTTTTACAGCTAGCTGACTACTTAGCTAGAGCGTCCCGATATCGCGCACAAAGTGTTAACCGATTAGAGACGACATTCAACACCTGTGGCAGTTGGTGAGGAATCAGTATATTAATGGATACCGCAATAGGCCTCGATGTGGAATCGAGAGCTTGCGCTGGACCGAAGGTAGAACTGCTAAAACTGGTCTAACATTTTAAAATCAAAGTAAGTCATCTAAAACCGCCATAGTTAACAGAAAGTAGAGGTGAAATTGGTCGTATCAATACTAGGAAATGATGTTTTGGAGGGCTTATTTTATATTGTGTATTAAGCACAAAAAGACATTAAACTTTACGTTTCAGTCTGTCTGTGAAATCATCATGACATGCCAGAAGACAACAACAACAACAGCACAACGGAAATCAGAGGAGAAGCTGGTGAGCAAGATATTATCAAGCAGAAACTAATAGCTATTAGCTGTACTGAACCGAAACAATGAGTTAGTTCACGTCATTCATAACGACGTCTCTACAAATCAATGTTGAGATTTAAGTAAAGAACAGTACAGTGTGGAGGTCTTTTCTCTCTTTTGTCATAGTAAATCGAGTTGGTGAAGGTGAGATTTGCAGAACCAGAAAGTGGCTGAGACTGAAAATGGCTGTGATGACTTTGTCACATTTGTTCAGAAAGGTTGCTGTCCTGTTATATACATCCCAGCATGTTTCAGAAAAATCCATAGGTAAAGCTTCAAAGTTCATCTTTCTACTTAATATAGTATTAAATATAAATAAATGACAAAAAAAATATATTATTAATGGGCTAAAACCTGCAAAAAAAATGGTTTTTGGTTGGTTTATTTATTTATTTTTTTTGTCTTGGTTGGTTGGTTTTTATTGTTGATAACAGTCAACAATAAAATCTTTATGTTTGGGGAATTTTAGTGGCAATGTCATGTCTTTCAGGAGTAGCCCACCAGTCTCTGTGCAAACTAGTGATGGGTCGATGAGTCTTTGTGAAGCTTTCATCACATAGCAAAACTGTATCGATACTGTGTTGAAAATGAAAGTGAACATGTTGTGTATAGGGATGTTTGTGGACTGTTTCTTATTATTTAAAAAAGGAGTTTCTCTACGTCTTGAAGTTAGTATTTTTTTTAATTATTAGTTCTTTGCCAATTGCAGTACCCGCTCACACAGGGCACAGATGAGGCTGAGGTACAGAGAAATTGGAAGGACAACTGGTAAAGTTTGACAAACAACGAGGATATACATTTATTTTCTAATATGAGATCAAAATGGTGGAAACCTTTATTTTTCCTGGAGGCTGCGCCATTATTCAATGGTGAGATGGAATAAGATCACAACGTAGATTCTTTGTTGTGGCCGATACAACCAATTGACAGATGCGCGTCCACACAGACGCAGTTCATGTCAGTTCAAAACAGTTCCTGTATTGGTCACGTGACTTTCTAAAGCGACATGCTCGACGCACGTGTTGACACGTCAGTGTTGCCCGACCCATCACTAGTGCAAACTAAATATGCTTTCAGCATCATCACTCTATTTCCCAGCCTCAGAGACCCATACTCAGACAAAGGATATGTAAGTTTGTAAATTAAAAGGTAAAAAAATTAAATCCATGCACTCATTATGTCTTCTGAACTTGCTCTAGAATAGAAAACAGTTCTATGATGCACAGAATGGATTTGGGTACTTGGCCTGGAGAATAAAAACGGTCCAACGGAACACTGCAGCTGCTTTCGCTGAGCCCTCCACCAGCACAACATATCAAGAAAGTCCAAAAGAAGGAGAGAGACTCTTTGCACGGACAACTGCATGCTTTTATGTAGTGTGTTTGTTAAAAATAAAAATCTGTTTTGAACTGCAAGTGTGTGGTTTTCTAGTTCAAGTGCCACGTGTTGCTTTTGGAAATAGGGTAGTATAGTTTTTCAGTAGTATTTTCTGATCAAATCAACTATAAAATATTTTCATATTCACACATATTTAACACTCTCCATAGTGTCAATATGTCTTGAATTCAACACTGAATATAGGGCAGTGGCCTAGTGGTTAATCAAGCGGACTTGAGTCCCCAAGGCCCCCGGTTCAAATCCCCCTACCGCCAAGTTACCACTGAGATGCCCTGAGCATGGTATCGTCCCTACGCACTGCTCTCCAGGCGCTCATTAGCTGCCCACTGCTCACTTTGATGATGGGTTAAATGCAGAGGCTGAATTTTGTTATGCGCTGCGGTGGGAATCCCAACATCACAATGACAGAGAAAGGAATTTATTTCTATTTTTTTGACACTATACACTAGTGTTAGGTGAATTCAACACTCATTTGTGTTAAATTTCAACTCCTGAGAGTGTTATTATAAATCTGACGCGTTAGACTTTTTCAAAAGTGTTGTTTTAACTCAAACTAGTGTGGACCAATATAGACACTTTGGAAGTGTTGAATTTGACTCCCTAGAAGTTTAATTGACACTTCCAAATTTGTGTATATGTCCCACTTGACAAGCCTCTCGGCAGGGCTCTCACATTCCTGTTGGATAAAAATAGTTAAAAGCAAGGACCAAATATAGTGCAACCTCAGCTTTCGAATGCCTCAGCCCTCGACAAACTCGACCCTCGACCAAAATTAAAAAAAAAATGTGACTTCACTTTGACCAAATTTCAGCTTTCGAATGGCCCGCGTCAAGCCAAGAGAGCATTCGGGTAGCCACGCTAGGCCGCGTGCGTTCTTTCTTGTTCAGCATTCAACACAAACAGACCTAGGACCAGCTCGGCTTTTTATTGATTTTTTTCTTTTGGGAAAAATTAATTCAGACCTCAACCAATTTAGACCTCGACCACGAACCTGGAATGGATTAAGTTCGAAAGCTGAGGTACCACTTTATATGTATCAATGGTCACTCAAACTTCTAAACTTCTAATTACCAGATGTAAAAATATGTACTCATAACCATAGACAAAGTAAAAGTTTTATTAAAAGCAAATATAGCCAGCACCATCAACAACTTCTTGTTCCTGGAGGTGAGCCAGAACAAAATGACAGAGAACTGTTCAACCTCACACCCGCTGTTCTGGTAAAACAGTATCCGTGTATCTGTGAACTGGTGTGATTCTCGCGTGCTGTACTTTTTTCTGACAGTAGCCAAGAAGGTGCTGTGTCCGCCGGGCACGATGTGGAGGCACAGAGATTGCAAACAGGCAGACGCTTCCAAATTCTCTTGTTTGCTTTTCATTACATAGAGTGAGGGAAAATTGGATTTTCAATTTCACTTGGTTCATGTCTAGGGTTTGGACTAATAATTTTATCACTATCAATAATACTGTATGTCTTTATCTGTGTTAAGGACACTAGTTTGTTATCTCCATAAAACAAAATATTTGTTACTTTTACATCTACAGGCAGTTGATGGCCTAATGGCCCCGGTTTGAATCAATGACTTGGTGGTAGGGGGTACCACCAAGTCACTGCTCAGGTGCTCTGAGCATGGTCCCCACACACTGCTCCCCAGGTGCTGGATCAACTACCCTCCTCACTACAGTGATGGGTTATATGCAGAGGCATCTTTCTTCTGAGGGATTTAAGTTCCAAAAATTAAAAAAAAAAAGTGGAAAATTTAAAAATGAAGATGAAATTTGTTGCAGTTTTTTTTTTTTTATTACTTATTTGTTCATTGATTTCTGATCTAACTGGAGCAAGACCTATATGGTAAGTCTGAGCCAGTAAGCAACATACTTCTAATTATAGCAAAGCTAATAAATAGACTAAGGGAACACGGGGAAAATAAATTCTTGCTTTAACTTGATAAATAAAATAAAACTTTTTTTTTTTTATATATAGGTTCAATAATAAAAACTAAATAATAGAGAAAAGGCTTACATTTATTTCACATGCTCTTACTCTTTTATCTAAGACTTAGATTTCATGACATATTTTTTTGGTCTTTTTGACACAAATAAAATAAACACAGGGTTTTATAAATACTCACTATCGGCATTGAAATTCTGACTCACATTAAAGGTAAAGTTGGGAATTTTTATGCATCACACCCAGTGACAAACAGATAGCAGCAGTTACTGTTGAAATCAATTTGCAGGTTTTTTTTTTTTTTTTCTTGCAGGTTCTAGTAGGAGGAGTCCACATGCTGACATTTTTATTCTTTCTCTCCATACTGCCATAGCAACAAGCTCCAAAAAAGCAACCTGACCTGATGGTAATATGATGTGACAGCCGGGAATGTGTGGTAAAATGTGTGTATGTGTGTGGGGTGGGGTGGGGTGGAAGCTGGGGGGTGGGGTAGTGTATAATGCACTTTTCATGTGTGTGTTTGTGTGTGCTGGTGTTTTCTTAGAAAAGCTCAATTAGTTGGCCCTCTACCGTTGCTATGACTAGTAGCCGGTGTTGAAGAATAAAGATGAAGACGGGCCCCACTGCTCGCCCACCAGGTTAATAAAAACGACTGCATACAAGGCTACACTTAGAACCTCTGCCACATTGTACATTACTGATTCTACTCATAGAGTAATGACTTGTTATTCCATGCCCACATAAGCCTTATATGTCACTTGTAAGTCACTGATGTGAGTAATAGAAAACACAGGCTTTTGGAAATTCTGAGGATAGCTTTAATAAATGAAAGGACAAATAAGAAATACAAAAGAAAAATGATAACGTACCATTAAAGATTAACATCCTAAAACATGATTAATCTTTCTTTTTAACATCTGTATTAGTTATTTATCCCCAGAACAAGATATGATGTTTTTGCTCCCAGAAATGCCTTTAATATTTATAGCACAGATTTCTCAAAGAATATACGAATATTTTTGAGCAACACTAGAATTGCATGATGGGAGACAACAAATTGACTTCCTTGAACTGCATGAATGATGTTTTCCAACTGTTGGCAAAATGATAAGAAACCACAGTTAGGAATGAGAGCATCACTGTCAAACAGTGAATATAATAGTCATCACAAATGTTGGTCAAATGTAGTAAAAACTAAAAAAAAGGGGGTAGATAGTGGGTTAACAAAAATAATTGTGGATATGGATATGGGCTAATACTGAGGGTGAGCTACAACTTTAGTCACTATGGACTGAAAAATCTATACATGGATTATAAAAGAATATTTCAAAAATAAATAGCAACATCAATCTGAATCAAAAAGTTGAATTTGGATTTTTTTTGTAAGAGTGCCCCATATTTGTCAGTGATCAAGGCTTTTTGGTTTACAACGTTCTAAACATTAGGCATTTACCATAAATTTATTGTGTATTTCCACATCCAGTACACTGAGACAATGCACTGTACACAGAAGACAGCTTTGTTCATATTTGCTGTATCCCATGCACCAGACATCATTGTACTTTT
The DNA here is from genome assembly GCA_016785265.1 of Paraplagusia blochii. Taxonomy (NCBI): domain Eukaryota; kingdom Metazoa; phylum Chordata; class Actinopteri; order Pleuronectiformes; family Cynoglossidae; genus Paraplagusia; species Paraplagusia blochii. Next base: position 73,349 of record JAFBJS010000226.1, on the reverse strand, counting down.
TTTCATTTATGTGTTTGTTTGTTTGTTTGTTTGTTTGTTTTTAACTTAATATAACCCCCAAGTGGAAGTCAGACTCTTCTGATGTTTCCATGTCCTAGATTAGGACAGTGCATAAGTGACAGAAAAACCTAAACAATGAGGAAATTTTATGTAAGAAATTAAAACAAACTTTCATATTGATTTTTTTTAAAAAGCTGTTATTCCCATGACTTCTTGTAATTTCCCTGCAGCTGAGCTGGGAACAAAAACAGAATACAGAGAGGAAAGGTTAACAATCAGTCTGGGTTTACTTCCCCTTCACCCTGTAAAAGTGCGCATGATGGGAAGCAGATGCTGAGAACATGTTGTGACTGGTTGAACGGATCAACCTTGATTGGAATATTTCTACATCATTGTCCCATGATGGAATATCTTAGAGAGTGTCCATAAAGACACGAGTGGGAGCTGAAGGTGGAAGAGTTTACAGAGGAGTAAAGGAAAGCAAATCGTCTTTGTGACGTGATTCAGACCACTGCACAAAAACTCATCACCAAAATGAACAGAAGGTAGCATTGAGTGCCCGGATTCAAACCATGAACCGTAGGGACTCCAGTCTGCTTTCTTAACCACTATGGCACCACTGCTCGCTTTAAAGGTTGCTGCAAGGTTCTACTAAGATTTGAACTAAGATCACTGGATTCAGATGATGACACTTCACCTTCCTCTTGAAGTAGATGACTGGAGAAGGAGCAATTAATTTTTTTATCCATTTTTGCATCTAAATATTGAGGCGGTGAGACCTTACCCCATAGAGTTTGCATTGTTGCATGTGCTTAATGGGTCCAATATAGGGGTCCAATATGACCGTGTTCTCTTATAATCCTCCTTAGGCTGTAAGTCAGTTTCATTCACAGCAGGAGGAAGGGAATTGAACCACACTGGGGCTGCCCTTGTCGCAGTTCTGCTTCTGATATTCAAGGTCGTTCTCAGACAACTATTTCAATAGAATTTGAATATTTTTTTGGCCTGCGTTACACTTGCTACTGAGACACAGGGGTTTATTCCATAACCCAGTCGGTGAAAGAACTTGAGGTTCTCATAACTGGATGGAATTGTCCTTTTAACTTATTCTCTAAGAATAAAAAAGATAAATTAAGACCTGCGTTGTGTCTCTGTGCTTCTTCCAATACCAAGCAGAATGTTCTCCCTTTTTAAATGGAACATCAGAGCATCAGATTAGATTCCAGGTGTTAATCACAAATGCTCCACGGTGCTTCAAGATGACACGCTTTGCACGCAGGCTGGGAAAATAAGGTTGAGCCTGAAGCCTCCTACAAAGAGCATGCAAACAGTGACAGGAAGCAGCCTTTATGGAAAACAACCAGCCATCAGGCAAGTGTCTGAAACCAACCTATTGATTCATTAATCCAAATGCCTCTTATTTAAAGTTATTCCATAACCCAGTCGGTGAAAGAACTTGAGGTTCTCATAACTGGATGGAATTGTCCTTTTAACTTATTCTCTAGGAATAAAAAAGATAAATTAAGACCTGCGTTGTGTCTCTGTGCTTCTTCCAATACCAAGCAGAATGTTCTCCCTTTTTAAATGGAACATCAGAGCATCAGATTAGATTCCAGCAGGTGTTAATCACAAATGCTCCACGGTGCTTCAAGATGACACGCTTTGCACGCAGGCTGGGAAAATAAGGTTGAGCCTGAAGCCTCCTACAAAGAACATGCAAACAGTGACAGGAAGCAGCCTTTATGGAAAACAACCAGCCATCAGGCAAGTGTCTGAAACCAACCTATTGATTCATTAATCCAAATGCCTCTTATTTAAAGGGACAGTTCAGTATTCTTGTCAGGATCCATTTTAAATGGAAAAAATGCCATGTTGATTACAGCGGTGGGCTCTCAGGGCCAGAAAAGCCTTCTCTGCTGGCTTAAACATACTCAGAAAAAACAAATGTAATTATAAATACCCCAAAATAAAATGGTATTGTTATTTTTTGTATTTATATAAATGAGTTTTTACGTATAAAAAGTCAGATACAAACTTTTTAACTAATCATATTTCAGCCAGCTAGTGTTCCAGGTTAGGTTACATGAAATCTGCCAAAGCCGTCAGAATCAAAAGTGAGAGCTCTGCCCGCTGTAAATGAATGGACACAGCCTGTTCAGTCCACTGTGCTCAGACCTATCATCTCTCCAGATTATGACGTCAATGGCATATAGCTGGCCCTACCTTAAAGGCCACACATATGTGTTCCATGATTAGATAAGCTCTCCCTGACAACAGCACCTTGTTGGATTTTCCCAGACTGAAAGCAGAACTGATTGTAATGTATTACATGGCTGATTTTGAAGAGAAAGTCTCGCTGATCTCCTTGATTTTCTTCGAATTGAGAGTATCGGATTTTTGATCCGACTACTACTACTATCCGCCTACTATGGGGCAACTTTACAAATAGTTGTGTTTGGATGTAACTATCCCAGTGTCCACTGCCTCTGTTAAACACTCAATTTCGGCATTGAAGCGTCTAAACACCTACGGTAGAAATACGCTGCTTTGAGCCTTAGCCTCCATCTCCATGGAAAAAGACAGATATAAAACACAGAGATAAATGGATGGATTTTATTGTTCAGTAACGAGGCACGGTTGGTGAGTGCAACTATATACGTATACATGTATATATTTTGATTATTTTTAATAGGTTTGTTATGGTTATCAGTTATTCAATAATTTCTAACAAAGTTAAAAAAAAATAAGATGATGTGTGTATTTATTTGCAAGTAGGAGAAATCGAACTTCATTAGAGTAAAGAACAACTGACATGTTTGGGACTGCACTCATGTAATCAGCATGTAAACATTAAGAATCATCATTGTCAAACCTCCTGCCATACGGGTTTGAACTTTGACTACCCATAGGCAAAGGTGTCAGTTCTTAGGATTTTTTTTTTTAAATGTCGCCTGGACGGCATTGAACCCCGTCACCTCGTGGGGACAAAAGAAATTATAAACGACACACTTAATGTAAGAATAATTGATTTTAAATGCTATGAAAATTAAGTACTGATTGATGGGCCTTTATTAAGGATGATATAATGTACAGTATATGTGGGGATTCTCAAGTCCTGGTGTCATACTGGTGTTATTATGAAGCGTATTAATTTGACGTCACTAAACTATGATGTCACTGAAGGCCTACAGTTGAAATGCACAGCTCGCCACGGATTGATTATTGCACTAAGTCTGATAAATTATGTTCTATATATTTCTAACTTTGTAGTTTGTGCTGTATACAGTACAGATCCCTCTCCTGACTTGGTAGCAACGTTTCAAGACTTGTCATGACCTGAGAAAAAAATTCAAATTAGTGCAGAAAATTATTTTATTATTTACGTCAAGTTTACCATTTATGGACCTACCCCACACCGTTATCACTCCTCCCTTTACTATATTCCACACAAGATAAGGGGGAGGTGCTTACAATTTGTAAATAGTATAGCATATGTCATGTGGTGGAGAATTGTGTGTTATGAACAGACAAAGTGTTAGATGACATTCATGTGCAGGGTCACTGTAGAATTGCAGAAAGTTTAGTATCCACAGTATGTGAGACAACAGAAATTGGCAACTGGGTAACAGATACAAGACGCCTTCCCAAGACCGATTAAGACAGAACATAAACTGGGGCCTAGAGAACAGTAACAAAATGTATCCATGTCAATGTCAAAGCACAGGAGCACAACATTCTACATTTCAGAGGTTTGACGAATGTCTTGAATGTCATGTGATATGTCTGTCTGAGAATGTCCAAAACAACTGTATAAGAAGAGCACGCCTGTATCAGTATTTGGGATTTGTTGGTGAGACGGCT
>JAFBJS010000226.1:46679-69434 GCA_016785265.1 Paraplagusia blochii | reverse complement strand
TCGTGTTGGACCTGCCATGGTCAGAAACCTTTTGATACAATAAATCCCCCGAGACGGAGAAGTGTGTCCTGGCCTGCTTATTTGTAGACAACGCTTTCTACAATAGTCATAGGCGTAGCCACGGGTGGGCCCAGGTGGGTCTGGGCTCTACCTTTCAATCTCTATTTTCAAATCAAGAATCCACATTTTAAAGACAAAACTTTTGTATATGCAGGAAATGTCATGAGATTGGAATAACCATCAATAACAATATACTGATGGAGCAAAGAAAATTATAATGTGAAGAGGGAATGCTGCATATCCGATTTACTTATTCTACCCTAGAATAATAAAATCCAAAATGTTACTCACAGAACAACTATGAATTGATAAACCACCTGCTCAAATAGGAGATTTAACAGCTCAGCGTTGGAAATCGATAAAATACGTTTCAGTAACACAAAATGAACACAGTAGGCAGCAGTGCAGCACCATCTATGAACCCTTGAGTGATAAATATTAATGTTCGAGTTTGTGTGTCAGGGTCTTAAGGAAACTTGTATAAGGGTCATAAACAGTATTGGTTCAAATAAAGTTTAAATACAAATCTTCTTCTCCTCCTCTCAGCTTGTCCCTTTTTGCCACAGCGAGTCAACAATTTCCTTCTTACCCTGTCCTCTGTATCCTTAACTCTGACTCCAACTACCACCATATCGCCATACCTCACTGCATCCAACAATCTCCTCGTCTCCTACCTCGTATCTCCATCTCTAAGATTATTCTTCTACGAATATAACCACTGTACCTCCTCTGAAAATGTCCTATCTCAATCTGGCTTCTCTAGCTTTTTCTCCCAACCTTCCTGACTGTGGTGTGCCCCTTATCACCTCATTCCTAATCTTGTCCATTCTGGTCACCCCTAAAGAGAATCTCAGCATCTTTAACTCTGCCACCTCCAGCTCTCCCTCTTGTCTTCTACCTATTCCTAATGTTCAATAGTCCATACATCATGGCTGGTCTCACCTTTCTGATGCATCCCGCATTATTTATCTGCGCCTGGGACCAGCACTAAAGAACAACAACCTATTGACTGATTTAAAAGGTTTTTAAAAACTAAAAAAACAAACAAACAAACAAACAAAAAAACTTTGAAACAAGCCTTTTGTGTAAGAAATATTTGTCTCTCTGCACTATAAATGCCAATTTCCACAAATAATGGAATTTTATCAACAAATGATAAATAAATATTGAGATATACATCTCAAATATGATATTCTAATTCTCTACTTCAGTTGTCTTGTCTACTCCTTACTCCCCTGCACAAACCTAGTGTTCATTATTACAAAAAAACATAGAAAAGTAAGACAGCTGAAAAATGCTTGACAGAAAGTGTTACAACCAACAAGTAGGTACTACAGAAACATCGAGGTAACCCATTAGCCCATCATGAGTGAGTATTAACTTGAGTGAGTATTGCTGACACAACATATTTAATTACCAACCATTCAAAGCATCTAGGCTTTTTTTTGGCTCTTGACTTTTTTTTGTAGCAATTTGACCAAAACATAACATAATTTACCCATGAAGAAAACTTCATCATCAATATTTCAAACACCCACATAACACATTAAAACACTAATTACAGGAAGAAGATATTTTATTGTTTTGGATGTTTTGCAATTTTCTTTGCTGCAATGCTTAGAGAAACAATAGTAATAATAATTCCACCTACAACCCTGATGGTGGGTGGAACTGATGGAAAGTAACAACAGGCGATCGTAGAGAAATTACTTTCTATTAGTACTGATTCACATTTGGTATAATGCAACAACAAATAGATAATTCATTAGATCCAACAATACCATCGCTGATTTTGGATTTTGGATACAAACCTCTGCTTGAGTTGAGGTGTTATTGAAGGTGAACAACTTCTAGACGTTTGCAACAATAGCTTGTCAATGGTGAACATGTGATGCTATTAACCTAAAATAGCAATATTTGTTTACATTTATTTATTTTAGTCCTATGCAGTAGTGGCCTATTGGTTAAAGAAAAGGTCTGCAAAGCTTTAGGTTCAAATCCACCAGCTGCCAGGTTGCCACTGGGGTGCTTTGAGCATAGCACTGTCCCAACCCACATAACCTCTTGTAGGCTCACCACCCACAGGAAGGCTCACGATATGGTGCAATGGGATTTAAGTGATTAGCGGATTCATATTATTAGTTATTTCTACAAAACTAAAGTACTTTGTGATTGGTGTGAGATATCCTCAGAAAACCTGGAGAGACCAAGTGTTTAATTTTAAACAGCAAATACAAACTACAAATATGGGTACATACTTTAGTTCTAATACTCTTCCTGAATGGGAAAAAAGATATGACAAACACAAAAAAACATGTGTCTAGTCTTTTCACACTTTTATGCCCGTAGAAATAGGCACAGGCACAGATGAAACTGCATGTCACGCTGTGCTGGACAAGGTTGAATCACAGGGCAGGCTGCACACAGTTGGTACAGTGTAAACTGTCTGAACATGAATGATCTGCTGAGAATAACAGAAACTACATCCTGCTGAGCTGCTGCTTTGCTGCTGATGAGAGCTGCTCGTGAGGCTGGGAGCCCACTGGAATCCTCAGGCTCCTTCTAATAAGACTAAGCATAAGAAAAATGTTATATGGGGATTTATTATCATATGTTGATATAATTTTGGAGAAGAAATAATCTCAAGCCTTCAAAAGAGTCAAAAGTGAATGCCCTGCTCTCTGTAAGTGGATGGACACAGCCCGTTCAGTTTACATCGCATCATTTTGCAAGATGGCAACCTCAGGGCCTTCTAGCTGGCTCTACGTAGAAGGAAACACATACATGTCTCTTATTTGAATAAGCCCTGTATGTTTTCGCACTTTGACTACCCTTGGGATAATGTGCCGGTTCATAGGATTTTTACCCCGACAAAACAAATCGTTACTGGCACAAAAATACTAAGAATAGTGTTGCTGGATGAGCCTATAGTAAGGGTGATATAATATATATGCGTGGATTCTCAAGTTCTACTGATGTTATTATGAGGCGCATTAAATCAACGTCACAAAACTATGACGTCACTGAAGGCCTGTGGTTGAAATGCACAGGCCACCACTTATGTATGTGTGGTATGGTATAGCACACTTTATTTCAAAAGTGCTGCCATTTAAATGTACATGACATGGTATTAAAGCTAATCCAACTAAATGTTAAAGTGGGAGCACGTTTCTTTCATGAGGGATCAGCAAAACCAGCCCATGTTGAGTACCGAATGTCACTGAGTGCATTGAGGCACACACACACGCACACACACACACACACACACGCACACACACACACACACACACAAAATGTGCCAGTGGTGCCAGTGTTAAACTTCACTTACAGCCCTTGCCACCTCACTTTTGTTCAGAGGTTCATCCTGAAGGATGTTGTTTACATTGTAAGGATGTACGACTGCATGATGTGCATTTGGTAGCGTAGTTTTACATTTTCTTAATTTTCAATTGGGTTAGCACCATAGCAGTAGGCTTTTGCCAAATAAAAATAAGTGACTGAGAGCCTTTTATAACAGCAAAATTTAACTTAACTTATCGATAAAACATTAAGCCTTGTATATACAAAAAACATTTGTGTTTTGTAAAAGTTCTTGGCTATTTTTTCAACATTTATTTTAGGTATAACCTTTTCTGTAGCATCTTAACCATTTAACTATTTGTTCTGCATAAGATCATGAGCACAGTAATTTCATGGCCTCACTCTGAGGAATTTTTTGCCATATATAAATAGTTCTTTCTTTCTGCCTGGTGTGAGAAAAGAGCTTAGAGAAGAAAACCTGGTATTGTTAGGCCATGAGACCATGATGAACTCCTGTTTAACGCCGTTTTGTATGCTGATAGACTCACTGCAGAAACGGGGTGATGTAATGCCTGCTCTTCCTTCTGTCCTTGATTCACACATAACACCCTTTTACAAGATTAAATCATAATTCCACCCTAATCACACCATAAAAATGAATAGAACTTTTTAACTTTCCAATTGGCTTTTCTATATTAGGTGGTGTTAACCCTGGTAAAACAAGAAGACCCACAGTATGGCGCAGTGAGATTTAGGTGGCATTGGTTGCATCTGGATAAGGATGAAAATAAATAAATCTAGAAAATTTCTACTAGTTCTAGCAGATTTATAATGAACTAACCTATTTATACAATGAACGTATTGATTCATGTATCTTTTAGATGTTTAGATAGCGGGGGAGATGATGATTGAATATGAATCATATTTAAATACATTCTAAGCGTGTTCCTTATCCTCAATTTATATTATGATTAATTGATTTTAATGAAACCACTTTAACATACCTTGATGTCTTAAATATTTGTCAACTTTCTTTCTAAGCCAACACATATGACTATGATGCTAAAAATATAATAATCCATTATTTATCTTTTCATATAGAACAAACCATAAATGTTGTTGTTGTTGTATTAACTTTATTGTCAGTTTACACTGAAATTCATTTTGCATGTCTGAGCAAGACACGTTCGAGAAAGAGTACATACACGAAACATCAATAGGTTTTTGTACCTGTATCATGAGGAGCATAGAGCACTAGCAGATAGAAATTAATAAAAAAATAAAAAAAATGCCACAGAGCGGGTGTTTTAAATATCCTCTTAATAAATGTCCAGTTTTGTCCAGTAACTGCACACTGACACTGAAACTCTCCGATGAGAACAACGTAAACCCAAAAATGAACAATTTCATGCTGCGTTTATGTAAGATATGATCAGGATGATGTAACGTAGAGAAACTGCAGTGTTACTCATCATATTGAAATAATAATGCTGAGGCCGTGTCCTACAGTTCTATCTATCTACCCTATCTACTCTACACATTAATTACCAATAACACGCTATCACTTCCTCCATCCATATATACTGTAAATATATATAGATATAGATATATAATATCTATATATATATAGATATTAGGGGTGTGATGATTCACTGATGATTCACACATAAAGATCCATATCTTGATTCACAGGCTATGATTCCGATTCAGGAACGATTCATAAAAAATATTTAACTATCGATCCAGTCATTCTGATTCGGTCAAGTTCAATCCAATTTGGTTCAGTTTGATTATTTTTTTCAATCTTGAATAAAAATTTGCAACTCCATTTTCAACAACACAAGAGAGCAACCAGTGTTTTTTTGTTTTAGTTAAGTTTATTTAAAAGGGGAAAATACAATTTCATAAACCCATTTACCTAAGAAATTTTTTTCAGCTTCTCCTCCATCATCCAACATCTACTTTTAAATTGCATGAACATTTGCAAGATATAACTTGATCTTTTTTTTTTTTACTCAATTTTTCAATATGGTCTTTAAAAGGAGAGCTGTGAATCTAATATTAACCCAGGATATTTATACTGATTGACAATTTGTATTTTATCTCCGTTAACAAGTATATCAGAATCAGGTGACACTACTTATTTTAGTAAAAAAAACCTTCCTACAGTTTTAGAAAAGTTTTAACTCATTTTACCAGATTGTCACACAGGACATTGTTTCGTAATATAACAAGCAATGGATTCCGTTATTGCCGTGGACTTTGCTGAGTTATTGCCGAACTGCGATTGTAAACGTTTGTAATTTATTCTATCCGCTCCTCTGACTACTGGTCGTTCCTGCCGTGCCAGCGTCACCGTCATCGTCACCCAGTCATCAGTCCCACTCTGCCATCTCACCGGGTGACTGCTAAGGTTTGTTGGACCTCCAGTGTATTCGATTGTCGTGCTACAGAGTCGGCAAATCATATAGCTTTTATCTATCTTTCCATCCTTCTTGAGAAGAAACTATTGATGTCCAAACCTTCTATTTTAAATTAAAAACGCTGTAAGTTTTGCCTGTGTTATTTGTCATGTTGCTCAGAGCTGATTAACGCTGAACTCCAATCAAATCAGCCCATGTCACGGTTCACACACCGCAACTGACACATGTGTGAATAGATGTATGGTATTGGGTGGTGATAGAACCTCTTTTGATTTGATGTGTCTACTGTAAGTCAATACTTCTGGTTATGTCCTGTTGTCATCCTGTTCTGGGGACAGTGGCTTTTCAATTTGTTGATTCTTTTTGGTGGAGCTATGGCTCACTGGGACGGCACCCAGTACCTCAACTGCTTATGCTGTTTAATAGTATAGTGGTTTGAATCCAGAAATAAACCAGAGCTTCGTAAAAGAAACTATTTGAAACCAGGGCTTTGAACCAGATTTTTTTTTTTTTTTTCATTCCTGAACCATTTGGAACAAAAGAAATATTGTTCCTGGAACTATTAAATACTTTCCTTGTCAGCTGTTTAACAAGTCAACCACAGGCATATATTGTATTTATAGTGTTTTAATATGTCCTGTTGCCTTTGTATGACATCCCTCATTTGCATCATGGACAACAATATTTAGATCTTGTCTAAAACATCTTCCATATTGATAGACTACAATATTGACCTCTTATCGTTGCCTTTGAGATGTGACAGTAGTTGGTAGACAGTTCTCCCCAAATAGTTTGATGGTCCACCCACTCTCTCCATTCAGTCAGTGAACGTCACTGGTAGTGGACCTCATCTGGTCATTGTAGGCTACCATAGACTAGAGCAGTGCTTCCCAAACTTTTTCTGTTAACCCCCCCGTCCCCCCTCCCCCAACTCCCAGGGGGCCCCGCCCAACACTTTGAAAACCCCTGAACTAGACTATGAGACCAGTGACTTTGACTGAAGGCTGCACAGAATTTTTAAAGAATGATATAAACTATTGCAATAAGTATTTCAGTTTCAGAAATAAAAAAAAATATATACATAATGTTTCTTATAATATTCAAAGTCCTGCTTAAACGTTCCTATTCATCAACAGATGATCAACATCGGCTTCTCTACCTCTGTTAAACTGCTGAAATTGTATACAATTTCAGGTTAAGGTAAAGATTAGATGGTTGGCAACAGAGGCTTAAATACGCTTCCACGCCTTGACGTTCAGCTCAGTGTTTCATTTCTGCAATCTTTCTTCAACTCCATCTGTCGTGTAATTAAGTAAAGAGGTTGTTAATATAAAAGCTTTGTTAGAGCCCAGTTTATCTTCCTGTCAACAGCTGTGGATGTAAAGGGATATGTGTGAACGCCTCAATAATTTCTCATTATGTCAACAAGGCTCAGTGGTTACAGTGTGTGTGTATTATCTGTTTAGTTACACCTGCTAAGTCGCTGGTGGCATTCTTGTGAATCACTCTTATTTTCTGTAGGTGAATGGACATAATGGTAATGAACTGGTTTTGGCAAACGGCAAAAAACAGTGATAACAATAATAAATGAATATGCATATTATTTTTGCAGTTTAGGTAGTCACAATATTTGTGTGTGGGTAATTTGCACTTTAAACAACAAAGCTTTCCTTAATATATATATATACATACATATATATATATTTGGACATGTGTTTTCATCACAAACAGAAAAAAACATCTTTTAATTAACCATGAAATATAAATTTGTCTTTCACCACTACTGGATTCCAGGGTGGAGCTGGAGCTAATTTCCTTTATTTGTTTTAATTTGTTTGGTAGTTTTTTTATTATTATTATTTAAGGATTTATTTTGATCATGTCCAGTTTAAGCATATTTCTTTATTTTTGGAGTAAGTTGAATATAATCATTTTAAGCTTAGCAAAAGCTGCTCCCGATTATATTTTTGCTTTTTTGAATGGACTTTTAACTTATTTTCCTAAATTCAATCATACATTTTATATTTTATCTGAATAGAAATCGAATCCTCTCCAGTCTGTCCAACAGCTGATTGTCCAACATGCAATGGACAAACACCTTTTCCTTTGGGGGTGTGTGTCTGCACATGCCATGGAAACATAGGCTAAAAACATTTAATTTTTCCAGTAATTTTTGCCCCTAACCTCTTCTTATGTCTAACTCTGAATCAGAAAACCTGCTACTTCACCTCTGCTGTCTGACAGCTTTGCACTTCCTCAAGCCATGCTGCTGATTTGAAGTGCTGACACCTGAACTGTGTTGGCCGCCGCCAGCGTGTCCTCAGCAGTAGCTCCCTCTTATCATGAATAGACAGCTTCCTCCTCACACAGCAGGCTGGACTAAAGCCACCAGTACATTTAACCTGCAGCCCTCCTCAGAGCTGCTGCTGCTGCTGCTGACTAGTGTTTTCAAGCGTCTTCAAGCGTCTTCAACATCACAGTGGCTCAGAATAAATGAGTGCACATTTGTGTTACTACTCATTTTTTGACAGAGGAAGGTAAGCTAAACCAGCTAACCCAGCAGCATTGGCTGGGCTTGTTTTGCGATCTGATGGCAGCAGTGCCAGAGATAGTGTAGGTAGGACAAAGTATCTACATATGAGTTGTAAATATGCAGCTATCATTGTTCAGTCAACATACTAAAATATATTACATTACATATTACAAGTACAATTTCAACAAATTATTATTATTGTAACAATACATGTTTGGACTAGATTGTTTAGCCAAGTAAACAAATACCTAAGCTAAGGCACAAACTATTTCTAATCTCCTACTAATCTACAGGGGATCCTGACATGTCCTTGAGTTACGGACATCATGGACACAAAAGAACTGTGTTGAGGTTGCCATCTCCTAGGAAGGCAGAGGTTTGAGCCCCACTTCTTACAGTTTTCGAGTTTCAGTGTCTCCTTTGCACTGTTTTGGATACAATTGTCTTCTAAATGCCTTAGTGTAAGTTGACATCAAAATATATGAAGTTCTTCCGGGAACATTTTTGAGCCACCAAATACATGGTCACATTGCACTGTAATCAGAAGTTGGATCAGTCGGTATATTTTGTGCGGATCAACAGAAACGTCACTCTGCCTTGCCTTTAAAATAACTACAGGGGGCGCTCCTACTTTTTCATTCTCCACCCTGGATCCCACGTAGTGGAATGATAGTCCAGTGGCCACAGAAGCAGTGTGCTCCCTTTCTGACTTCTTTTTTCTTAAGAACATGTTCAATCTTAACAACTAAGCAATATATAACACTCACCGTCCTTTCTTCTTCTTACTCTTCTTACTTCTTAATAACCTTAACTTTTCTCATTTATTTTGTTGTTTAGTTGCCTATTTTACTTTTACTGTAAGTAACTTGTATCGTTTCCCTTTGATATTTGGTCACTTACAACAAAACCACCTGTAAAATTGTAATTGTGAAGGCTTTTTGTCCCTGATCAAGTGTAAGTCAGACTGTCCAAAAAACCACAGCCCGCCAAACTTGTGCATGTTATTGTATCTGTTTATATTATCATGGGTGCACTTTTCCAAGCTTGTACCTTTTTCCAGGTGGTGAAGCTACTAGAAGCCAACCGCCCTAACAAGGATTTGAATGTGCCCAGGAGGTGAACCCCAGAATTTCACATCAAAGACAGAGACACTGCCCTTGGGCCAAAACAAATGTCTCCCAAATTTATTGCACACAAAAAGCTAAAAGCATTTTCAGCATTACTTTTACACATTATTTATCTTAGTTTACCCAAATTCTTCATCTATTTGCTCTTGTACCGTGTCCAATTTTATGTACCCATTGTGGCCCAGGTGTCCAGAATTCTGACATAAGTCAAGATCCCTCTAATGTATTGTATTACTTTTGAAGGTTTAAAGAATTATTTGTTTGCATTTACTATAGTGAGGCAATTTGACTACACATGGTGGCAGAAAAAAACAGCCCTTATACAGAAATGCAAACTTCATTTTGCAGTAGGGAAACTTGTATTAAAGTGCAAATCACTACCATGTTGTCGAACTTTAAAAACATGACCTATTTCTTTCAGGTCAGTGATGTTGACATTTTGAGGCATGTGAGTAACTCCTGGTTAAAGAATGAACAAATCAATAAAAAAAAAAAAACACTCTCACCCACGGTGTCTTATTCCTGTGTTCATGTTGTGTTTCAGAAGTAAATACAAACAAAGAAAAACAAAAGTGTTTGCTTCAAACAAACGGAAATGAAATCAATACAACTACCTTGTAGTTACTAGATAAGAAAGACAGGTCAAACATGAAAATGTCAACCACTAGTACAGATCTGGGGATCATGGAGTGGAGTCATGGCCTCCTGACGGCACCGTGAACAAAGGCTGATAACAAAACCAACACCATCACCTACACCAGCAGCAGTTGCCTCATCACAGACATGGTTGATGGTCATTTCAGAGCCAATAAATAATTAAATACCAGTGGAAGTGCTGTGATCTCCAGCTCTTGTTTCGGCGGCAGCAGAATCTTTGGCTTTTGAATCCTTCATTGTACTCCTCGGGGTTCAACAGCAAGTTAATGTTGTTTCTCTGTTTCTTCTACATTACTTACTCAATAATTAACACATTTTCACAGTGTGCAAACATCAAGGAAACCACAAATAAATAGAAAACCTTATAAAGAGGTGCAGAACATTGGACAGGAGTTATTTTTCATTACATATAATGCTAGCTCTTGGGTAAACGTTTAGCCTTGTTTTGTAATCTTGAAATTATATTATTCCTATGACAATAAAGTTTAATTATGTAATGTATAGTCCTCCATGAGTTCATGAATTTAAGGTTTTCTCAAATGTAGTTTTATATTGAATAATGAATACCCAAATAGAGTAGATCAACTGGGAAAAGACAATATTATTTTCCCATTTTCTCTCATTTTTGTTATTTCTCACATAATCTTGAGGTGTTTTTCTTTATTTTTGGCCTTGAAAAAAAAAAAAAGATGAAACAAGAAAACAAGAAGCTGAAAAAAAAGATAAAGTCCAATTAACAACAATACATTTGTAAGGCACAAGTTGAGGTCTCTTTGTGAGAATACTCGGAAAAAATGCGAAATCCCCAGCCCTTTCTATATTTTGCCCCTTTTCGGGATTATAATGCTGCTGCTTGTTCTGCTGTCATTGCTGCTGCTAAATCAAATCCCATCAGCAGCAGTATAAGAAACCTGCTAACGATGCCAAGTAGGTCACTGTTAAACCCAACCAGTGTCAAGTAGCATTGGCTAATTTATTTTTAGCTCACTTTATTGTCATTGCAACCGGCATAGAGCTGCTTATGTGACTCATATGTCAGTTTCAGAATGATAGTTCAACTGTTTATCATGTGTGGTTATTGGAGGCACTCAGAGCCAGATCTATAAATGTTTGGATATCATGACCAGAGTGTGGATGGAACAGGCTGCTTGAGCTGTGTGTGTAGCAAAAGCCTTGTATATAAACTGGATAAAACAATGTTTTTTGGCCTTTATGGAGGATATTATAGTTCCCTGCACACTGTGGATAGAGAGGGATGAGGTTCAGAGTCACTCCTTCAAACACAGGCTTCTCCTGCTCCAGTTGACACAAAGATGATAATACGGGTATGGCCTGATACTGTTATAGAAGAGGGCATAGTAAAAAACTAACCCAAAAATGTTTACAAAGAGATATTCTCAAACTAAGATTTTGATAACAAAGACATAGTGAGTTACTGTATGTGCTAGTATATCACTGTAGACTTATGGGTGAATACTGCATCTCCTCTCCTCTCTTTTCCTCTCAAGCTGTCCTCTCCACCTCTCCTCAGTAGACCATTTTTTTCACGTGTAAGCATTTTTTTCTGAGAAAATAACAATTACAAACTTAAAAAAAAAAACATAAAGACTTTACAAAGTGATTATACATATGGAAGTCTGGGCTTTAAAATTGTGGAATCTGACAATAAATTTGACATAGGACCATTTGTAACGATTGCTGATAGCTTTGCTTACCTCGGCAAGATTGTATACAAAATAAATGGGCAAATACAAATGCATGCTCTTCTGTTCTTCATGCTTAATGGCTCGTGCACCATATCATCCGTCAGCATCTCCTTTTGTCCATAAGCCACTCTTTCATTTACTTTATGGTGTGTTATGGTGTGTTAGTGTTAGTTTGTGTTTGGTTAAGGTGCACCAATATCCTCCTCAGTGTTATTGATGAATGACTTTGCTGTGAGACAGATAGATAGATAGATGTGTATAAGAGACAGACCCTAAGGAGAACATACATGTGTGTCTTTGTGTCTCTCTAAAGGACAAGGTGGCCAATGCATGGTGTACCCTGAACCTCCTGATAAAGATCAGATCCATTCTGTCCAGAGATTCTCAGCTCTACCTCAGGTAAATCGTTCATCATTTAACCTTCCTCCCTACTCATCTTCCCCACTTCTTCCTTTTACTAAGAAAGTAGGGTTTACCCTCAGGAAATAAATCACCAAGGACCATTTCCAAGGAAACATCTAGAGTAGATGTGACAACATATACAGATGATGAGCTCCAAAAATATCCTTGATTTATTGTATTATGTGTCGCCATCAGGAAAGAACAAACAACCAAAGTACAGAATTTGTCTCTTTGGACTAAAAGTCACAGACCTGCAGTGTCCCAGAGGGTGAGACAGCAGTTGTGCCATGGAGAAACCAACTTAAATAACCACATGCTCTAAATTTAGGAGAGCAGTGTTCGCAGCAGGGGCACGTTTCTGCCAGACTGCTAAGTCCAGGGATCAAGTTGGACTTCTTTGACCGTTGTGCATTTCAAACAAATGAAAAACACTCTTGTCTTTTTGGCACAGGCCAATGAATGAATAGCTCAATGCTCTGGTGTGGCTGCACTGTGTACATAGATTGAATCAGCTGTGTAAAATGATCCGTGTCCTTCCGGAAAGCAGAATCCTGCCCTTCACATAACATACCTCCGGTCTCACTAAATAGCTACTGACTGCTCTGTGATCACCGTCATCCATCTTTCTGTCCACTTCTAATGCAGTTCACACCACACACTCCACACCTCAAAAGGAGAATCGCGACATATTCCCTTCAACTAAGTTGCTGCAGGACCTCATGACACATTTATCCACATTTACACCAACACATAGTCGGGCTCATGTGCTCCCTCTGACCCCAGCAGGTGACAATTGAAGGGTTAAACTAATGCATGGTAACCCCGAGACGGAGCCTGGTGTCCGCTCCTTTCCCACACAGCTTAGGTCTTAGTTGGTGAGCAGACAAATGTCTCTAAAAGAAGAATAATGGTTCTACAGAATTGGTTTGACATGGTTGACATTTACACTAAAACCACAAATATCTTCTGTTGTTGACACATGACCTGGCAGTGATTATTATGACAAATACGGGGAAATATGAAAATAGAAGACTTGTTTACAAGTCTGTTATCATGTTTTCTTTAGTTCTAATTTAAAGACTGGTTGATTTCAGACCACAGTGGACTTATCTGTAGGTACCAGGTACTGAAATTGTTAAGTAAAATTACATTTAATCCAGTGCTTTCTCAATTATTTTCTGTTGCGCCCCCCCCGGCAAGAAGAAAACAATTCGCGCCCCCCACCACCTCCACCCACTCTCCGCCACAACTATGATTAATAGCATTTGTCTATAAAATAGTTCTAGCTACACCTCTGCATAACATCGTATCCTTGTTAACATAAAGAAAACAAAAAATAGAGATATAGTTCAACTTACAAGGATGTGCAATTACACTTTATTGTAGTGCGGCGGAAAAAAAGCATGTTCCCCAGGGTCACACATGCCCCCCTCAGCATCGCACCGCGCCCCCCCAGGGCGGCCCGTCCCACACTTTGAGAAGCACTGATTTAATCCAACACAACCGGAGCTTTGCAAAAAATACAGTCCAACTCAGTGGTGTCCACACTTTTGTCTTGTGAGCTACTTTTCAGATGACCAGGCTGAAGTGATCTACCTAGATTAAAAACTCTAAATATATTTACCTATAAAAAGTGGATATCTTATTCTCTAAATCAGGCCTGGGCAATTTTTTTGATTCGTGGAAGCCAGCAATGCTGGATCGACCAGGGAAAGGCAGAAAGATAACACCTAATATAAATTAAACAGTAAAACTTTGACAAGTTGGGTGGGCCGGATTAAAACACCAAACGGGCCTCATCCGGCCCCCGGGCCTTAGTTTGCACAGGTCTGCTCTACATTAACATACAACCATGTTATTCTGTTTGGCTCAATACCTACAGTATATTATTCTAATTTTAGCCCAGTAATTGTCATCTTGAAATAGAATTACATCTCTATTTTTCTATAAGTATTATTTTTTTTAGGTTATTGTTCAGGATCTACCAGCACTCCTTTTGAGATCTACTGGTAGATCCTGATCTACTTATTGGACACTTGGTTTCAAACAGTTCAATTGTTTGAAACCAAGAAGAGTCTGGATGTTCAGCACACCCAGAGGTTACCTATAGATGTGCTCAAAATAGCCTTACACATGCAATGCAACATGAGTCACTTACAAAAGATACAAACTGTTCAGGTCTACTTTTGTAATTTAAGAAAATACAAAAAGTTCCAGAGCTGCGTCACCTCAGGAAGCAAAAGTTGAAAGTTCAGTTGCTAAGGAAGGAAACATTTAATTGTACAAAGATGCAATAAACTGTTGAGGTTTGTTCAATATATTTGGCTCAACAATTGTTGATTAATCCCTTTGACAAATGGAAAACGCAGACTACTTAGGTTAGTGGCAAAAATACTTATCCCTTTTACCTTGACAAACTATTAAATACAAACAATATCTGTTGTTTTTTTCAGTTTAGCATTTACTATCCTCGCAGTTCTACCCTCCTCTATCAGACTTCTGACTAAGCCAAACTTCTGGCAGTTTAAACTGGCCCTGGTGAGTGATTCTGCTTTTCTTGCTCAACATACTGAACTGCTTGTGTTTCAATTTTGCTTTTTAATGGCCCTAATTATAGTGGAATTACCAAGAGGTTTGCACAGGCCTGTTTAATTTTATCTGGATTTTTTTTTTTTAAATCTTATCGTCTCTTTAAGGTCAACTCATCTTTGGCATTTTTCCTCTTCTCCTATCAAGTCCACGAGAAGTCCATCCTCCTGGCAGCCTTGTAAGTACAAAGAGATCGAAATCAGAGGAACTAGGTTTCCTGCTTCAATGCAATCCTAGTCCTGGTTCCGATGAAGTATGTTGCACTTCTGTGCTGAAATTAGGGCTGGGTTAAAAAAAAAAAAAAAGAAAAAAAAAAAATCAATTAATCGATTTTAATCGATTTTTTTGTTAATAGGACGATATCGATTCATAAATCCAAAAATCAATCTTTTTTTTCCTTCTGTTCCCAACAACTTTACGTGAACTCATGCACCACAGGTGATTATGTATTTACGTGGTTACGTGCTAGTTAACTCACTCGTACGTAAAACAAATGTAAAAACAACATGGCACTAAAATCTAAAATCTAAAACTAGAGTCTGCCTTGTAATTTTGGGTCAAGTCAAAATGCATGATGGATTAATATGACTGCCTTTTGTGATGGAAATAAATGTAAAAAAACACATTTTTTTATTAGCAAATGGATTAAGTTTCAATTTTAGCTTTGATTCTTCTGAGAATAACGTTGGTACCGAACTATAATTGATATGACAAAAACTGAATGGAAAACCGAAGCGAATCGTGAATTGAATTGAATCGAACCCTTGTGAATCGAATCGATTTAGAAAATTTGAATCAATACCCAGCCCTAGCTGAAATGGTGTGCAGCAACAAACTTGATTATTTTATCTATATCAATATAAGACCTTTTAATGAAATGTACCAATAGATCTGAGATTTGGTTTGGGAAAGAGAACATTCTGGATGAAATGACGTAAATCCTTTTTTGGTGAAACCTGCTAAGTGAAAGGTTATTGGCCTGCGTCATCACACACATGAGCGAGGTGTGCATGTGTGCGTGGCTGATTAGCATTTAACTCCATACGTGTGGGTGGACGTAAATGACCTGCGATGGATTTGGCAGCGAGGGATTTTGCTGCCAGATCTGGGCTCATCTATTAATCTAGATTAGGGCAGATTGTTGCTTTATTAACTATTGAGTTATATCTCCCACCTGTCCCCCAGAATCAATCAGTAATACATGTCCGGGGGATGAGGAAAGAATGTCGGGCTGCAGCTCGGGGCATTGTTTGCGCAGGATCAATTATTGTGGTGTAACAGGATCGCCAAAGAGCAGCCAGTGTAATCATGGACTCAGGGAGCCAAGGAAAGTGCTCACCTCAGAGGAGAGGGGGCAACAGCACTGATGTAGGCAGACAGGTCGGTCTGTGAACTACAGACAAAAGTCAGGTTATTATTATTAAAAACGAAATAAATATTTTTTGTGGATATAGATTTTAGTGTGCGCAATCAACCTCAGTGTTGTCACTTTATAATGTATGTACAGCAGGGGTCTCAAACACGCGGCCCGTGGGCCATTTGCGGCCCGTGGAACGATAATTTGTGGCCCCTACCGTGATGTGAAAGTTGAATTTAAAATAATGTTTTACAGGTTTGTTCTCCACATTTTATGGTAAAACGTATAGTTCTCAAAGCCCTGATCCACCGTCTGCTTTTGGTTCAGTGTTGTATTACGCAAAATTTATGAGAAACTGAATTTTTATTAAATTTTTTCTTTCGTATCGAACACTGAAAGCTGACACGGCCTTTCGGTAAAATGACGGCGTGGGTGGTGGCCCTCAACTTCTTAGAGTTTGAGACCCCTGTTGTACAGTATGTATATTTACACACAATGATGTTGAATAATGTGACTGGATGAATGCTGACAGCCTTGTGAGCAGCTGTCAGTATTCCATTTATGTGGATGTCATTAGGTTAATAGCCTGAGTATTATACATGCACAACTATTTATAATTAGCTCTGACCTAACATGACTTCATTACTTAGTCTCAGTGTAAAATTGTGTTTAATGGTAT
This sequence comes from Paraplagusia blochii, assembly GCA_016785265.1. Classification (NCBI taxonomy): domain Eukaryota; kingdom Metazoa; phylum Chordata; class Actinopteri; order Pleuronectiformes; family Cynoglossidae; genus Paraplagusia; species Paraplagusia blochii. Next base: position 52,601 of record JAFBJS010000226.1, on the reverse strand, counting down.
GCATTTCATGGCCTGTTTAATGGTGCATATGTGACATTTTTATCTTTTCAGGCCTGTGTGTCTCCTGCTGAATGACCTGCCCCTGGTGGTTATCTGGTTCCTGCAGACTTCAACGTTCAGGTAGGAGTTAAAGGGAAAATTTAGAAGTTTTAAACTTCTTTATGTTTTGTTATGTATGAAATGGTAAATAGATAATAGTTGACGAATCTTTAAAAAAACAAAAATACACACTTGAAAAAAAAAAATTTGAATTTTTTTGCACAAAGGGGAAATTATTCATTTCACTATTGTTTATGATTTATGGGAGAGGAACAGTTTTGTCAGAACTACAGTGTATTGAATAAGATTCAGGGCTATCGAATATCGACAGAAATAAAGGTTGATTTTTCATTTAGAGTGCAGTAAGATTGATTCCATACTCTCTATAGACCAGCAGTCTACAAATCAAATAAGAAACAAAAGAAAAAGAAAAAAATATAATAATTAATCACTTTCCAACAGATTCTGTGTAATACAACACTGCACCAGTAGGAGACTGTGGATCAGGGTTTTGAGAACTATAAGAATTTACCATAAAACGAGGAGAACAAATCTATAAAATATAAAACTTACCATATATTTTCCAATTAAGCCCGCAATACTACACTGTAGTACAGAACAGTAGTACAGTGATTATAGAAAGTTCAAATCATTACAGAGGTATTATATTCTGATCAACTATGCATTCGATGACAGTGAATAGTGCAATGAAGCAAAGTCTCCATTGCAATACATTCATCCCATTAATAAATCTTGTCTCTTTCACATCAAGGTGGAGGCCGCAAAATATTGTTCCACGGGCTGCAAATGGCCCAGGGGCCGCAAGTTTGAGACCCCTGATATAGATGTTAAAGAGTTTAGTTAAGTAACTGGACATTAAGGTTTTTGGAAAAAGTTTCATTTCTCATCCCAGAGGAGAAACATTATTTCTGTAGAGGCTTTGTGCAGCAACAGTAGAAAGTGTCCATTACATGGGACAATGAAATTACCTTTCACTCAGTCTCACTCATCAGTTAACAATGGCTGGATGGTTGAATTGCCTTTTTCACCATTTTTTGACCTTTTCCTGTAGAACATAAAACAATTTTCAAAAGATGACCATTTCATTAGGAGGAAAATCCACTAATCGTCATGACGAGAGGTCATCATTGTCTCTCATAAGCCATGGTATTTACTACTACATACATGAACTGTATTTTAACAAATGTAAATATTTTTATACTTAAACATCGTTTACCCCTCAATCCTTCAATTCTAACAGCAACTTTTAAAAACAAAGAAATTTAAAAACGTTAAAAAAAATGTCCTGCTGTGTCTGTGGCACTGGTTGGACAGAAGACAGAAGACCAAGAGGGGGAGAAGTCTGTAGCTGTGTCACAAATGCTTCATCTAACTTTCACCAGCTGTTAACAAATTCTTCCAGCAGCTCTAATTGTTGTGTGTGTGGTTTAGTATTAGGATATGCTGGGATTACGGAGCATAGTCTGCATGCCTGCTATTTAAGTGTGTGTGTGTGTGTGTGTGTTGGGAAGGGACAGGAGGTCATTCTACGTACAGTCTGAGCAGCACATTATCTGTCTCTACAGCCACTTTCACAACTGGGAAAATAAACAGATTATTTGTTGGCGTAATTAGTTAAACACAGCAAATTCTCCTGGGAATAATGGAGGCAGTCTTCTCCAGGCAGGAGTTCGTATTCCTGAAATGTTAAATATTTACTTTCTGAATGGAACGTTATTGTTGGAGTGACAATGAGAACGTGTGGTCTGTTGAGTCTGGAGAGGGAGTTCGGAAACGTCGGCTGATGTGTGATTAAATGTGAGTCAACTGTTGTCCCTCCATGCTAAACTGAGATAATCTTGGAGCGTCAGGGCCATTGTTCCATGGAGGACACGGAGGTTCATTGAACAGGATAAAATAAATACAATAATTTTTGTATTTGTTTCTTATTCGGCCTCTTCGTAGTATTTTCAGATCATTTCCAATGTTAATCTTTTTTACAGAACAAAATGTATGTGCCATAACAAAAAAAACATGCATTATTAATATAAAAAATATAAAAACAGTATGTAAGGTGTACATACAGTTGGGCCAACTAAAGTACACATTTGATTTTATCTTGCGGGCCAAAGATAATTACACAGCGGGCAAGATTTGGCCCCCGGGCCAGCGTTTGACACCTGCGATCTAAAACAAATAACTTACATTAGCAGAAATGAATGAATTACCTCCATGTATGATAAGAGAGGACACCATTAGAAAAATCTGGGATGGTTCTGGATTTTCTTAGCTTGTTTGGAGGCTAATTTTTCTTTTTTTTTATAGAATAAAAAAAATTAAACTAATGTATAGATATGTGCGATGTGTTTGGGGATTTGTTGGGTGAGGTGGTTTGAGTGTTGTCGATTCATTGGAGGGAAAAGTGTGTGGGTGCATTGTTTAACATTTTCAACCATTAAAAAAAAAAAGAGAAAAGGTCTTTGTATTTGAATTTGTAAGGAAATATTAAAAGGCAGTGAAAAAGACGCACTGTTACCAACAGCTAAAACCGGGTTAACGATGCTGACAAATTTCCATTTTTTTAGGATAATTCTGAATGCTGGCCGTTATTGGAAAACTAATTGTCATTTCATGGCAACAGCAAAATAATCTGAACTGAAATTGTGACACTTTTCTCGCCCTTGTTTTTCTCCGCAGCATGCTGCCTCTGTTTCTGAAGGACGGTCTACTGCTACCCTACATCGTCACCTCAGTGGGCTTCCTGTCCTTCAGCCTGTATTTACTGTCTGCTCTGGACCACTGTACGGTGGATGAGCTCCGCCTGGGTTTCTACCAGAAGCTCTTCTTCTGGATGCCTAACATGGATTTGGCTTGTATAGTAAGGTGGAAGGTAAGATTTTAGATGGTTTCTAACATGGATGGTTTGCCTAAAAACTAAAAATAATTAAAAATTCAAGATTTCTCAACAGTGCAACCAAAAATAAAAAAAAATTACAAAAATAATGAAAACGGCCTGGCACTGAATGGTTGGTTACAGTATGTCACACAAAGTTTAGAATAAAAAAAAGTGTCTGTATTGGATCTGAGGTAAGGTCTGGAAAGGCTCCGTCACAGTTCAGGGCTTTATTTTGGACAGCTATTGTTGATTTGGTACCAGATTGAGGAGGGGGAAAGTGGACAGACCAGGGAAGGAAAAAATAAATTTACAGATGTTGTAAAGAGGATGTAGAGACTGTTGGTGTCAGGGCCAGGACAGGAGCAGAAAAAGCTAAAATACTAAAATGTTTTCTAGACCGGTCTTCCCCAACCCCATTTCCACCATGCACCGGGCAAATGTCTGGCAATTTTTTCGTGGACCGTTCTTTGAGGTGTAGTGGATAAATACCACAAATGAAAATGTAACGCATAAAATTTCACTTTTATGCCAGAGCAGGCAGTAGGGCAAAGTGTGGGGCGGGGCCCCCTGGAGGACCCAGGGGAACATGCTTTTTTTTCCCCGCTGTACTACAATAAAGTGTAATTGCACATCCTTGTAAGTTGAACTATATCTCTTTCTTTTTGTTTTCTTTATGTTAAAAAGGATACGATGTTATGCAGAGGTGAAGCTAGAACTATTTTATAGACAAATGCTATTATTCATAGTTGCGACGGAGAGTGGTTTGTGGTGGTGTGTGTGTGTGTTGGGGGGGAGAAAGAAGGGGTTAAGAGAAGATAATTGAGAAGCACTGCAGTAGGGTGAGAAGGTGGCAGATGATCTGATCAGCAACCCCTGAAGAGAGCAGGAAAGAGAAAAAGGCTGAGAAGAAGAGAGAGAAGAAGAAAGTCTTGGATGGAACTAGGCAATTTCTTTGAATCAACTAAACGGTTTTTGAAAGTGTTAAAAATAATTACTGTTGTCGTCTTGAAGAAGAGAATGATCATCTGGTGCTGTCGTAACAAGGCTAGTGATTTCATGACTGCAGATCTGGATCTCAACTTCAGACGTGTGAGAAGATACACCCATCTGTATAAATAGTTGCTCATGCGCGGCTGTAAGCTGTGTAAGCTGTAGGAGGATAAAAGCTGCTGCCAGTCCCAGAATTATTTATCACTTATTTAAGTTTCCACACCGTCCGAGGAGGCAGCAGCAGCCCCCCCCCAGTGGCGGAGACCGATACGGTGTCGGAGATTAGGAGACGGTGTCTTTTTATAGCACACGTCATTAACACAGATTTGAATAGATATATTTATTTACACAAGCAGAATAAATATATATCCTAGATGATGACGATAATGTTTCATGGGCTCGGTGTGTGAGACACAGGTGTGTGTGACGGATGTTGTATTAAAATCTAATTCATTTTAATCACATGATGTGTTTCCCTTCACAGTTTTACATCAGTGTCGCAGCCATGGCGGCTCTGAGTATCGCCAGCGTGACTCTGCAGCCACCAACTCATCTACCTGACCTGTTTCCTGTCCTGGTTTCTTCCACTGCCTTCCTGCACTTCTTTTCTACGTTTTTATATTTCAACATTGTCCAGTTCAGTGGACCACCTAGCAGGAAAAAACAGAAAAAGAGTAACTGAGACAGAATCCTGGAAACGAACCTTATTTTGAACCAAAATTGATATTTTTCCAACTGCATCTGGATGTTTACAGTATGTTGGATGAAAAAAATTTCAACCAATCTATCCTGCGGATTTAGAGATGATCAAGTTTACTTGTTTGGACCAATTTCCCCCCCCCAATTAATTGTTATTTTTGTAGCTTTTATTTCCTCAGTGACCTCAAGACTCAGGAGTTAAATTAAATTAACATTGTATTACTTTATATTTGTAATATAAATATCCTGGTTCTTCAGTCTTTAAACTGTTTTGCTTAATTTACCGAAATCACACATACACTTGTTGACAATGTGAATTCTCAGTGCTTAACATGCAACACTTGCTTCCATAGTATTTTGTCAAAGATGACATCAGATGTAATGATGATACAATTTGCATCTTAATTTGTTTTTTTTCACACTTCATATTTTGTACAAAGATGTAATAAATGAAGAGTTTTTAGAGATTCAGTGTTAACTCAAGTCATTGTGAAATAGTTTGATTTAAAGCAGCTCCATTTACAGATAACTGTCTACATTGGCCTATGCAAGTTCACTAAATCACACACTCGCACACACACACATACACACCCTTGTCTGGCAGAGATTGAGGCAATAATTATATCTTTAAATTATACATCTTTCCAAGCTTTTACTCAACAACATTAAATATTAATTACAAGTCCTGGGTTCCACAAGGATGATGTTAAAAAAAAAAGACCTGTGCGTTTGCAGTGACAGGAGAGGCTTTAAAAAGAGATGATGGAAGGTGACATATCTGAACATAACGCTATAAAGTTGAAATACCACAGAAAAAAGGCGCAAGTCATTTCTCTTCTCCAATCTATGAAAAAGTTAATGACAGGCATTAAAAAAATCCATTACAACTATAAATGTTATCAGGTCAGAGTGGGTTTCCTGCAAAACCCAGACTCTGGGCCATAGTATTCTGATTGGCCGTGGAGGAAAATTAGAGCCGAGAGATGAGGGACAAATCAGGATAAAAAAAAAAAAAAACAGACACACGGAAGACATTATCTGGTATGAAATCGGAGTCAAACTCAGAAAAAAAAAAAGGATAGTTTTAATCACATCAAAATGAATTGCATTGCTATTTGTCACCATAACAGTAATAATTTTATAATAGTTTTCCATGTATAGTCAAGGTAGTATTTCTTACTGAAAATGTAGAAAGATGGATGTAGAATTGGAGATTTTGGACAACATTGAATAAAAAAAATACATAAAAAAAAAAAAAAAAAAAATCACAAATTCTAATCATCTATTTGCATCCGCAG
>JAFBJS010000226.1:30906-46597 GCA_016785265.1 Paraplagusia blochii | reverse complement strand
CTCAAGAACATTAAATATTAATTACAAGTCCTGGGTTCCACAAGGATGATGTTAAAAAAAAAAGACCTGTGCGTTTGCAGTGACAGGAGAGGCTTTAAAAAGAGATGATGGAAGGTGACATATCTGAACATAACGCTATAAAGTTGAAATACCACAGAAAAAAGGCGCAAGTCATTTCTCTTCTCCAATCTATGAAAAAGTTAATGACAGGCATTAAAAAAATCCATTACAACTATAAATGTTATCAGGTCAGAGTGGGTTTCCTGCAAAACCCAGACTCTGGGCCATAGTATTCTGATTGGCTGTGGAGGAAAATTAGAGCCGAGAGATGAGGGACAAATCAGGATAAAAAAAATTAAAAAAAAAACAGACACACGGAAGACATTATCTGGTATGAAATCGGAGTCAAACTCAGAGAAAAAAAAGGATAGTTTTAATCACATCAAAATGAATAGCATTGCTATTTGTCACCATAACAGTAATAATTTTATAATAGTTTTCCATGTATAGTCAAGGTAGTATTTCTTACTGAAAATGTAGAAAGATGGACGTAGAATCGGAGATTTTGGACAACATTGAATAAATATACATTAAAAAAAAAAAAAAAAAAAAATCACAAATTATTTCAAGTGTCCTAATCATCTATTTGCATCCGCAGGTCTTTTTTTTTTATAAGTTAACAAAAATGAAATAATGACTTCAAATAAAGGTCCATTTCTAAAGAATATATTTATTTATTAAAAAAAACTATATACAGCATAATTCATAATTTACATGGGGCAATGGTAAAGGAGGCCTAGTTGGGTCCACAAGGCTTCAGGTTCTAATCCAGCAGCAGCCACTTTGCCACTGAGAAGCTCTGAACATAGCACTGTCCCGATCCACATTACTTCCAGTGGAATCACCACCCACAGGAAGACTCACATTATGGAGCAGTGTGATTTGTGAGTAAATGAACTCATTATGTATAATTACACGTCAGTTTTATTTATTAATAATCAGTACATTCATATATAGAGGACACGCATTCAGATTAAGGACATTTGAGTTAACATAATGTATGGGCTTGTTGAAGAGACTAAGAAAAATATTGGTTAAACATTCATTTTCAAACTTATTAACAAATTAAGTTCCTACTGCAACTATTCACAAGTGCACGAGTCAACAGTCTGGAGAAAAAAAAAAAATAGTCTTGTGTGGTACATTTATCATATCAAGTCAGGGGCCACAAAATATCATTCCATGGGCCATAAATGGCCCGCGGGCTGCAAGTTTGAAACCCCTGATCTGTACTATTAAATTCAGCCACGCAAGCCATGCAAGTTTTTGATATATACAGTATATATAAAGTTTTTTTTTTCTTTCTTTTAAACAAGACCTTTGCAAGAGTTATTAAAATGCTGCTCATGTCTCTTGTGTCCTCCTCAGAGTCGTGTATGAAAACATTAGTTTTGTTTACAGCTGAACTGGCTTTGTCCTTCATGTGGCCTCTAAGGGCGATAAAGTGAGAGTTACACGATCCACCTTAGGCAGAAATAGGAAATGTTGCTGTGAACACCAGCTGTTGCTTAAGTTGACTTGGGCAACGAGAGGCCTCGGCCTTCCCAGACGCTGCCAAATAAAGAGACTACCGTGTTGTGTAAGACAACCTTTACCCCCTCCACACCTTTATTTTCCGTAGGTGTTAAACTGCACAGGTGGAGTGGACAAACGCTGGTTTGCAATTTTTTGTTTTGGCCATAAACGGGAAGAGGGATGCTATTAGAAAAAAAAATATTTGCACAGCCAGGCTGATTTCTGGTTACTGTAGGATCAACATTTGTCAGCTGCCAGACAGAGGCTGCAGAGGGCAGAGGGTCTAAGATGTCGGAAGGATTGGGTCCTACCGTTTCAGACACTTCTCCTGCAAATGAATGACGCCTCGGCCTCACAACTGACGGCACGGATTCCGCACTCATCTCCTGCCTTATCTCCAAGGGGATCAAACGCACGAGAAGTGAAGAGCAATTCCATTAGCTGTCAACAGCCAGGACGCCTCGCCAACAAATACCTGGGGAGGATCGCAGAGGAAAACATGATTGTAACCCCACTGGCATCTAGTGTTATTACATTCATACCACTGGCGCTGTCAAAACTGAGTTTGATCAAAGAAGAGTCAAAATATTAACATTTTTTTTACATAAACACAACAGTGTTCATGAAACAACGTTTGACAATTTAACCATTTCTTACTTTAAAAAAAGAAGATCAACTTTACTGTAATACCTTAGTTCATGATGGACTGAAGAAACTGGAAAGAACTGATCTTTTTCACAGGACCTACAGAAAGAGAGAAGCACAAGAAAACTAGTGACAGATCACAGATGTCAAACTCAGGACAGGGGTCCAAATCTGGCCCGCAGTGTAATTATTTTTGGCCCATGAGATGAAATCAAATATGTACTAGAGGTGTCCCCTCCATATGTACACCCTATATACTTTCAGAATTTGTTATATTCATAATGCATGCTTTTTGTTATAGCACATACATGTTGTTCTGTATGGAAATATTTACTTTAAGATGATCTGAAAAGACTACAAAGAGACAGAATAAGAAACAAATACCACTGATGTGTGAATTAATTCTCTATGATATTTCTCATGGGTTGATAACATTACGTTTTGCCGGTTCAGATTCAATGTTTCCATGAGAAAAAAAAAATTAAAAAAATATCCAGAGAGAAGGAAAAACATGCACATTTACAGTTAATTTCTCAATATATATTGAGTTTGGCCGGTGACTTCATGCCAGTCTTTCATGCCAGGAACTAGATTTGTTTGATTTCTATTATTAAAAAAAAAAAAAAAAAAAAAAAAAAAAAAAAAAAAAGGCAATATCGAATGCAATCATTTCAACTAGATTAAAAACAGGCCCAGTAAGTTGTGGAAATTTAACTAAAGTAATGCAGCCAACCTCAGCAAACAGCAGGTCATAAATTTTTACCGTATTTTGTCATGGAAGTCAATGGTAATAACATTTTGTCCTTTCATAGCTTCAACTTGTCGCTTTGTTTGACAAGCATGTTAAAATTGAAATTCTTCACAATTTTCAAGACCTGCAGCTCTACAGAACAGTCATTGTATTTTTTTGCCTTCCTACACAAGATGTGCATTTACAGACTTAACTAAAGAGTGGACAGAGCCATCTACAGGTCATGTCAAACGTGAGTCTCACAGGCTGAATTTGGCCGCACACTTTTTTTCCCCACGTGGGCCACCAGGGGTAAACTGAGTCCATAATTATGATTTCTAAATGAATAAAACACAGGTGATATTCTAAACAGAGAAACCAGTGTTGCCCAAACTTTTTTGGTGCTACAGACCAGTTAAATGTCTTGTATTATTTCCATGGACTGGTTGTTAAGTTGTGGCAGATAAATACCCCCTAATAAAAAATAAATTTTAGTGTCCTAAAATATTTTCCTACCTATAAAATCCTCCTACCCGAATGAACCCATTTTATGCATGGACACAACAAGGATTTCTCAAGTGCACACAGCCTATAATTTTCTCCTACCAGACCGGTATACAAGGTTAGAATCTTGTATCAATTAAATTACATTTCTGGTGTTTTGAAATATTTTCCTACCTATAAAATCTTCCTACCTGAATTAACTGCATGGGATTTCTCAACACCGTCTATAATTTTCTGCTACCAGACCAGTATAAAAAGTTAGAATCTTGTATCAATGACTCTGCATCATTTTGAGTTTATTGTTGTTGTCTTCACTGACAAAATAATCCTAATCAAATATAGTTGCATTATTGATGATGGAATCCTAGCCATTCTATTGGTCTTTTGTTGATGTGGGTATGGATCAAGTTGAAGTAATAGATGGGGCCAAAAGGAAACATTTTTTCTCAGCGGCCCGGCACCAACTCACCCACGGACCTGTACCATTCCCTGACCCAGAGGTTGGGGACCACTGAACTAAATCACAATTCTTCTTCCTTTAATTCCAATTCCAATCAAGCATACAATTGTAAAACTGTTAAATATTGATTTAAAAAAAAATTGTTCTGCTATTACCGCGGCCGTGTTATTAATGTAGCCATGACAGTAATTCAACGAACCTCGAAGAACGCTTTTTGCACATGAGGATGAAACGCAATGACACTAAGTAAATCAGAAATCACGCCTGTAAAGACTGCATAGTCTGCAACCCATGGTGTCGATCGAAGGCCACCTGCTTCACTTGGACCAAAACAGACTAATATACAACTCCCTTGCTTATCTGCTACTATGTGCTCAACAGAAAGCATAAAACTCCCCGTGGGTTGGTGGCATCTGTCTGTGAGACTGTCAGGATTGATGTGCGACAGCTCGTCCAGCAGCCGCACACACTGTGGACGCAGTCCCATCATTTTTATGACATCTTAAGGAATCTTTTTTTTTTTTTTTTAATACAGCCCATTGCTGCTGACATACAAATCTTCCATAACGTGATCCCATCTACGATCTGATCAATTTTTACACTGCTGATCCGTCCCCTTTCCCCCCTCATTTTGTCATTTCAAAATTCATATTATATAGGATTTTCTTATGGGGGAAGTGCCATAAAAATACGTTACCACCTCAGAAGATGTGCACAGGTCAGTGCTTGGTCATTACTAAAAAGCCTGAGTGAAAATAAAATTTGTTTCTGTCGTAAGCAGAACTGTTTAAATGTTATTTATTTTTATGTTCCTAAGAAAATATATTGTGAAGTACAACATTGATTTAGAACATAACCGTGTCTCCATGCGCGATGCTGGGGCTGAATTTATGAATCCTTTGCACAACTCCTTTAATTGAATTTTCCAAATCTCTCACCACACACAAATAATCAATAGCTCCAGCTGAGGGAAACTTGCCGCAGAATTATTAGGGCCTTTCTTTTTCAATTTTGTACTTCATCAGCACATACAGGCACAATGGGTCCACGGAACAGCCAGAATATGTCCAGAGGATTGATGCCTGCCCCAAGTGGGATTGCTCAACAAAAGCGACTTCTTTAGACTCCTTACTGAAACTTTTGATAACCTTAAAGGACAGTCATGAACACTCGAGTATAAATCACTGCCACCATGACAAATAGGTGCGACTCGCCATCACGGAATAAGGACAAGGCAAAAAACCAGGCTGGAAAATGGAAATAAAATAGTGGGAAACATTAGTTGTAAAATTCCATTTACATTTTTAGTTTCTGGCAGGATTTGTGAGGGATTAATAATAATTATATATATTTAATAAACCCACAACAGGTGAGACGTGGTTATGAGTACATACAGTACATACATGCATCATACTGCTGGTTGACCTATTCATGTGAAACAGACAGTGAAGGCCACTCTTCTGTAGAGTCCTAAGTGGTGAGGATTACTAACATTTATTCAAGTCTGAGTTTTAGATTTTTTAATAACTTTGGGAAGTACACAATATTTTCCTGCTGATCGTCTTAGTTATAGAATCCATAACTTACAAACAAGTCGTCAGCAGGAGATGAATCCTGACCAGGGTTATAGTAGTTTGGGATTTTCCAGTGTAGTTTCGTTTTAGTTAGTTTTGCCTTTTAGCACATTAGTTTTAGTTTTTCGTAAAAGCAACTAATTTAGTCTTAGTTTTGTCCAAAATGTTTAGTTTTAGTTTAGTTTTAATTAGTTTTAGTTTTCTGCGAGGTTCGAACAAAGACGATTTCTAATTTCAGTTAGTTTTGTTAGGACACATTTTCGTTTTAGTTAGTTATAGTTTTTTTAATTTAATGATCGTTTTAGTTAGTTTCAGTTAATGAAGAGTTTTTTTTCAGTGATCGTTTTCGTTAACGATGATAACCCTGATCCTGACCAGTTTTACTCCTCCAGATGAGTGGTTCTTAACCTGGGTTTGAATCCAATCCTAAGGGTTCAGTGAGTCTGTCTCTGGGGTTTGGTGGAGCCTGTGCCATGGAGGCCAAGGCACTGCGTAGGTAAAGACACACCAACTCACCCTACTAAAAGGGCAGTGTCCTAGTGGTTAGGGAAGCGGACTTGGGTCCGCAAGGTCCCCGGTTCAAATCCCCGTACTGCCAAGTTAGCTGCTCACTGCTCACTTTGATGATGGGTTAAATGCAGAGGCCAAATTGCATTGTGTGCTGTGGTGTGAATCACAACATCACAATGACAAAAAAAAAAAAAAAAAGGAATTTAATCTTTCGAATACTGAGATGTTATAGTAGGGTTTGGTGAATGCAAACATGTAACTGGTGGGGTTTGGTAGCTCCAACAAGGTTAAGAACCACTGCTCCAGATAATCCAACTTTTTCCTATAAGTATTTTTTTTAACTCTTAAAAATTAAAAAAATTATGACAAATTATTCTATTGACTGATCAAATGGAGTTGCCTTTGAAACCATGTGTGCAGTTTCTCAGTCCTCCAGGTGTCTGTGTATATACAGTATATATAAAAGTTTCTTGTCTACTTGGGAAGCACATGATTAGGACCATTAATATAAATTATCTTAAGTACATTGACAATTAAATTAATAGAAGACATTAAACAAATTAAGCTGGTTATAAAAGGTAATAAATAAACTTGGAACTAGAGAAGAAGCTGGTTTCAAACGTCCAAAATTAGCTACTGGACATAGGTTTCTTGAAGACGTTTCTCCTCTCATCCAAGAGGCTTCTTCTAACCCCTCGAGGTTAAATACCACAACTCTCCAGTAGTTGGTTAGAACTGAAGAAGCCTCTTGGATGAGATGTGAAACATCTCCAAGAAACCCATTATATCGCCCTTGAAGTAGCAAATGTTGGACCTTTGAAACCAGCTTCTTCTACATCTAAGTTCAATGATTACCTTTTATAACCTGATTTATATAATGTGTTCTAATATTATTGGCATTATGCTGCAAGATGATTTATATTAATAGTCAAAATCATGTGCTTCTATTTTGAATAACAGATGCCCCGCAGGAGACGAAAGACTTTTAATGTATAAACACACAACAAACCATCCGTTGATACAGAATGGTTAGATATAAATACATTTATCAGAATAAGTGCCTTAGCAAAGAGCAACAAATTACCCCAAACATCACAATGTTTATTTACTGCCAAATGCTTTGACCCATTTCGTAATACATCACTCAGAGTACTTGTAAATGGCAGCCTTTTAAAGTGAATCCTTTCACTTTCTTTCTTCCACTGAAGCACATGGACCAAAGCCCTGAAGGCCGGAGCAGCAAAACTAAACAAACATTTTACACAATGGCAGAATCATGCTGGACGATACCATCAGCATCATCTGTCTGGATTTCACGTTCTCAACAGATATAGACCAGAGTTCTTCAGCAACTTTGAATAACAGTTTGTTTTTTTTATTTCTAATGCGTGTCTCACTGCGGCACACAGGCTTGATTCTGTCTCACGGCTATCTGCCTCACGATGTGAAGTCTGTTGTTGTAAGGAGGTTTGGGCAAAACCGATACATTTCACGGATCCACCATGTGACCGAAAATGTGACATTCCCCGGGTGTGGACCTACAATGCATCATGTATGTTTGGCAGCCCTACTGGAACTAATTAAAATAATTTTTAACAACCTTATCGGAAAACAAGCTAGCCCCTCGACAGTAGCCTCCATTCATATTCTACAAGTCGGCATTGTGCAAGTGGATCACAAGAATTGCTCTGCTGCAGGCATGACTTGTGCCTAAAATAATCAAATTAATTATTTCCTGAGGAAAACCTGCACATTGACTTGTTTGTGCAACCATAACAAAATGTTGTTATTCCTCCAAAGGTCGCAGAGCACACGATTGTCTGAGCGCCTCAAACAAGCGTCAACTGATGCTGTTAACTGGTAAACAGCAAGAAAGATGTTTATCAGACAGAGTAATGTGAAGAACCGTACTTATTCTTGTAAATCAAACAAATCTTGTGACTGTTTGTTTTCTATTAGCATCTGGAAACAAAGCAAACACATAAATGTTTCTTTCGTCACTTCAGGAACCATCTCAGATGAGTGACTTCTACCTGAGGCGATCAAGTTATGAATCATCTGTTGGACATCAACCTTTTTGGTCAATGCTTTAATTGAAAAACAGTGTGACCAAACTCATTAGAAATACTAGTTTGAATGTGACAACACTGTCTCGACTTGAGAAGTCAGGTACATTTACACAAAATCAATCAGAAAAATAACAATTAAAATACATAAACAGAACATTGCTAAATATTCATTCATTCAACATCTTCTGCTTGTCCATTGCCGGGTCGCAGGGGTGGTGCCAGGGGCAGCTGACACCACCCAAATTACATTGCACCATATTGTGAGCCTTCCTGTGGGTGGTGAGCCCACAAGAACTTATGTGGGACGGGACGGTGCTGTGCTCAGAGCACCTCAGTGGCAACCTGGCAGCGGGTGGACTCGAACCTGAAGCCCTGCGGCCCCAAGTCCACCTGCTTAACCACCAGGCCACCGCTGCTGACGTAGTTAATATATGACAAAGAATTATTTTATCAAGATTACAAAACAGTCATCAATATAATTTGTTTGTTTTTTTTACATTATGGTCAGACTCTAAAATTAAAAATCATCTTCTTTCAATCAATCTTTTTTTTTGTCCAACGGTGGCCTAGCTGTTTGTAAGGCTTCAGGTTTGAATCCACCAGCTGCCAGTTTGCCACTGAGGTACTCCAAACATAGCACTGTCCCCAAGGAATGTTCCCAGCATGGTGCAGTGTGATTTGGGTGGCAGTTGTGGAAACTGCTGCTGCAGCGACCCAGCAACGGATAAGCAGATGAAGATGAATGAATGTTATTTGATGTTTATTTTGGCATCAGTTGACAGACGGTATGGTTTGGGCCAGATTGGGTCCAAGGAATGGTAGATTTTTATTGTTTTTTAACTCTTCTACGGTTGTTCCACGCTACGACTAAATTGTAACCACTCCTAGTCTAGTATAGTGGTGAGTATCCCCGACTCTCAGCGAGAGACCGGGGTTTAATTCCTTGACCTGAAGGTTTCTTTTGGTCAGCATATGGCCTGGTGGTTAAAGAAACAGACCTGTTCTCACAAGGCCCCTGGTTCAAATCCCCCTACCACCAAGTAACTGCTGAGGTGCCCTAAGCATAGTCCCCACACACTGCTCCACATGCGTTGGCTCAGCTAGCTGGCCCATGCACACTACAGTGATGGGTTAAATACAGAACGTGTAGTTCTGTTTTTAGTATAAAAATAAACTTTAGAATAAAGTTTAAATTAAAAAACAGAAAAATTCAGCACTATTAACCTTAAACAAACTATGAAGACCTTATTTTTTTGGTTTGAAAAGGTTTACATTGAACCATTTACTTTCTGGCTGGTAGAGATAAAATAAAGCACAGTTAATACTTTTTTTCCTCTTTTCTGGCCCAACATCTCATACAGCCAACAGTATAGATTACAATTCCAAGGATGAGAATCACTGGTGTAACCCCAATGGGCACAGAAATGAAGTACCAGACAAGGAACCCTCCTTAAACTGTTCTTTGTTGTGTATTTTTATGTCCCACCATATTTATCCTGCCCTGTCCTTCGTGTTTATGCTGCTCAACATAATAAACTAATGCTGATATGAGTAAACAACTAAATGTGTGGTTTTTAATTCTCAATAAATCTTGTGATGCTGTTCCACCCTCGTGTCTCCTGAACATGAGGCCATAAAGAGTCTCAGCGCTCAACAAGATAAAACTCCAGCAAAGGGACCAGGAGAGTTTATTTAGTTGGCATAAAAGCATAATGAAGGAAGAACAGGAGAACATAACAATAAAGATTGTTTACTCTTACTGTGTCTCATTTTATTGCTTATTACCAAACACATTACCTTGACTGTGGGTGTTGGAGATTCCATTGTCTGTCATTGTCTGTGAATATGCTGCCAATTTGGATGCTGAGAAAAAAAAAACGAAATCCATGATTATTTCAGTAATATGCCCTACACAAATGCAGTAAAGATGAGAAACAAGAATATAATGTTAAAAACAAAATTCACACAAGTCACAGGAAAAATGCAAAAAAATATATATTTTGACAACCATCTTAATAATGAGTTACTTTGAATACTTACACAACTCTTTGTGTCTCTTTAACTCAGCCTTCAGGTCAACACTGGATTCAGGGGTGCAAAGCTGCTGTTCACTGCTGCCCTCTCCTGGCTAATAAACAGGATTATGTAGTAAAATACAGCTAACCATTAATTCACGTGACGGGAAAACAGTGAAAATGCTTACTGTTTACAGATGAGCAAAGAAAGACCAAACACAGAATAGTCATTGACATTTCTTAAAAGTAAAAGTCTCTCACTAATATTTCCTGCAGCTTCTTCATGTCCCTGAAGAAGGCATCTAGAGATGATTCCACTTGGGATCGAATGGTGTCCAACCTGGGGTAAAGACCAAGATGAAGGAATGTATCACATCACATGAATAAAATACAAACAGTTCACTGGATATTTTGGAATCACAGCAACAAAATGTGCTAACAATCAGATTAGATTTAATTAGGATTAGGGTTAATTATTTACTCCTGATCGAATGTATAGAGCTTTATCAATCCCTCGGGAGTATTCTTAGGGAAATTATGGCTCCAGCAACAGAACCGAAAAAGAGTTACCAAAAAGGCCAATACATATATATACACACATATACACACAAACATACATATATAGTACTGTGCAGTTATGAAGTTATTGCTTAAGCTCCCCCACGGCTGTTGTACAATGACAATATGCACAACAAACAGATACAATTGCTACAAAGAGAAACCTTTCTACAGGATCAGGTGTTACACTATGACATTTTGATGCATCTTTTTAAATGGAAACTGGGTTGTAGTAAATCTGAAAACTTGTGAATTTAAACAACTCATTCAATGTTAGAGAGGCTTCTAAATCAGTGTTCTTAATGTCACGGCCATTACTGCACGGCCCAGTTGTCAATGACATGGATATGCTTCAGCAACTTTATACCTTTTCATAGCTTTTACTGCGTGGTACACGTTATATGGAGCCCAAATAATTAGTCAGCTGCAGTTACCCTTCTAGATTTCAAATCTGCCGAGCAAAAACATTGAGCTCCCCATTAAAATAGTGAAAACTACTCAGTCCTCAGTGACCCCAGAGAGACAGGACCAAGTGTTATGAAGGTACTGTACACCACGTCAGTGAATGTATTAGTACCAACACTATAAAATTAAACACCAACACTACTTGATGGATGGGAAAGACACCAAATGTCTGCCCAAGATAAAGGAAATGGTTCTTGCGTTAAGTGACTTTTATACAACTATTTTTAGTGCTATGTAAATCACTGATAATTTGCCCGGTGATGGATCTCAGTCATTTCATGTCTCCTGTCATTAAAGTCAGATATTTCATTACGACCACAAGTATGGCAGTTGATACAAAGGAACTCAGTGAGAAGTTCTGTTACACTTCAGCAACAGAATCCAAACAACTGATACAACACAACTTGATTCACTGAATAAATACAATTCAAAAATACTTACATTTCCAATTCATGCTCTTTTGTAATGATTGCAGTCTTTGCTGTTGTAGCTATAGATTTTGGCAAAACAATAGAAATTTTAAGGGTTAAAATAACATTTAAAAAAATATTTCTTAAATAAACTGTGCTATTAAATTGTTAAAAGGATACAATAAGAAACAAAACATAAGAAACAGTACAGATTAAGACATTAAGCAGAGAATAAAAAAAAAACATAATTAATGTTTCGGAATGTGGAAACACAAATATACAGGTCTGTAACTCACCTGGTGTAGAAACAGCAGTTACAGTCTTAGTTTTGGCATATCGTGCAGGTATTGGAATACAGGAGGGTGGTGGCTATTTGGATCAATTAAACAAAGACAACAAATTATTACAGTAACTTGGATTGCTAAAATGTCATGTTTGCTATAATAAAAGATATAAGAAAGAACTTATGTAAAGTGCACCTCAGCTTAACCCGCCGATCACATGGATTCAGCATTGTTAATATAAAAGTCATCTCTCTTCTAAGACAGTAAGGAAATTGTCTATAACTTAGGTATAATAAATGAAATGGTTCATAAATAGTCAACAAGGGAAAAACAATTCAACTTACACGATTAACTTTATCCATTTTGCGCTGCAAAAAAGAAAATATAATTAAAGACAGGTTTTGTCAATGATCAATGAATTTTCAACCATGAGTTTAGCATTTCATCACATTTTGATTATTGAACGAGAAACAGAGAATGTAAATGTATACAGAACAAACACAATATGAACAACATTTCAAAAAATGAATACACACCCCATTGTATAATAATATGGAAGAAGACAAAGAAGGACAGCAAAAATAGCAACATAAGTCAGTGTTAAACACAGCGCTCAATTCATACAGGCAAAAATGAACATTTACTGAAATCACTTTCCTCTACAGACATGTTCACAAATTGTGAACATACAAAGGCATACAAGGGACACAAAATGAGACCATTTTAATACAACGCAAACAAACAGACATTATTAAAAACATTAAAACCTGTTATGTGTAGGAAAAGGAATATATAAGGCAGAAAGGAAACTCGGCACACAACACAAAGATTAATCGAAGGTCTAGTTTGTTTAAGAAAAGCAGAACGACTGTAGTATTGACAAGCGACACATAAAATGCAAGACAATATAAATATAAATATAAATATAAATACAAAAATGCAATAACAATATATTTACTCGTTCTTATACAGAGATTAATAAATATATGGTGATATTATCACCATATTATTAATACTGTCCATTAACACGTCATATTGATGCTAATAAGGCAGGATATTTCGCTGTTACTATGTTCTAGTTCTGAAACACAACATCATTGCAACACTTGGACAATAAAATAAACAAAATAATAAACAATAAAAAAAGAACTTGAAATCAATCCTTACCAAATCGTCTCAAGAAGGAAAATGTTTGTCACTAAAGTTGGCTTTAAATTGGCTGAGTTTGGCGCCTTTGCTACACTGAAATAAGTTCGGGTGAAACATAAGTGTCCCGTTCGAGATCCCCACATCTCCCTTTTTGCAAGTTTAACATTTAAGGAAGACAATTATTTATTTTAACCAATTTAATATATACTTAAAACAACTAAACAATTTTTTAAGAGGTAATAATGACGTGGTTGTTTTGTTTATCATTAAACACATAACGTATAAGTGTTAGGTATTGTTTCCTCCGGGCTGTTTTACGCTGAGCACCGTTGAGATTTGTTTATGGTCAACCCATAGCAACGGTGTTGGGTGGATGACACCCACGCCCTAGATTTAGTAATTATAATCTGTGTTTTACGTTTTTATTTTTGCCATAATGCAACAAAATAGACAGTACCGCGTCGTTTAGCCAACGACAGAAGCCGCCTTTATCACCTGGAGCGAAGCAGCTAACGGAAATTACCTCTTCCACCTCCTGTGTCCAAACATGTCTTTTCATCAAGAGTCTCGTTCTTCTGAGGACGACGAGCTGTTCTACACTCAGTGCAGAGCTGCTTATCTCGCTGTCTTTAGATCCAGTTTGGCAAACATCACTTCCAAACAGCAGTTATGCCGCGGTAAGAAAACCTGCAGTTGTTGCTGTTAAATAAAAACCCATTTTCGGATCAAACCTTTTCTCCATCTGCCATGCACTTTATATTGAATTTAATGATTTTTCTTCCTCTGCTGTTATTATTTCCTGCTGTTACCCCGTGTAGCTCTCCAGCAAGCAGGGAGGAACCCATCTCTTGCCACTCTCAATAAATACTGGACCTCCAGGAGGTCGACAATGAACTTTGATGACTTCTGTGAGATTCTACAACATGAGAAGAAAACAGAAGAACCTGAGCTGATGAGGGCTTTCAGAAGATTTGATGTAAACGGTGATGGCTACATCACACACAGCGAACTGGAGCATGTCCTTACCACTGTGAGTCAGGACAAACATTTGTACAAGAGGAATCTGTAACATATTTTCAATAAATTAAGTGTTTTTTCTACAGAAAATTGAGCAACCATCAGTACCTCTGCTGACCATATAGGGCAGGGGTGGGCAATATTTGACCTGCGGGCCCAATTGGGTCCGAAAGCTTGACTTATTGGCCAGGTCGGGAGTAGATATATAAAGCATGGGTTTGAACTAAGATAAATAATGTGCAAAAGTCATGAAAGGAGGTAAGAATTACAGAATACATTTGTTATCTATTGGTGTAATGCAGGCATTACAAAGAAAGGCCAGAAAGATAATGAAAATATATAATAATAGTATAATTTGGAAAAAAATATCAGGCTATATTAAAAAGCCCGACGGAGCACATCTGGCCCCTTGGCCTTAGTTTGCCCAGGTCTGTTGTATGGGTTAAGGACCCCTTAATTAAATAAAAAGAAAATTAATTAAACTAATTAATAACTAATTAAAATACACTTTATCTTTCAGAGAGGAGAAAAAATGACTGCTGAAGAGGTGAATGCTATTTTCACTCTGGCTGACATTAACAAGGACGGGAAACTGAACTATGCAGAGGTAAATATGTCTTTAAAAAAATAGTGTTGAAACATAGTTCTGTCAACATTGTCAATACTGTCATTTGCTAATTAAATAACATGTAATATGCAAGAATCCTAGACTTCAAATTCCTTTAATGCTAAGGATGTTTTTGGTTGATCTTTGTCCTAGAACAGTGAATGCACTATATTAAAATTATCTTTTAACTTCCCTTTGCCACCAAAAAAAAGTGCCATCTGTGTACCCTCTAAGTGTCATCATCTGACTTGTGGATTCTTTTTGTCAGTTCTGCAGATTACTGGTGTCTACAGTAGAGCAGTGTCAAACTGCAGCTTTGGAGAGACTGGAGGCTGACGCCAAGCTGAAGATACAGAACTTTGGCAGTCAGTCATACAGCCCTCCGAAGGGCTCTGTGTCAACTGCTCCATCAGCACCGACGGCAGCAGCTCAAACGCAGCCTCCAGAATCATCAGACACACAGCTCCGAAAAGGTAGGTAGTGTAAATAAATACAAGATTGTATTCTGCTTTTGTACTTATTTCCCACAAACCAATTAGGTGCTTATTATTGCAAATGTCTATTTCTTAGCCAGCCATGCAGCAAATCAGTCAGATAATTCAAAGCGAACATCAGACCAATTATGGTCATATTTGTGTCTTTTTAATCTGGTGTTGTTGTTGGTGCTTGACCATCGAGTTAATATAGTAATATCCAAAATTTAATATTTTTAACCGAGTCTAATTCAAGTACAAAGTGAGAGGGAGAAAAATACAAGTCACAGCTGTTATTTTACAAAAAATGATATAGTTAATTCAGACATATCTTTTGCACATTTATGTGTATTTTCATTGAATGAAAAAGTGAGATACATGTTTGTATTACATTGTTTTGTTTATCTCATTACTGAATATGTAGCTCAGGTGTGGGCGAACCACACTTTTGTCCTGCGGG
This sequence comes from Paraplagusia blochii, assembly GCA_016785265.1. Taxonomy (NCBI): domain Eukaryota; kingdom Metazoa; phylum Chordata; class Actinopteri; order Pleuronectiformes; family Cynoglossidae; genus Paraplagusia; species Paraplagusia blochii. Next base: position 31,092 of record JAFBJS010000226.1, on the reverse strand, counting down.
CCACAGAGGGTTATAAAATTGGACACTGGGGCCAAGTCAAGAGCAGAAAGATGGAGCGTTCGTTGAACTTAAGATACAGTCATGGAAAAAATAATTAGTCCACTCTGCTGTTTTCTTCAATTCCTTGTTCATCTTAATACCTTGTTCCACTAAAGGTTTATCACCTGGGGGAAACAATGAACACAA
>JAFBJS010000226.1:0-30878 GCA_016785265.1 Paraplagusia blochii | reverse complement strand
AAAACCATGCAATGACTAAAAGCACTGTATTTGTCAGTACAATGTTATTGCTAGTGATGTAGGAACAGAAGTGATTTTTGTCACTGTCAATAATACCATGCAAAATGACCAGAAATCAGCTCTGAAATTGAACTGAATTATAAGCCTTTTTTGTTGTTATTATATTTGTCCAGATTAATGTAGATTAAGTGGAAGCAGACTTTTAAATGGACAATAAATTAAAGAAAGAATGGTCTAATAATTTAAAAAAGGCAGAAATATGATAGTATAGATAAAGTATTAAATTTGGACAAGGTTGGCTGACCGCATTTAAAAGGTCTATGAACCACACCTGGCCCCCGGGCCTTAGTTTGCCCATGTCTGGAATATGTAGATGTATTTTTCATCAATATTTAAATTTATCGGATTAGGATGGATGGATTGTGTTTGATGGTCAACAAATATTTAAACATATTAAATAGATCTATAATATGTGAGGATCGTTTGTACCATTGTAACGCTGTAGCTGTAAGAGTTAGAGAAAGGTGGCCCTGAAATGGGATGGACAAGCTCCACCAAATTAATCAGAAACTGTCTGCATGTCCTCTGATTGCTGCAGCACATATTACTGATTATTTTTTATTATTAAATAAAAGATTTGTCTTTCTATTTGTAACCCATACAAGTGAAAAGTCACTTTTTTTAACATTGCCATGTTTTAGTCTCCCATCACCCATTTTCTACCAGCAATTTTACAGTCAAAAAATTAAATTTTTTTGTGTTGTAACACCAGCATTTTTAAGTCAAAAGGTAAGAAACAAAGATCCTGGTTGAGCGAGTTAGAGACAGGGCCTCAGAGAGAAGATAGATGGGGTTGATTTAAGTGGTCAGTCCATGTTCGCGCTATTGATTTGGTGGATTCCAGCATTTCTCACTGGGGAGATGATGAGGGATTAGATGGTGCTAGAGAGGTGGGTCCAGTCCACCGCCGCCGCAAAAACAAATGAGCTCCCACACACTAGTCGGGATTATCACATTATGGCAGACTCTCCCAGGTATTGATTTATACCTCTTACATTTTAACAAGGCTCTGACACCAGGAGCTACGTGCTCACACATGTTGAATTGCGTTATTCTTGGAGCTCAACAACAGTTTGGATTGTTCATTTGCGCTCGCATTTGTCAGTAAATGCAAGCATTTCCCTGAAAATTCAGTAAAATTGTGCACAAAACATAGGTTCAGTTAATAGGCTCTTTCAACAATTCATGTTTTATGCAGCTTTTTGGTAAATTATGTATATATATACATATATATATAAATTCTCTGTATAAAAATCATTCTATTTAATAGAAACGTGTTGTTTTTTTTTTTAACAATGCAATTAAAGCTGGGTTGTTTTTAAGCAGTAAACCTCTAATGACATAGCAATAAGCCTTTATTACATCTTTTATTTTATGTCTCCTATATGTGGTATTTTTTTAACCATAGATGTCCAAAAATGGAGTAGTTGTCAGCAACTGGACTTCTTCTTGAAGTTGAAAGACTTTTCATTCCTCAACTGAGGAACTTCATCAGTTTCTGGTTGATGTCAACTCAACTTCAACTTTTATTTATTTAAAGTGCCAAATCACAACAGCCGTTTTCTCAAGGCACTGTACAAAACAACCATACATTGGAGCAACAATTTTCGATACAAGAGAGAATAAACCCCCTGTCCTTATAGACCCACACATTGGCTGAGGAACGACTCCCAAAAAACCCAGACAGGGAAAAAGGAAGAAACCTCAGGGTGAACGACAGTGGAGGGGATCCTCACCCAGGACGGACAGGCGGGTGATCTAAACAGTGGCAGAGAATAAAAATGTCAATATAAAGTCCTTGCATCGCTTTAAGTCCTTTAAGTTTATAAAGTCCTTCCATCGAGTTAGGTCCATGACGTCCTGGGTCCAGATCTCGGCGAGTAGGGTCCTTGGGGAGTTGGGTGCAGTCCTGATTCCAGCCCATGCCAATAGGAGTCTATAGGAAAGACAGAGACTCAGGCGACGTGAAGTCCCTGGCCAGGTGTTAAGTTTGCAATGTTTGAAATGTCAAAGAGAACTCTAATAGTTCTACTCCTCTAGACCAGGGATTCTGAACCATTGGGCCCTGGCCCAAAGTTGGGCCACAGGCGCCCCCTAGAGGGCCGTGAAAATTTTAAACTTTAAGGGCCCCAGGTCAATCGACACTGAAAAAATTGGGCCTCGGTGCCATAAAAAGGTTAAGTATCCCTGCTCTAGACCACTCCCTTCAAGAAGAGTTGTTTTGGTCTCCTCACCTTTTTAGGCGGAAACTGCTCCTGATGTTACTGCGGAGTTTTCTTGTCACATCTCCAGATGTGAATGGGGGTTTTGTTGTCACATCCGTCTAGAGAAGCTGCTCTGGTATTGATGAGCAACTAAACTTCCTAGGATGGATCTCAAGTCAGAATGGTCTGTTACAGACAATTGATGACCAAGACCTCTACCTCTATTCAAGGTTGGTTGTTCCAGATGGGCAAAGATGGCTTCCTTCAGAGGAGTAGAACTACTAGTGTTCCCTCTGACATCAACCAGAAACAGTTGAGGAATGAAACGTCTTTCAACTCCAAGAAGAAGTCCAGTTGCCTAAAACTAAACCCTTTATGGATATTATGACCTGGATGAATGAGAATTCTCACAGACAAAAATAGATGTATTTTATGAACTTCCATGGTAAAAAGTCAACCTTCACTGACACTGACATTTTGTGATCTGATCCCGACCCCCAACACACGGGGTTTGAAGCAGGTTATAATATTATTTAATTTATCTCACTCTTATATTTCTCTGTTATGTGTGTAAAAAAGAACAAGTGAGTTTTTTCAGCCACATTTCCCTAGATCTTTGAACATTTTCCCAAAACAGCTACAATTTGATCATGTAGATTAAAACACTCTCAGTAATGGATCCATGACAAATAACATAACAGAGAGTCTATTTATTTTCGTCTACGGTACTTTGCTTTTTGGCCCATCACATTACCGTGCATCTGGATTTCTCAGCTCAGAAACAATCAGCGCTCTCATTAGTGAATTGATGTTCCCAGGCTTCAATTAGTGTTCAAGATAAAAAGTTGTGAGAGATAATGGATTTCAGAGTCTTCTGTTATGCCATTTGGGATTTGATATGTCTCCATAATTAATCAAAACAGGCCTGAACTTAAGATCACATTCCTTTTTTTTCTAAGATCTCAATTCAGAGTTGGCATCTGCACTTGAACTGAGGAGCAGAGTGATGAGAAGAATGATTAAGGCGTCATTATTGTTTTTTATTATTTTTGCAACACTTTCCTTTGAACATTTTCTGCACGTCTATTTTAAATATGTGGTTCACTGTTTGTTTTTTTTTCTCTGTCAAATCTATGCTCATTGCAGACAGCCGATCGTCCTCCCGTCCCTCATCCTCCCGCAGCAGGCGCTCGTCTCTGTCCAACGCGTTGACATCGGCCAGCACCAAGATCAACAAATCACCAGAACCAATCGGCCTACAGGTCTGTGATTTGGCTTTAAAATGTGTGTTTACTGCACTTGTTTTTGCAGCTCTACACCTTTATTATTCTCTAATGGTTTTTAGTTTATTACTTCAAGCTGATATATAAACATGGTGATGCAACAGGCGACATAAAAACTATGTAAACAGATATGTAAACATGAAGAATTTTACCACCCAGCAAGAATGATTGATTTCCTGAAAAGGGTTTCAATCTCAGAGTTGTTCTGTGTTTTTTACAACGGGAATAGTGTCTGTCAGGATGGCCGAGCGGTCTAAGGCGCCAGACTCAAGGATGTATCCTTCCGTGATAAAGGGATTTCTGATCTCCTCATGGAGGCGTGGGTTCAAATCCCACTCCTGACAAAACTTTTTGGGAGTCTGGTTGGTGCAAGTCAGTCTCCTTATCTGAACTGGAGCTGTACATGACACAGTTTTTTTTTTGTTCCAAGGTCTGTTGGTTAGCACACCTGCCTCTCAAGCAGCGTCCTGGGTTTGATTCCCAGATAAACCACGTGTTCAGTGCCTGCTGCAGCAGCCTGTCGCACCACAATACCCCAAATATGGCATCAATAAAGGTTAAGGTTAAAAATATCATGATTATATTTAGAGACACTAGTGAAAGGTAGAACACAGGAGGCAGAGCTGGAGGTGGAGGCGTTAAACATGTTGAGATTCTCTTTGGGAGAGACAAGGATGGACAGGAATGAGGTGATTAGAGGGACAACACAGACATGAAGGTTAGGAGAAAAAGCTAGAGAAGACAGATTGAGATGGTTTGGACATGTTCAGAGGAGGGACAGTGGAGACATTGGTAGAAGAATGATCCTAGAGATGGACCAGGTAGGAGACAAAGAGGAGATTGATGGATGCAGTGAGGGAGGACATGGAGGTAGTTAGAGTAGAGGATACAGAGGACAGGGGGAGATGGAAATTGTTGACTCGCTGTGGCAACCCTTGAGAAAAGGGAGAAGATGAAAGGAAAAGAAGAAGAAGAAGAATTTTAGTTTTTCTACTACAGTCAAAAGTTACTTTCTTATTCCAGCTGAGAATGCTCAGACTTTTCCAGGGTCCAGCCCAGATTCTCCCATCATCACTGCCACCCACTGTGTGTGATGGTCAAATACAGACCCAGTCAGGTCAATAGATGAACTAGACACACTTTATTGATTTCTCTCTTTTTGTTTGGACTCTTTTTGGCTTAACTGCACCAGGTTTGCTTTACAGCAGGGGACAACAAAGTAAATAAATAAAAATCCAAACATAAAAATAAAAATAACAGCCTCCTGCTCAATCTCTCAGGTCCAACAACATGTTGAGATTGGAAAGGGCCAGATGTGGCCGACCGTGCTCAGGGCTGAGATTACATCTGAGGGAACTGCTGCGGCTCCACCATATAGGCTGCTGTACTGCCAGAGGCTGATAATTGGGAGGAGGTGGATGCTGTGTTTGTGTAGTGCTGGAAGTGTGTGTGTGTGTGTGTATGTGAGTGAGAGAGAGTGACCCTCTGCTTGGCAGTAACTCAGGCCTGTGGTCAGAGCAGGTGACAGCGGCTGTATTAGTCTGCAGTCTGACCCTCTCACCGCGGACACATCAATTCTCCCGTCTTTAAGCAGCCGACAGCTGCCCACGGCACTTTTCCTCATTTAATATTGTCTGGACAAACCACGGAAGTGTTATGATTTGATCTTTTAATGCGTCTCTCAGCCCAAGACAAATACTTTGAGAAAATGACTTTCTGCGCGAGAGTGACACGCTCCAGTTTTATGGCACTTTTCCCTTTGTTTAACTCACTGATTTATTTGTTCACTAAAAGGAAATATGGAGGCCATTCTGCACTTGCTTGGCCTCCAAATTCCTCTGTGTTTTTCTTTTAATGCGTCTCCGATGAGCGGAGGGAAAACTCGCCTCGGTTTTACGCTCCTGTTCAATTTAGTTCAAATTATTTATCTTATTTCAACAACAGAATTTCTTAGCGAGAGAAATATTAGGATTCATGAGTAAAGGCCAAACTGGCCTCTGGATAGATTTGATGGACTGCAGCTTGGAGAGAATGTCCGTATTCTTCTAGTTTAATGGATTCCAAAACAATAGAGCAAGAAGATTAGCTTCAGCCCTGCAGTGGAGTCACTGTGTAACACTACTGCCCTCTTCTGGATCTGCACTGCAACAGCATGCGTTTATACACCCTGTTCAGCTCGCACACACTGTGAAATGATGATGCCCCCTGAAGGTTGGAGGCGCAATTATTGCAATGACACTTTTTTTTAATCAAGTGGGTAAATTCAGTGTTCAGATTGATTTCTCAGTTGGCTTTTTTTTTTTCTGCAAAAATATCTTCAATTCATCCTGTTTTTAATAGCAACTGCAAATTAGTTTTGGTTTCCGCTAAATGAAAAGATGCATTCTGTTGACAGGCAGCACAAACTGTTTGGATTGAGCTGCGACGTGACCAGAGACTGCACATCGGCCAGATATGAATAATATTTTTCAGTCTGTCACAGACAAAAATAATAGTTTAATGTCTGATTACTACCATTTATATTTCAGACATGGTGAAAACAAATGTGACTGTGTCTGTGTGATTAAAGACACTGTTATGAAGAGGCATAAACACAGTACATCATCAGAAGCCGGGGCCTCGGGAGATACAGTGATCAATAAAAACAAAAAACAAAACCACGTCTATGGTTTTATTTGAAATACTTCACTCATGCAGTACTCTCAAAGTTATGGTGTTAATATTTGTCTTTAATAAAATAGTGTTGATTATTTTTTGGCTGCATGGCATTTTTTTTACACATTTGTTTATTTTATTTTACATTTATTTATTTTACTGCACATTTATTTTACACAATTTTATACATAATTTTACATTTCTTCTGTAGGATTGGCACCACACATGCACGAAGGGCTGCTTCTTCTTGGAGGATGATGGCAGTATCAGCTCCCTGCAGTACCAGCTTGATGTTCCAGAGACGTCCGACATCTACGTAACCATTCAGCCCATCAGCCTCAGCCACCGTTCTGGTAATTCAAGCTTTTTTTTATATCTTTTTGTGAGGTTCAAAGTTCTTTACCAAATACCAATATGTCAGTACAGACACTTGCTTTAACAGTCATCTGCTTCCAGAAAAGAATTCTCCCTGGATAAGTGTGGACACAGCTCTGTTCATCGTGCCAGCCGGTGAAGGCAAAGAAGACACAACGACGGTGCATTTCACTGAGCTAAAAGAAAAAGAGGTTTGTTTGTTGAATGGTTTTGAAGTTGCCCCTTACAACATATGTTGAGTTGAAGTCTTTATTCATTATTTTGTATTAAAATAACTTGTTTTATTGTGAATTTATCATCATATCATGTCTGCAGAAGTACATATGGCGAGGAGAGCTGAGCGCAGGAACCTACTACCTGCTTCCCTTCACCAGCGGCTGCCGTTTTAAAAAGAGGAGCAAAAAGTCTCCCCCTAACAAACCTGTGGATCTGGTCAACAGGACAGACACTGGAGAACTGGACCTGACCAGAGAGCTCAGGTGATTATATACGCTCACCTCATCCATCAAAATGTGACATTACATTACAGAATTACATCTCCATTATTACATTATTAAAATACCATACTGTGGCTGACCTAATTTCCTTTAATTACGTCTGCAAAGATGTGTTCGTTATAACTTTAATAGAAATAAGAACATAAACATTTATCTGTTTGGTCAAAAGAACAAAACAAAATGAAAATTCTGTGTGAAAGACAAAAGTTTATCCTTAAAAAAACTATTTTGTTTTTCTTCTGTTATGGAATATATGTTATGAGCTTGTGGCAGCAGTGGTGGCCCAGCGTTTAAGGATGCAGACTTGGGTCTGCAAGTCTCCAGGTTTGACTCCTCCAGCTACAAGGTTGCCACTGAGGTGCTCTGAGCATAGCACCGTCTTGATCCACTAAACCTCCAGTGGACTCACCACCCACAGGAAGGCTCACAGCATATGATTAGGGTGCCAGTTACAGAGACTCTGCAACCTGGCGACGGTCAAGCAGATGAAAATGAACGAATGAATGTTATGAAAGTTAACATCTGTCCTAAAATTATTTCCCTTGCTCACCTTTGTACCACAGGGAGGCGCTGACAGACATCTTTGAAATCATAGACCTGGATGGAAATGGTTTGCTCAGTCTGGAGGAGTACAACTTCTTTGAACTGAGGACCAGTGGAGAGAGGTGTGACAAAGACGCTTGGGCTGTTTGTAAAGGTATTTCTGAAAACCATGAAAATAACAGCAATTGTATAATAAATATTTAGAAAATAGTCACTGGAGAATGAAGAACAGAGGCAACAAAGACGAGAATCACAACAACCTTGTGTTTTGTGCAGAAAACTTTGACATGAGAAAGAACCAGCTGACCAGACAGGGCTTCATGGAGCTGAACCTGATGGAGGCCACAGAGAAAGACGGAGACCCTGCAGATCTATGGCTCACCCTGGAGGCCATGGGCTACAACCGCGCGCTGGAACTAGTGGATGTAATTCTGCAATTTAGTTCATATACTATGCCTTTGGAACATGTTCTAGATCCAAGCCTCCACTTCATGAACACCACCTCTCTGTCCATCAGGCTTGTCCGTTCCAGATAGACGTTCACGCTGAAGGCCCACAGCTGTCTCTCCAGCCCCTCAGTATGGACTCCGGACCCAAGCTTCTGAACCAGGCTCTTCAGAAATCCATCACTAGCAGGACAGGGGCCAAAGCTCTGAGGGGACAAGAAAATGTTCTGGTCTACACGTACAGAGGGGAGCACAGGATTTCTTCACTTATAGCCAATAAGGTAGTGTCACAAAATGAAGGAAGAAGTGAAAACACATCATTTGAGACACATTTTACAGAATAATTTGAAGGCACAAGCACATTTTATGTTAGTATACTGCATTACATCAGAGTTGCCTATAGAGGGGGCTAAGTGGCTGCAGGTACAGTGGTGCTGGCTGTTGATAATTTGTGGTGTAGAGCAAGCTAGGTTTCTTTTCCTTTCTATTTGTATATAATTAAATAAAAAATAAGTATAAAACATGAGGGCTTACCACTACACCACAGTGTTATTTAAATATATTATATCTTATATTATATCAAATATGCTAACACTATTTCTTTGCATAGTAAAACCCTCGACAGTGTGTCCTGTTGTGATACTACTGCACCAGACTGTGTATTTTATATGTAACAGCAGATCAAAGAATTCACTCGGTAAATTTTGTGGTCTGAGTTCCACTAGTTCCTTGCCGCACACGGTGGTTGCTACAGGCCTTTCTACACATTTGTACTTGACATGCAGCACTGGTGACTGCAGACATAGCAACAGGAGCTGCTTAAGAAGAATGAACTGGAGATAGAACAATGGAATTGGCTGGAATTACACATAGGGTCCTGATGCTTAGTCCTGTTTTGGGGGCAAGCAGCTGAATATATTGGTATCAGTCTAGATATCAGAGAAGAGAAGCTAGAGAGGTGGAGGTCTGTACTAGATAGAGGAGGAATGAAGGTTAGTAGTTACAGTACATGGAGCAGAAGTGGAGAGGGTGGAGGAGTTTAGATATTGAGGATCAATTGTTAGAGACTGTGGAAGAGAGGAGAAGAAAAGAGTGGAGTCAGGATGGAACAACTGGAGAAAAGAGTCAGGAGTGATCTGTGATAGAAGAGAGTCAGCTAAGGTGGAGGGAAAGATTTATAGGACAGGGGTGAGACCAACCATGATGGATGGATTAGAGACACTAGGAATAGGCAGAAGACAGGAGACTGAGCTTAAGGTGGAAGAGTTTGGAGAAAAGAAAAGAGAAGCCTTTAAGATGGTTTGGACATTTTGTGGTGGTGTGGTGATCCTAGAGATGGAGCTACCAGGTAGGAGACAAAGAGGAGATTGATGGATGCAGCGAGGGAGGACATGGAGGTAGCTGGAGATAGAGTAGAAGATACAGAGGACAGGGTGAGATGGAATTTGTTGCCTCGGTGTGGCAACCACTAAAAAAAGTGGAAAATAAGAAGTTGTTATCAGTCAAGTGTTTGGACCAAAACATGATAGATTGATGGTTAAGAAAGTGGATTTGGGTCTGGTTGGCTTAACGTTCAGAATCCACCAGCTGGTTGCCACTGAGGTTCCCTGAGCAACATCCCACACAATCGGGGGAGAAACAAACGTATTCTTGTGGATCATTCTATGGTGACATAAGTAATAATTTTTACTCTCTGTGTTTCAGACCAACCAGAAAGTGACTGTGCACATTAACAACGAGCAGAGCAGGAACTGCAGCAGCAGCAGAGGTTTAAGTGTGTTTGCTGTTGAGATTCCATCCAGGACCAAGATGGTAGGATGGGTTTATCTGATCAAACCAGCATTTCAAACATGTTGTATTATCATCTAAATGGTTGTCAACAGTTACAATGGGCTAAAACAGCACAGCCAGTTTATACAAACCTGAATGTCCTGTCTTCTAGGTGTGCCAACATGTCCTGCCTATTAATGACAAGCAGGACTGGACCTACAACTGTGTGGAGACCATACTGACATACACCTGAAATGAACAAGAGTTCACATGGGGTGTTACACAGAGATGGTGAGCAAACATTCAAATAGGTTTTGTTTGTCTGAATAGCACCTAATTCATGAAAACACTCAGTTTTACTAGCTTTATTTTGAAATATTGTTTTAAATATATTTTTAAAGGAGTGCATTTTATTTTTTTTATTATTTTGGCTGTTGATTATGTACTGATTTAATCAACATTTTCCTAATTTCTCTGTATTTCTATTCATTTTATTGCTGTGCTGTGGTTGAAAAATCATACGATGTAAAATCAAATGAGTATAAAAACACTTTTAAATTTAAAATACCAGTTTTGGTCTTTATTTAAGATTACCCGCTTTACTCAAGTGGACAAAAATTAATATTTTATTCCAGTAATCCTGTAATCACACAGTTGTTTTCATGAATGTAAAACACATATAGCTATAACTTGAAGAAATTACTTTATTTAAAAAAATGCAAGAAATAAATGTAGATTCCTCAATGTATTTTTTTTTATCACTAAATTAGCCTATTACCCCTGATATTGGTTCAACAGAGGTTTAAATTGATTAAATAAATAATGAAGCCAATCTAATCAATCAGTAAATAAATATAATTAATTAAATTTATTAATGATAAGATTACATAAATTAGATTTTCTGCAGCACTTTTGTGTCAATAAACACGTGAAGATACTTTAGTACTCGAATGTACTAGTGCATTTGGAGTACTTAAAATACAATCCATATTAAGCTGATTGTATAAATGTCATCCATACTCTGCCCACACTATGGAGCTGTGGAGATGGCTGAGCTGGCTGGGTCAATGCATTCCTTTGCATCACAGTGGAGACCAAACTTTATTTGCCCTTGGCCTTTTCAGCCATGCAGAGTCTTTACCTCCTATTTATATCTCCCTGGTCATTATTTGCCCTTTGCCTTTTCTGCTGAAACAGTAGAGCTGGTGGAGTAAATGTCACATGGCAGGACGGAGTATTTCATGTCCTGAGCTGCTCTCAGTGTTTCCTTCTTCATAGACTAGTTCACTGACACGAGAATCTGGGCTTTAACAAACAGTTTGAACTTTTGTTTTGTGACATCACTCTGCTGCATTTGAGTGTTAAATTGATGATAGATGAGTGGTGTCAAACTCGCGGCCCATGGCGCCATTTGCGGCCTGTGGAATTATATTTTGTGGCCCCCACCTTGATGTGAAAGTTGAATTTATAATGTTTTGTAAATTTGTTCTCCACATTTTATGTTAAATCTAAAAGATCTCAAAACCCTGACCCACAGTCTCCTTTTGGTTCAGTGTTGTATTACACAGAATCTATGGGAAACTGATTTTTTATTATTTGTTTTCTTTTGTGTTTTTTTTTTCTTTTTACTGTACTAACACTCGGTACTTGTTTTGCTAGAGCTGCCAAACAACATATACAATAATTAGATAATTTACAGGTTAGTTGTAAAAGCATCTTAATCATGATTAATCATGGTTGTTGTCACAATCATGATTCATCAAGACAAACTAGTCTTAGATATGATCTATATTGGTCAGAGAAGCAGAAACAGAATGACATATAATAACAGGTTTATTCCTGATTGTCTTCCAAATTAATTATTATTATAAAAATAAAAAGAAGTGAGTGCTAACATGTTTATTATCTTCATATTACAGCAAGGGTAGCTACTGACAGTCAATATGGAATTTACAGTGAAATGAAAAAAATTAAATAAAATTCTTCTTCTCCTTTCAGCATGTCCCATTTTCAGGGGTTGCCACAGCAAGTCATCAATTTCCAATGTCCTCTGTATCTTCTACTCTGACCCTAACTACCTCCATGTCCTCCCCCACTGCATCCATCAATCTCCTCTTTGTCTCCTACCTGCTAGCTCCATCTATAGGATAATTCTTCTACCAAAGTCTCCACTTTCCCTCCTCTGAACATGTCCAAACCATCTCAATCTGTCTTTTTCTCATAACCCTCCTATCTGTGTTGTCCCCCTAATAATAATAATAATAAACAATCTAAGTAATAATACCAATAAGTAATGAAGCAGTGGACGTGGAATGGAGATGTTTGTGTGAATGATGAAAGAGAAGAGCAGGTTGTCATTGTTATGTTTCTTCAAGTATCTGACGTGGAGAGAGTTACGTCCACAGACGGACGTTATACACTGGTAAATATTAGCCAAGATATCAAGCACAACGCAGTGTCACGATCCCAGTTCTGACGTAAACTTTGTTCTGCTGGTGGTTATCAAACACACGGTGTTGCAACCGGCAAACAGAAAAGTCGTTGACTTATTTCGCAACCGTTCCTCTGTAGAATCCACTACTTTGTCGAAAAAGATTCGTAAATGTTATTCTTCTCAATATATATTCAGTCAGTGCTATTTAAATTAGGCTTTTTATTAATATTTAAACATTTGCAGTTTTTGTTCGTACACAGAGAACACAGCCCTATCAGTCACTGTCCTGTGTGTCTTTGACTTTTTAGGTTCAAGGGTCTGTTAAAGAGGGATACAGTCTTTTTTCTCATTTGTATACAGACAATTCTTAAAGAATCAAGGAGATTTAATAACTGAATAAATTCCCATTCAGAGGAAGAATGAAAAATGTGAATGGGGATGGTATAAAACATAGGGAAACTTGTTGTTAATGGTTATTGTCCAATATTCTGTACTTTTTTTCAATAGAGTCCTTGTGTTTTTAAACATTATTTAAATAGCCACATAGACATTAGTGAACATCCCTGTCTGCCACTGCAACTCTGACTGTTCCTATAAATCAATCTAACTGTGAGTGATGTTTTTGTCACTCATCTTTTTGTCACTCATCCAATATTGTTTATCATGATTCACATTCACTGATCAGGCTTATGTGTTTTACAGATTACAAATCAATTACACACTACTTATCATGCAATCAAAAATATCATACAGTCTAATCTAAGTCCCAAAACAGTCTGTGGTGAGACCTCAAGTCTCTGAGCAGAGGGCAGCATGAATGCCCCTACTGGCGATCATGAAAAATAACATTTTTTAAAATTGTCAAACTCAATTTCACAGCGGGCCATTGAACTAAACACGAAGTCACGGGCCAAACTCAGTATATCTTTAGAAATTAACTATAAACATGCATGTTTTCCCTTCTCTCCGGATAAAAAATATTGTTTTTTCTTGTGGATACACTGAATCTGGAACAGATAAAAATTATTAGTATCAACACATGAGAAATTGTAATAGAAAAGATTCACTGGTATTTGTTTCTTATTTAGTCTCTTTGTTGTCTTTTAAGATCATTTTCAATGTAAATCTTTCTTTACAAAACAAAATATATGTGCTATGACAAAAAGTGTGTATTATTAATACATTATTATTAATTATTAACTAATTCTGAGAGTATATAAGGTCTACATCAGGGGTGCCCTGATAATAGTAAAATAATAGTAATAAAAACTAGAGATGTTATTCTCCTACAAGACACTAATCTCTGGACTAGAGTGAGAATAATATAGCTATTGAGTCAGGAGGTATAACATGTGTTATATGTCAATGTTGAGAGTAAGATATCGAGTTTATATAGATAAATATATTTGGAGTTAAATCTAGGTAGATCATTTCAGCCTGGTTCAAAAGTAGCTCACAAGACAAAAAAGTGAGACCCCTAGTCTGCAAACTTTTGGACCAACTCTAGTACACATTTGGTTTTATCTTGTGGGCCACAAATAATTACTCTGCGGGCCAGATTTGGTCCCCAGGTCAGAGTTTGACACCTGTGCTTTTAAATTTTTTTTTTTTTTTCATCATTTTTTAAATAACACAAGGACTGATTTACTCTGGAGTTTAAAATCATATTTATTTTATCAATAAATGAAATTAAAATTATAGTTAGAATTGTTGTTCATTGTCTTCTTTAACCAGTTGTTACTCACGACGACGGGCTTTTTTTATTAACGCAAATTTAATCTCCCACGAAGAAATAAAATCATTTAATCATCACGGTTAAAATGTCCTGTATCTTGTGAATCTGTTGGACAGTCAAGTCAACTCCCTTCAGTTTCAACGAACATGTCGTTTCGCGCCGCGTCCCTCGCCCTTTAAACAGAGCAGCAGGAGGGGGCGGTGTCCATGTGTCTACGTGCGGATCCAACCACACTCTCTCCGCCACTGCAGTCGCCTCTTCGTCGGACAGACCGGAGTCTGCAGCAGCGGGTCACACAGTAGACGGGACGGTGGTCGGTGCTTAAAAAAATGGTGAAAATTACCACAGTGAAGACCAAGCCGTACGGGGACCAGAAACCCGGTACTAGTGGTCTGAGGAAGCGGGTGACGGTGTTCCAGCAGAACCAGCACTATGCGGAAAACTTCATCCAGAGCACTATCTCCGTCATCGAGCCAGCCGAGCGGCAAACGGCCACTCTGGTGGTGGGGGGAGACGGAAGGTTCTTCATGAAGGACGCCATTCAGCTCATCGTCCAGATCGCTGCGGCCAACGGGGTCAGTGGAAAGAACATAAACATGTATAGAGAGACGCTGTGTTCACCTGGAGCTAACACAGCTAGCAGCTACTAACTCTCTCTATGTCTCGCTATGTCTCTCTCTCTCTCTCCCTCAACACACACTGAACGAACTGCCTGTGTGTGAACCTGTGGCTTCACTCTATATAAATACTTTAACTTTATATTAACTCACAATGACACGTCAACAGTAGTTGTGTCGCTTATATTAACGCAAAGTTGTCAGCTAAGCTAAGAGGACGGTGAAGGACTTAGTTAACAGTGAGCTTGTGTATATTTAAGATTTTTGTATGTGTGTACATGGTTAAGTTTATATAAAAGAACGTCAGCTAAAGTGAAAAGTTTAAAGGACAGTTGTGAGACAAGCCATGGTGGATGAGTTAGAGACACTAGGAATAGTTAGAAGACAGGAGACAGAGCTGGAGGTGGAGGAGTTAAAGATGCTGAGGTTCTCTTTAGGAGAGACAAGGATGGACAGGATCAGGAATGACGTGATTAGAGGGACAACACAGACAGGAAGTTTGGAGAAGAAGTTAGAGAAGACAGATTGAGATGGTTTGGACATGTTCAGAGGAGGGACAGTGGTTACATTTGTAGAAGAATGATCCCAGAGATGGAGCTACCAGGGAGAGGAGATTGATGGATGCAGTGAGGGAGGACATGGAGGTAGTTGGAGTTTGGGTTGAGGATACAGAGGACAGGGTGAGACAGAAATTGTTGACTCGCTGTGGCAACCCCTGCCAAAAGGCAAAGAAGAACATGCATAGTTGGGTTGTAACACCACCTTTCCCCTCCAGGTGTTGCTCTAAATCATAGGTTTTCCGGTTTTACATTCTCATGTAAGTGTGCCAAGGGACGTGACGGACAAAAACAATATGGCAATATTAAAGATTAAGAAGTGTGTCACAGTATAAGGCACCAGAATGCTGAACAGCAGGAATACGTTGTGTACAATGTGACTTGTGAATAAGCTACATTGTTTTTTCTTTTGGGTGGAGCTGTAAAGCTCTGGCAAGAGTCAAAACTCCATCAACTGTTCAATTCTTCTTCTCTTAGCCTGTCCGTAATTCAGGAGTTGCCACAGCGAATCAACCTTTTTCATCGTGTCCTCTGTAACTTCTACTCTAACCTCAACTTATCTCCATGTCCTCCCTCACTGTCTAAATAAATTGCCCTCCTTGTCTTCTTTGTCTTTAAATAACAGTTGTCCAATTTCCAACAGAACCCTGTTCCAGTATGAAAATCGTTCAGTTGATTTGCATAATTGTGTTGCCACAGTTTTTACACTTTCTTACGCCCCCTAGTGGCTGGTTTAAATGTACAAAAGAATTGTATTTACATTGTGTTTTGCAAAATCAACTCTCCCAATAGCCTAGGCTAGGACGATGCTGATATAATCTTGGTCGTTCTTATCACATATCAAGGACAAAGGAAATATAGGGTTAACGTTGAGGAAACTCTTAATAACCTTAGGTCAGTTAGCAACGCTCAATATGTAAAAAAAATTAAAGAGCTAGCCAATGATAATAACAACGTTTTACACAAAATCTCATGATTCATCCCACTGTTTTCACACTTGCAGCAAATGTGTTTTGTATGGTTATATCCAAGTCTGTTGAGTCTGTTTTTTGTGAAACAATGTTCTGGCGCAGGTCAAACTAAAGAACCCGGGGGTTAGGTGCGGCCCTTTCAGCTTTGTTATCCAGTACACTGACCTTGTCCAAATTATTAGTTTTGGATAAAACTGTCTGCCCAGTTTAATATAGCGTACTGTAGTTTCCCATGTTTTCCCATAGGTGGCATAGAGAAGGCTTAAAGCAGTGGTACCCAACCACTGGGCCATTACTTCCACTTGATCCATACCCATATCAACCAAAGAACTGACCAATAGAATGGCTAGGATTCCATCATCAATAATGCAACTATATTTTATTAGGAAATATTTTCTCAGTGAAGACAACAACAATAAACTCAAAATTGACACAAGTCATTGATACAAGAACATTTTATACCGGTCTGGTAGCGGAAAGTTATAGGCTGTGTGCACTTGAGAAATTCTTGTTGTGCCCGTGCACAATCAATTGGGTAGGAAGATTTTATAAGTAGGAAAATATTTCAGAGCATTCAGAACGTAAATTGAATTTTATTAAGATGTAATCATCTGCCACAACTTAATGACCAGTCCGTAAAAATAGTACGCGACATTTAACCAGTCCTTGGTGCAAAAAAGGTTGAGGAACACTGAAATTTACTTCTCATTTATCTTATTCCATATGAACTACCACTCCTGACTTGGCCCCTGGAGCATTTATTTGAGGACCAATTGTGTCCTTTGAGTTAAAAAATTTGTCCATGTACAGTATGTTCTAGCAACAGTCGATGTCTTTACTATCATGTCTGCTGTAGAGCTTGTTCAAACTCCTCTGACCTTTCACAGAGAGTGCATGAAGTAGCTCACTTACACGTCCAGACCTTTGACATTCAGCCTGTGGCCATGGAAGAACTTAAATATATTCCATGATGCTGACAAACCATATCATTGTTATTTCATAATTCTTTTAAAGTTGAGTTCATGAATCAATCTTAAAGAGTTTTTGTTCCACATAAGATCTGCAGTGTAAGGCCTCTGACTGCCTTGATGGAACTTCAGTTGTTGTATGATTGTTTTAAGGAAGCTCGTCCTGTTTGTCCACATACTAAAGACGTTGTCTTTGTTTGAGGCTTAGAAGCAGAATATTGTGATCATTAAATGTTATTATCCATCACTTTGTTGTTGACAAAGTCATAGATACACCCTCTTGGTGTAAGGATACAAAGATATTATAGAGAACAATCTTCTCAGAATACAGCAAAAGAGCCCCCTCTACTGGATGCTGTATGACTATGTGTAGTATAACTTCATGGAATTACTTCAACTGCCTCCATTTGCTCTTTCGCAACATCTGCAACATCTTCACTGAGGTGTTCTCTGAAGTCCTTTCTCCTGGCAACTTCTCCCACTGGATACATCTCCTTAAGACATATCTACCATCTTTCTAATTTCACCTCAAAACTGTCTTCCAGATCTGCTAATTTCTTATTCTGTCCATCCTGGTCACTCCACGTGAAGACCTCTCAAAGATCTTTGTTGGACAGAGCCACTGTCTAAAAACCATATCTCACTGCTGTCTATTTTTCTGAAGGTTAACCATCTGGTGATTGGTCAGAATGGCATCATGTCCACCCCAGCCGTGTCCTGTGTGATCCGTAAACTGAAGGCAGTTGGTGGCATCATCCTCACGGCCAGCCACAACCCTGGAGGTCCCAACGGAGACTTTGGCATCAAGTACAACATCTCCAGTGGAGGTGAGTGGCGTCCACAGTTACCTCCATGTTAGTGGTGCTGTTGGATTATTTTGATTCCATAGTAGGTGGGAGTGTCCTCCAAAGTCCTCAACAGTCTGCAGCCAGTAAGACATTTTTTCTCCAAACATGCTGTTGATGGGGAAAAATGTAGGTGTGAGCAAAAAAAAGTCAGATTTGGATACAAGTCTGAAGAATAAGGTCAATAATGAGTTCATAATAAAAAAAAAACTTTCGGTTTGTCCCTCCCTGTTTGTCCCTCCCTGTCCCTTTTTCAGAAGTTACCCCAGCAAGTGAACAATTTCCATCTCCCCCTGTCCTCTGTGTCCTCAACTCTAACTCCAACTACCTCCATGTCCTCCCTCACTGCATCCATAAATCTCCTCTTTGTCTCCTTCCTGGTAGCTCCATCTCTAGGATCATTCTTCTACCAATGTATCCACTGTCCCTCTTCTCAACATGTCCAAACTATCTCAATCTGTCTTCTCTAGCTTTTTCTCCAAACCCTCTTGTCTGTGTTGTCCCTCCAATCACCTCATTCCTGATCCTGTCCATCCTTGTCTCTCCTAAAGAGAACCTCAGCATCTTCAACTACTCCACCTCCAGCTCTGTCTCCTGTCTTCTACCTATTTCTTGTGTCTCTAATCCATCCATTATGGCTGGTCTCACCACCGTCCTGTAAATCTTTCCCTTCATTTTAGCTGACTCTCTTCTATCACAGATCAAAATGAATCAAAATAATACATTTATTAAATAAAATAGCATATTTATAAACAGTCTGTGATAATTAGATCATGAAATCCTGATTAAAAAGCTTAGGAGACAGTGGACAATATGGACTGTCTGGTTATCTGGTAATGCTGTAAATATAATTAAATTGCAAATGTAAGATATTTAGGTTGTTAGTTTGTGATCATCGTTCCATGTCTTTAAAATTATAAAATCTTGTGTTTATGGAGTAAAGTTGGTGATGTTTCCATTAAGTTAAACTTTACATTAAGAAAGAAAAGGGAGGACAAAAAAGAAAATCCTTGTCATTGGGATTCACACCACTGCACACGACCAAATGTGACCTAAGTATTCTCCCTGTCATTGAGACTAACGTCCCTCCTCTCAGTCCCATTGCACACATTGTCTACTTTAGTTTGAACTTGAGTTGAGTAACCATACACCAAACCTCCAACTCTGTCCCCAGGTCCTGCTCCAGAGGGCATCACAAACAAAATCTTTGACGTCAGCAAAAGCCTGCAGGAGTATCACATCTGTCCAGACCTGAAGGTAGACCTGTCCACAATTGGGAAGCAAACTTTTGAGGTGGACACTTTCAAGCCTTTCATAGGTACAGTTATCTGACAGAGTCAGTCCCAGTAAATGAATAATAAAGATGATAATTCTTTAATTACCATCATCATTCAACAGGACTTTGTTGCAGGTTTTTGTCAACATTGCAATAAATAATTTTATTATTATTTGTTTCAGTGGAGATTGTTGACTCTGTGGAGGCCTACGCTGAGATGCTGAGAGGCATCTTCGACTTTGCTGCACTGAAGGAACTTCTGTCTGGAGCCAATCACATTAATGTCCGTTTGGACGCTATGCATGGAGGTATAAAAGAGTTCATAATAAATTACAGTGATCTTATTCATTTATTTTTTTACTCTATAAAATCTTTCTTATTTACTCGCGCAGCGAAACACACACTTGATGAATCTCTGTCTCCCTCTAGTGGTTGGGCCTTACGTTAAGAAAATCATCTGTGAGGAGCTGGGATCTCCTGCCAACTCCGCCGTGAACTGTGTCCCAAAAGAGGATTTTGGAGGCCACCACCCTGACCCCAACCTGACGTATGCTGCTGACCTGGTCAACACCATGAAAGGAGGAGAATATGACTTTGGAGCAGCCTTCGATGGTGATGGTGTAAGTCAGAAAAAGGGATTTATTTTGCTTTAAAACACAGTAATTAACTGATGAAAAATGTAATGTGTCTTCCATCTGTGTCTCCTGTTTCCCACCTTCTACAGGATCGGAACATGGTATTAGGTAAACACGGCTTTTTCGTGAACCCGTCAGACTCGGTCGCTGTCATCGCCGCCAACTTTGCAAAGATCCCCTATTTCAACAAGAGCGGAATCAAAGGTCTGGCTCGCAGTATGCCCACTAGTGGCGCTCTGGACTGGTACAGTAAATACTATTATTTTCACCCTAAACAAATCTCAGTGTTTAAATCTTTTAAGTAAAAAACAAGAGTTCTAAACTTGAGTCCATGTTGATTTTAAATGTGGTTTATCATTTTTACCAGTGTGGCAAAAAAACTTCAAATGCAACTTTATGAAACTCCAACTGGCTGGAAGTTCTTTGGGAATTTGATGGATGCCGGAAAACTCTCACTTTGTGGAGAGGAGAGCTTTGGTACCGGTGAGTAAGAATTTCCTGGGAATGTTTTATTTGTTTTATTCACCTGCTGACTTTTCTCCTGTTTGACTCACACAGGTTCTGATCACATCCGTGAAAAGGACGGCCTGTGGGCGGTGCTTGCCTGGTTGTCAATCTTGGCCGGCAGGAAACAGAGCGTGGAAGACATCATGAAGGATCACTGGCAGACCTTTGGCAGGAACTTCTTTACCAGGTCAGTAAAGACTGTGTGTGATGTTTGGTAACTTTTTTGGGTCTTAGAGCCAGACATGCTAGTAT
This sequence comes from Paraplagusia blochii, assembly GCA_016785265.1. Classification (NCBI taxonomy): domain Eukaryota; kingdom Metazoa; phylum Chordata; class Actinopteri; order Pleuronectiformes; family Cynoglossidae; genus Paraplagusia; species Paraplagusia blochii. The sequence continues at coordinate 10,248 of JAFBJS010000226.1, read as the reverse complement.
TTTAAAAATAATTCAGCTTTTGACAATGCAACGATGCAGCGCATCATATGCATTTACTATCTAGACCACAAGATGGAGACAAACAAAATTTAACTTTTCTTGTGAAAAGTTTTTCTGTACCTCTCACTGTGTATATCACATGAATAAGACTGTGGGACAAAGGGAAAAAAAATAATGCATTTTAATTCAGTCAGCTGTAATAGCTCCAAATCTCCTAGAGGGGGAGCTATAGATCTGCATCCACCATCATCTGCAACATTATATTTATTTTACCCTTTCTTCAGGTACGACTATGAGGAGGTCGACTCAGATGCTGCCAACAAGATGATGAAGGATCTGGAGACGGCCATGATGGATCCTTCTTTTAAAGGGAAGAAGTTGTCTTCCGGAGACAAGACGTATGAGGTGGCTATCGCTGACAACTTTGCCTACACAGACCCCGTGGACGGAAGTGTGTCCAAAAACCAGGTAAGCAACATTTTACGCACCACCCTTTAAGAATCTCTATATATGTATGTATGTATGTATGTATGTATATATATATGTACTGTATTTATGTATGTGTGTGTGTATGTATATATATATATATATATGCACGCGTGTGTGTGTATACATATATACTGTATGTATGTATGTTTGTGTGTGTATATATATGTGTATGGGTATATATATATGTCTATGTATGTGTATATATGTGTTTATGTATATATGTATGTATGTGTGTGTGTGTATGTGTATATATATATATATATATATATATATATACACATAAATATGTGTATGTATATATATGTTTATATGTATTTATGTAGATCATGCCCTCTTGTGGTCAAAAACGAATGATTCTAAGTCGTTTCTTAAGATGCAAGAATGTGTAGTCAAAGTTAATGAAGTATATATATATATATACTGATATATATATATATATATACTGTGTATATATGTATATATATATATATATATATATTATATATAATCAATTAGAATACTTCACAGCATTGAAGGTTCTGATAGAATCACAACAGAATATTAAACCCAGGCCTGATGACAGTCTGTGTGAACACAGCAGTGTAATTTATTTTCACCTCCTCCATTAAATCTCCACATGTTTTCCTGTTCCTGTACATTTTCATCCATCATCCTCTCCCCTCTCTCCTCCTTCTCCCTCTCCTGCAGGGCCTCAGAATCATCTTCTCCGACGGCTCCAGGATAATTTTCCGTCTCAGCGGGACGGGCAGCGCCGGGGCAACAGTCAGGCTCTACATAGACAGCTACGAGAAGCTCGCCCCCATGATTTACCAGGATCCACAGGTCAGACCAGCGTGGACTCATCACTGAAGTCATCAAATTGGCCTCAAACCTACATTCACATCTTTTTTTCCTGAATATTTTCACGTGGTAGCGCTCCAACTCATCAGGGATACAGATATAAAACTCTAATACCACCTTCAAAATCAGACTGTAGGTTTTCCAAAGCAAGATCCTCAGAGGAGGAATAAACATCAGGAGTGATGGAGATGTTTGGCCTCCAGCTTCAAGCCTACGTTCTAGCAGCTTATCACAGCCAATATCAAAGTGTTGGAAACTCTGGGCATGAGGGGAAAATAAAGAGTCCAGGCTCCAGTTGGACTCCTGGTGGAGTCAGGTGGTGTTGGCGTGGACAGGGAGGTGATGTAGAGCAGAGAGATTCCACTCAGGCCTGTTATCCTGTTCAGATTTCATCCTCTGTGAACATCAGCATAAGCAGAAACATATTGTGTTGGAGTTTTAACCTGACAGATAAATGGCTGTGGGTCAGCGGTTCAGCTTAATGACACAGGGTTTTTTTGATTTACACACCCAGACAGTGGATTAAAGCTCAATGGAGAGAAGGAAGGAAGAAAGATGTTTGTATTTTTTTTATGGCTGGTGAATATTTTATTCCTAGTCCCACTGTCTTTATATTTGACTTAATATGTTTTGTTTTATTGTTCGCTAACTTTTATGTGTTTTTTTTTTTTCTTTTACTTTTTTGTGAATTTTCATTACCTTAGGTCAGAGTTGTCAAACTCAATTTCACAGCGGGACAGAATTATCAACTGGCATGATGTCATGGGCCAAACTCAATATGTATTGAGAGATTAACTATAAATATAACTATAAATGTGCATGTTTTCCCTTGGAAGAGTATTTAGAACAGGGGTCACAAACTCACCGCGGTCACTGTAATTTCAATGAAGGGCTGCCTCAGCTTTCAGTGTTCAATACAAAGGAAAAAATTTAAGAAAAAAAATCAGTTTCCCATGGATTCTGTGTAATACAGCACTCAACCAGAAGGAGACTGTGGATCAGGGTTTGGAGAACTGTAGGAACAAATCTATAAAATATTATTGTAAATTCAACTTTCACATCAAGGTGGGGGCCACAAAATATTGTGCCACGGGCCACAAATGGCCCACAGGTCGCGAGTTTGATGTGAGGGCTTCGTGCTGGTTGGCCAACTCTAGCACACATTTTATTTTTTTTCCAAAAATAATTACACTGCGGGCTAAATTTGGCCCCCGAGCCAGAGTTTGACAACCGTGCCTTAGGTTTTAGCTAATCATGCTTATTTTTAGAGATTATTTTTATTCACGTGAACCTAGAGAGGTGGAGGTTTGCACTGGAGAAAAGAGGAATGAAGGTCAGTTGTAGCAAGACTGAGTAGATGTGTGTGTGAATGAAAAGGGTAACAGTGGTGATGTTACAAGGTGATGTTACAAGGAGCAGAGGTGGAGAAGGTGGAGGAGTTCAGATACTGAGGATCAACTGTTCAGAGGAGAAGAATAGAGTGGAGTCAGGATGGAACATCTGGAGAAAAGAGTCAGGAGCGATCTGAGAAGAGAGTCAGCTAAGGTGGAGGGACAGGTTTACAGGACAGTGGTGAGACCAGCCATGATGGATGGATTAGAGACACTAGGAATAGGTAGAAGACTGGAGACAGAGCTGGAGGTGAAGGAGTTAAAGATGCTGAGATTCTCTTAAGGAGAGACAAGGATGGACAGGACCAGGAATGAGTTGATTAGAGGAACAACACAGACAGGAAGGTATGGAGAAAAAGACAGATTAAGATGGTTTGGTAGAAGAATGAAGGTAAGAGAGAAAGAAGCTACCAGGTAAGAGACGAAAAGGAAGGCCAAAGAGGAGATTTATTGATGCGGTGAGGGAGGACATGGAGGTGGTTGGAGTTGAGGATGCAGGGGACAGGGTGAGATGGAAATTGTTGACTCGCTGTGGCAACCCCTAAAAAACGGGATAAGAAGAAGAAAGAAGAAGAAGAATTTATATTTCATGTTTAAGATTCCACTGTGTGAATTAAACAGGAAGTTATCTGTGTCCCTCTGTCATGTCCAGGTCATGTTGGCTCCTCTGGTGGACATCGCCCTGAAGGTTTCCCAGCTCCATGAGAGAACAGGACGCACTGGCCCCACTGTGATCACATGATTCCGCTGCTGCACTGCCTCATCAGGAGGGTTCCTCCCCCTCCACAGGGGTGGGGTGACACTGTCCTCCAGTGCTGTCCCCGGGTTCTGTTCCTGACTCAAGCTGAAAGTCACCCTGCTGTTTCCAGCAGTGATTTGACATTAACACCACATGAACAGAACAGAGACTTGTGTGTTGACCGTGTTTGTCCAAATGTGTGTCAAAGTGTGTGTCTTGTGTTAAGTGTTAACTGCCGTCCCATTGTGAAGCATCTGCAGGACAACCTCACCCCCCGCTCCTTCTACTGAACACCTCAAGTGTACCATGAACCACCGTTTAGGACTTAAACAATTAACACTTCAAATAAATAATAAATAGAAACTTATATTAACTAACAGCAGTGTGGTTTTCTTTATTCCTCCAGAAGGGGGCGTTTAATACTTAAAGCATTTTGTAGGTGTTGGTGGTGCGTTTACATTGTAGGATCCAGTACCACAAAGCAGGACAAAAATTTAATTTTCTTCTATTCCTTTGTCTCCCCCTGTCCTCTGTATCTTCTACTCTAACTCCAACTACCTCCATGTCCTCCCTCATTGCACCTATCAATCTCCTCTTTGTCTCCTACCTGGTAGCTCCATCTCTAGGATCATTATTCTACCAATATATACAGGAGACAGAGCTGGAGGTGGAGGAGTTAAAGACGCTGAAGTTCTCTTTAGGAGAGACAAGGATGGACAGGAATGAGGTGATTGGAGGGACAACACAAACTGGAAGGTTTGGAGAAAAAGCTAGAGAAGACAGATGGAGATGGTTTGGACATGTTCAGAGGAGGGACAGTGGAGACATTGGTAGAAGAATGATCCTAGAGATGGAGTTAATGTAGTTAGTAGGTAGAAGACAGAGAGGAGACTGATGGATGCAGTGAGGGAGGACACGGAGGTGGTTGGAGTTCTTAATCTCAATCTCAATCTGTCTCCTCTAGATTTGTCTCCAAACCTTCCTGTCTGTGTTGTCCCTCTAATCACGTCATTCCTGATCCTGTCCATCCTTGTCTCTCCTAAAGAGAACGTCAGCATCTTTAACTCCTCCACCTCCAACTTTGTCTCCTGTCTTCTGCCTATTCCTAGCGTCTCTTATCCTCCTAAAATGTCAGAGTACAACAAAACATGATTGACAAAAAGTAAAAACTTCTGTAAAACCCTGTCCTACAGATAGTCTTCGTCTCTAAGCAGACAGCAGCCGGTGCCTGCCTGGGCTCTGACCATCTGTGATTGCTTTAGCAGACCTGGGTTTGAAAAGCTGAGCCTTCACCAAAGCGTCAAAGGCTGCGGTGTGGTATTAATAATAGTTCCTTTTCATTCTGGGAAATTATTGCAGATAAATGCAAAGATCCTGTGCTGTGGTGGGTGAGCCAAGAGGTGGGAAAAGATTCCAGGGAATGAATGATTAAGGAAAAAAAAAAAAACTCCCGTCAAAGCCTCCATGACGACATTCCTTTAGCTCGCCGAAAACCGTAAGCTAATTAATTCTGTCAGTGCTTCAAGAGGCAGTGGTATAATGTTACAAAAATGGTGGATCTCAATGCAACCGGGTGCCATTAACGTTAGCATGGAATAGCAATATAACAATAAAAATTAGTTAAAGGGGCATAAATGTAAATAGAAAATTTTAGTTCTTATAAAATAAAAGAATTATAAAAGAGCACAAACACCTTTACTTACAGCACCTATAGGTTTTAGGTTAGCCTGAAATCAAGCTAAAAATAATAAACAAACTAAGGCAAAAAACAAAATATATCTTAAAGTTGGTGATAATTTGTTTCTTTGGTGTCATTTTTTTAATAATTTCTTTTTTACTTTAACAAAACCTCCACCTCTGCAACTTCTCCTCCAGCCAACCCCTACTGTCCCTAGAAAGCTGAGAGTTGTCCCTAACAATAAATCTTGCACCACCCTCAAATACTTTTCTGCCACTCCCTATATACCTCTATATCTATATCCTCTATTGTGGTATAATGTTACAAAAATGGTGGATCTCAATGCAACCAGGTGCCGTTAACGCTAGCATGGAATAGGAATTTAACAATAAAATAGCAATTTAAAAAAAGAGTTAAGCAAAGGGCAAAAATTTAACTATAAAATTTTTGTTCTTATAAAATAAAAGAATTATAAAAGAGCACAAACACCTTTACTTACAGTACCTATAGGTTTTAGGTTAGCCTGAAATCAAGCTAAAAATAATAAACAAACTAAGGCAAAAAACAAATGTGGTAAATGTGTTTCTTTGGTGTCATTTTTTTAATAATTTCTTTTTTACTCCACCTCTGCAGCTTCTTTTCCAGCCAACCCCTACTGTCCCTAGAAAGCTGAGAGTTGTCCTCAAGGTAACAATAAATCCTGCACCACCCTCAAATACTTTTCGGCCACTCCCTGTATACTTCTACATCTATATCCTCTATTGTCCCCTGAGTTAGTTCAGAGTTCCCCAAAGTCACTTAAGGAATCGAAACAATGATTTGAGGCAGTAGTGGGCTCGTGGTTAGGGACCTGGACTTGGTTCCAGAGGGTATCAGGTTCGATTCCACCAGCTACCAAGTTGCGACTAAGGTGCACTGAGCATGGCATTGTCCCCACACAGAGATGACATTTTGTTGTGCTTGGGAAAAAATATCAGTATGTAATAATAAATCATTCATGTGCTGTCAGTGGTCCCCCAGCCAGACTTTGGAAATACCTATTATAACAATGTTATGTTAAGGGTTTAAAACAGTAATATACTGTATCAAACAAGGCGTTTAATTGCTACTTGGTCATGAGTATGCAGTGCAGTACAGCGCCCCCTCCTCTTGTTCTGCTTCCTTTAATGGCCGACAGGCTGTGTTTTGATTGGCTGACACCGCAGCAGGTAATCACAGTAAGGTGTACAGTACACGGAGCTGCCCAGCGCCGCGGCTATTAGGTGTCCAAACGGCTTTTTTCTCTGCAGCTGGCACACAGCCGGACGTCTTAAGCACGTCCTGTTCACCGCTCCCTCCACCGGGCTGAGGACAAAGACATCATTCTGTGCTCTGGTGCTCAGGCTCTGGTTCTGCCATGTGCAGGTGGGTTTCACCCCTTGGGTTCCTCACAGCTCGTTCTCTCTGTGTCATGTGAGACAGTGAGGAGAAAGGGAAAAAAAGGAGAAGGAGGGAAGTTTCTGAACACAGACGAGATTAAAGCAGAATTTAATTCAACAGTCAATATCTGGGGCAGGGGCCAATGATGGCACGTGTCGGTCAGCATTAGGATTAAAATTCTAATGTGTGATAAAACTGGTGGGTTTCCATTAATACCGTAATAGAAATAACATATGGAACCAGGCCTTGAAAACAGAGAGAGCAGAGAGTCCTGGGTTCGATTCCTAGAGGAACCACAGGATTGGTACTTGTCAGGGTTAGGGTTAGGCAACAAAGTGGGTCTGGCAACAAAATGTCGATACTATACTATGCTAGAACACGGTATAAGGTAACAATTGAGTGAGGTCTACTATTTACCTCTTATTCATTCATTCATTGCGTATCAATTACCGGGTCACAGAGGCAGATGGCGCCATCTAATTCACACTGCTCCATACGGTGACCCTTCCTGTGGGTGGTGAGTCCATTGGAAGTTACCAGGGTCGGGACGGTGCTATGCTCAGAGCAACTTAGTGGCAACCTGGCAGCTGGTGGATTAGAACCTGAAACCTAGTGGACCCAAGGCCGCTTCCTCAACCGCTAAGCCACCACTGTTGCCCATTTATAGCTTCAATTGAACATAGTTCTATTTGATTTAGGGAACGGTTTTGCATCATCAATTTCCAAATGTAATACTTTCATGGTTTTTACACTATAAAAGTCATAAAACTTTTCACCACAACATTTTAATATTTTTCTGTTGTTTTTCTTTGCTTCGGATTTTGTTTAAATAAAACTTTTTTCTATTTATTTCTTTGGGTATATATATATACATATATATATATATATTTTTTTTTTTTCCCAAGAATTTTCAACTTTTACTCATATTTTCTTCATCTTTTTTTTTTCTTTTCTTTTTTGTACACTTCAACAAACACAAGCAAGTCATGGAATTTCATTTTAATAAAACTTCTGGCAGGAATGAAATTTTCTTTTTTTAACTTTCATAAGTGATTTTCAACACAGACTAAATTTAGACTAAATCCCAGCTTTCACTTCTATTTTGCCTTTGTTCGGTGTCAGCTCGTACCTGACTGAACTCTTGGCTGAACCTCCCATGAAAAACTGAAACAACAGTGGAAATCATTTCTTTTTTCTTTAAGGAGCTCAGTCTGAATCTGTTAAAGTCTTTTGGCCGCCGCTCTGCTTTGACTAAGTGAAATAACGAAGCCATAACTGAAGATTTTCACGTCAAAATAACGAATGCGGCACCGTTTTTCATTCTCTGCCAACAAATTTCAAGGCCTCCGCACCAGTGACCTGCCCTTCAGGTTCAAAAATAGAAGAAATGCCATAAAGTCATATCTGCCGTTATATATAAATCCACCAGTCGTCAGGTCTGAGAATAGAACGGAACCAGGGCGGACGTTAGAATCGTCGTGGCGTGCAGCCAGTGTGCTGGAAACCACGGAGATCTTTGAAGGAACCTTCAGAACCTTCATTCATCTCCATCATGAAAGTTGAATTTCTATTGTAATAAATTATCACATTCACCTTCAGGCAAAGTGGAAGTGACAGATTTGAAGGAGAGAAAAACAGTTTTGCTGTCGGTTCCTTTGACCTGGTGGTGAGATCATCCACCACTGAGTCAACGTCCATGCTCTGTGGCTACTTAACTACAAAAAAACCTAACATTTCTGGTTAAAGTCATTTGACTAAGTCAACAGAGAAGTCACACGCTCCACTTAAAATCAACGGTTCAGGACGTAAAGCCAGTTTCTCCACCGTGACTTTCTCTGGGTTGACACTTCACTTTTTTTTCCGTTTACTTCTTGTTGCAGGGACCAGAGAAGATCTTTGTTGAGTTGAATAAAATGAAAGGTGAGATTATTCATTTATTTTGGATTCCTATTTTGTCTTTATACAAATAACAGCTTATTCCAACTCTGTCTAGTTTGACATCTTTGCTCTGTTCCTGTCTTTTTTTCATTTTGTCAATTTAGATTTCCACAGTGAGTTTACACATATATTTACAGATGGCAGAGGAAGTAAACTGGTGTTTTTGTTTGGTCACCAGTTTTGACATACAGTAGGTACAGCCAGATGTTCCCAGTTTGGCACCAAGGGGGAGCTAAAGACCCTTTTTTGTGGGTGTATGTTCCCATTATACTCAACTGGGAAGGTGACAGTGGTGCAGTTCTCTACAAGGACAGATTGTATGAGAGAGAAACATCAAGAACCAGGAAAGAACCAGGTGAATTCAGAGAGAACAACACAAACAAGACCATATGAAAATTAATGAAAATGCTTAAAGTCACAATGTATAGATTAGTGACACTAGAGCAGGGGTGGGCAAACTTTTTGACCTGTGGGCCACAATTTCTCCTAAAATTGGACACGGGGCCGAGTCAAGAGCAGAGAGATGGAGCGTTCGTGTAAGCTAAGATAAATGGCAAGTAAAATTCATGTATGAAACCCAAAATACTAAATTTCTGTTAGCCTTTATCTACTGTCATCTACTGGGGAAACGCAGGCATTTTATGGAAAAGACAGAAGTTTAATTATAATAAAAAATAAATTATTTAATTTGGACAGGGATGGCGGGCCGCATTAAAAGGCTCAAAGGGCCGCATGTGGCCCCGGGCCTTAGTTTGCCCACCCCTGCTCTCTAGAATAGGTAGAAGACAGGAGACAGAGCTGGAGGTGGAGGAGCTAAAAATGCTGAGATTCCCTTTAGGAGAGACAAGGATGGACAGGATCAGGAACGAGGAAATCAGGGGGACAACACAGACAGGAAGGTTTGGAGAAAAAGCTAGAGAAGACAGATTGAGATGGTTTGGACATGTTCAGAGGAGGGACAGTGATTATATTGGGAGAAGAGAGAAGAATGCTGGACATGGAGCTACCAGGTAAGAGACAAAGAGGAGATTTATGGATGCAGTGAGGGAGGACATGGAGGTGGTTGGAGTTGGAGTTGAGGATACAGAGGACAGGGTGAGATGACTCGCTGTGGCAACCCCTGAAAAATGGGACAAGATGAAAGGAAAATAAGAATATATATATATATATATATATAGCTACCATTTCCAATAATCCTCTTTCTACTCTTTGTTTTTTTGTTTCTCTTAACAAAATATGTGTAAAAAAAATTAAAAATTTGACTGTGCATGGACCGTGGTCTATACACACAGCAAAAATAAAACGTTGAACCTTGAACCTTACGTAAAGAGGTAACGTAAAAGTCCAGTACGGAACTATTATCTCTCTTATCTTTATTGCGTTTCAGAGAAATTACCAACTTAAAAAACACCTTTGAAAAAAAACAGCTTAGAAAATAACTTCAATAAAGGAATTTGATCAAAAATCTTATTCTTTTTCACTATTTTTCTTTTTTTATTTTGTTGGTTAATGTTTTGTCAGCCCTGCTACAGTGAGACGTGATTTTTATACAGTCTATTTTAGTAATTTTTTATACATTTTTTACATTGTAATTTTTTGTTATGCATGTTTTTTATCTATTTATCTTTATCTTTTCTAACTTGCCGCTGCAACAATGTAATTTTCCCCATGTGGGACAAATAAAGGACTTTCTATTCTATTCTATTCAATTCTATTCTATGGAGGTTAATAAAGTCCTCTCCAGACCCTGGTCT
>JAFBJS010000222.1:13454-25210 GCA_016785265.1 Paraplagusia blochii | reverse complement strand
GCTGGCATTAAAACCCACAACTTATTTTATTTTAATGTTTCCATCTGTATTAATTCAAAAAAGTTTCCAATTACAGTTTTCTATACTTTCTATCCTTGCAGATGTTTGTTTACTTCAATAAGTCCTTCATAAGGCTCAGATCTGCAGTGAGGTTTTTTTTAGTATTATTATTTCACATGGAGCAGGTGGCCATGTTGTACCAGGAGGCCAGGAAGCATAAAAAAGAGTGCCGACTGCAGTCAACAGCTGCCTGATCATAAAAGATGATTCCACCATCTTGTCCAGGGCTGTCTCTGAAGAAAGCCTGAAGAAAGAAAGGACAAAGGAAAAAGCAGATGAAGGACATGAAAAACAAAGAAAAGTGAAGTGAAGTGTATACTACACTTTTGAAGAAACTTTTGTTATGACAAAGGTGAAAAAGGCTTTCAGTGGAATTCCAGAGATGATAATAAAAAAAGTGAAATTTTCATGTGAGAAAACTTTTGTCAAACTGTGTCTGTGTGAGTGAGTCTTTGGGTGTCTGTTTTTTTTTATTTCTTTATACTTACGGATCTTCAACCAATCGGAAAGATAGCGTTTTTGGGGTCCCCCGACATTCTTTATACCTGGAACTGAAACCGTTGAACTTTGTTGCCTGTATTTCTTCACAGTCTTGGGTATTTCATGGAAACAATTGTTGTTAAAGTTTTTTTATTTAAACATTTAGGTTATTTATGTGTCTTCTGTTAGCAGCATTTCTTGGCAGTTGTTTGGCCTTTTCTCTGTTTTTAAATTTATTTTAAAGCAAAGTTTTGAGTATGAGTCCCACAGGTGTCTGAGGCGCTGGAGTGGAGAGTCTACTAGGAGGTGGACTTTTTTTTTTTTTTTTCTCTTAATGGGTCCGTTCTGTAACATCTAACCTGTACCTCCTGCTCTTCCAAAACCCTCAGTCCTATTCTTCTTATTTTTCTTTGTTCTGCCAGGCTTCCCATGGTATTAAAAAAGTGCTTGCTGAATGTCAGCGTTGAAATGAGAACTGGGGTGCAAACATCCTTGTTATGGGAGGTCTCAAAGTACAGTCCTATGACCCAATATAGGCAGCGTGCCCTTCAGAAGTCCTTGTGTCCACCACCGAGGCACTTACTACAAAACTGATCATAATAGATCAGTAAAATCCCCTCAAAATGATGAAACAAGTTAAAAAAAATACTGCTAAATTCAAAAAGTTAACAATAAATAATAAATTTGATCGAATATTTAGCCCAATGATTCAGAAGATAATTTAAATTAAACGACAGATGCACAAAGTCAAAATGCTAAATCTTAAATAGAGTTGCCCAAGGTCCAATATTTGGTCATTATTCACTGTTACCAATCTTCTATGATGTCATATTGTAAGAAAGCATTGTGAGACATTGAAATGTTGATTGATTGGAGCGTTAAATGAAACATGATTATATGTACTTTGAGTTAAAGGAAACCTTGACGATTGGATAGGCTACGAGCAACCAGCCGTGTGACAATATTTTGTATTTCCAGTTTAGGCGTCAAATGTGGACACTGGGATGCTGAAAAGGAGCCTGAATCTGATTGAGTATCATTTAACATGACCTGACTAAGGTTGCTGATCTGGGAAGCTGAGAAATTTGACATAATTTATTTTTAGGGCAGGACTGTTAGCCTTGCGGTTTGTATCTACCAGCTGACAGTTTACCACTGAGCTCCACTGACCATGGAACTGACTCACTGCTCCCCAGGTGCTCAAAGTTGCACACTGTTCACTTTGGTGATGGCTTAAAGGCACATGTGATATGTTGCTGTGCGTAGTGGTGTATAGCATAATGTCAAAATGGCAAGGAATTTGCTTTCCTCCTCCATAATACATAGATCATTTCCGCTTTCATTTATTTTCTAGTTCTCCATTACGGCCCTACTTCTTCCTCCACTGGTTTTGCATCACATTGACACCAGTTTTCCTTTAGTTCAGCATTAATCCCCATGAAGTCCCCTACTGGTCCACCACTGGTCCAACTTCCAACCTTGCTCTCCACTGGTTTACCATCAATTTACCTTTAGTCCATCATCAGTCCATCTTCAATCAACCAAATAAATGGTTCCTGTGTCCTTGTCCTCCAATCTTCCAGAACTTGTTCTCCATTATTCATAACGGTCAGAAACTTTACATGTTGTATGAGACTCAGGCCAGGATTCTCTGACACCTAGATCCTCACAGTCCTCGGTCTGAATGATAATGGACCTCCTCCCTCTGTCCTATGAATTATTCAAACTAAAGTGTTTTTTTTTTAAACAAACAAAACATATTTGTTAACACAATGAAATCCGGAGTGAAAGCTGAACCTTTATCAATAATTAATCTTCACTGTAGACAACACTATAAGCCTGTGGCCACATTTTGGTACATAATTGATGAAACAGGAGTTAAAGTGAAGAGTATAATAGAAGCTACTCTGTTAAAACTCTCAGCTGCTGTCATTTCAGTGCATGTTTTACTGATCCAAACAAACTAAGTCAAAGTGATTGTTGTAGTGGGGTGGTTCAAGGCCAAAGAGTAAACTAAAAAATGCTCTGCTGTGGCTTCAGTAGCTTACAGGTGTTTGGGAAACATCAATGTTTGGTTTGAAAAAGTGATGCCATGTTAAATGTCAGATATGTCTGTGATAGTTCATGTACTAACAATAGCAAATTAAAAAATATATATATTTAAAAAAAAAGTAAATCTTTACACATTTTGCCCAAAATGGTTCTGGAAAAGAAACATCCACAAGGTCATACAGCAAGTAAGAAAGTAATCCAGAAAACAGCTCCCCTATGATGAAGCTTTAGTGTCTGGCACAAATTACCTAACACTATGACATTGTAGTAAAAATAATTAAAATTGCGTGTGGGCAGAAAGTCTTTCAAAAATCACTCAATACTTGGCTAGAAAGTCAGTAAAATGCCTTTGGAGAAATAAATTAGCGTTTGCCAAAAAATATTAAAAAGTAACTGCTGGGCAAATACCATCCAGTGAAAAGCTTGTTTCAACATTGAAAAGTAATGAGTTTGATCAAATCAAATTTGGAACAAATCTAATATTCCCAGTTAAAAAAGTTAAAAAAAAAAAAAAAAAAATTAACAAGTATAAACAAAAGGAAAAGACATGTACAGTATTCCAGCTGAAATAATATGTAAGGCAGAAGACAGGAGACAAAGTTGGAGGTGAAATATTAAATGTTTATAGAATCCCATTGAAAAACTGGCAGAAAGAGAAAGTTGTTCTTGGTGAGAGCATCATTGATGGCCTGGAGTTGTCACTACCTGCACAACTATGACAATGTATTCAGAATGAAGAAAACCTGATCCAAGACACTATATGATGATGAACATAACGTTTTACACCAAACATTGACACCTGCATGACTGAATCAAGTGCATGCACATTAAGCACACGCACTGCAGTTTACTCCCTAGCAACAAGCATCAGCTGCTACTGAAAACAATAAAGTGGGGTTTAAATGAGTTCTCCAAGGTCCAAGCACAAAACCAAATGCAGAAGGTGCCCCTGAAACGCAACAACCGCAACTCCTTCACCTTCTTATAGGCTCATTAGAGAAACACTCCTTTCTGACTGCCACTGGTGAAACAGAGGCAGGAGAAATGGATGCGTTAAAAAAAAGAAATAAATCCAATAAAAGCGTACAAGAAAAGGCCTGAAAAGATGTAGAAGTCTACTGCTTTAAGAGCTATCTTCATAAAACTGTTACAAAAATTGCATCCTAAAAATGAAAACACTTTTTTAGCAAACACATTGGGTGGATAGCTAGGCAGATATCAAGAGTAGACTAACAAATTAATTAGTCCACAATGGGAGTGATCACATTTTGCAATCATACAGGACTTATGACATGTCTTATCCTGGCTGCCAGAAGTGCTTTAGATCAGTGTTCCCCAACACTATTTGCATCATGGACCGGTCCAACGTCTAAATTTTTTTTTTTTTCGCGGACTGGTCTTTGAGTTGTAGCTGATAAATACCACCTATGAAAATGAATGTCCTGCATAAAAGTGGTATTTTATGGACATCTCCTGGACACTCAAACACGAGGGGATGTATAATACTATAATACTATGTATAATAGTGTATATAATAGTGTAAACAAAGACGATGAGGACATACCGTGTTTTTAGGACTATGAGGCTCACATAAAAGTCTAAAATTTCTTCAAAATATGCAGCGCGCCCTATAGTGCAGTGCGCTCCCTGTGTTGTTGTCGTAAGGCAGACGTAGAAGAGGACACGATGAGAACGTTAAAGGTGGAAAGTGTGGGCGTGGATTGTATATAAAACCCGCGCCCAATAATCAGGTGCGCCTAATATGTGTGCTAGATATAGTAACGGAAAACAGAACTGAGACTGCGCCTTTTAGTACTTATGGTTGTGAAAATACTAATTCTAAATACTAATTCTTAAGAGAAACCTATAGTCAAAGTTGTTGCAAATGTGAAAAGAAAAACAAGAATTTGGTTGTGATCTGATGAAGTGGTAGGGGAAAATCCACGGATGCTCACAGTTGCTCCAAAAGACAGGATGAGAATAATGTTCGGCAAACAAAAAGTAATTTTCCTGACAATTTGTGTCGTTCTATGAGCAGGCGCAGTAAATAAAAAGTATGACGATGGCACGTATGATGTGCTCAGTCTGGACTGTCAGTTCTGCAAATTCTGTTGTTTATGTGTTTATTCCTTCACATTTATGTTTGTGCACGTGCAGTGGGGTATGGATGGGGACAAATCAGATGCATTTCAAACACATTTGATTTTTACAAAATCAATCGTGAAGCAGTCAGGGAAGTAATCATGAGGTGATAATGTCAAGTTGTAACATGTTGTGTATCCAGCACCTCTCGAGTCGTACAACTCAAGCCAAAAATCGTACCCAAACACTGATCCACACACCTGGAAATCCATGCCAAAATTTCACAGTGTATGCCTGTCTTTAGTGGTAATATCTAAAAAGGAGAAAAAAAAAAGTTGGTCCCAAACATTCATATTTACTAAAGGTGCTTGCAAATGTTAGTTTTATTTCTTTAAAAAAAATGTCCTGGAGGAAGGCAAGGCCCAATGCAGTGTTTGTTTCTTTCTTTAGAGGTCTGAAAAGTCCAAAATAAAATTCAACTCATTCAACACAACTCACTCGGGAAACAGAGGCAAACAGAAACAAGGACCACAGGCCCAAAGTGACAATGACTTTCACACAACCAAACTGAACAATGATGGGCTGGGGGAGAGAGGCAGATGTACCCCAGGCGCCAGCTGACACAAGTGAGACTAATGACAGACACTCAGGTGATCACACGGATTAACTCCACAGACAGGAGGAAGGAGAGACAGACAAACCTCACATGAACTGAGTCACAGCCACAGATGGGGTGGAGGAAACAGTTGATGCTGCTTAAGAAGAAAAAAAAAAAAAATTGAAGAAATGTGAATATTCAGATCCATCTGAATGTGGTTGTTGTTGTAATGTTGTTCACTCTATTCACTGCTATGCACGTCTTCAATGAATGGACCCGAGCTGAGGAATTACATTTATTTCAATGACCAAGAAGGAGTCCAGTTCTACTTACAATGAAACTCTTAGGTTATCATACCAGATCCTTACACTTGGTAAAATTCTCTGATGGTACTTGAACATTGCTAAGAGTAGGAACATAATATACAAACTTTAAAAGAATTCTTGGTTGTAATGACAGCTCATCTCACCCTGTCCTCCGCATCCTCAACTCCAACTCTAACCACCTCCATGTTCTCCCTCACCGCATCCATAAATCTCATCTTGGGCCTTCCTCTTCGTCTCTTACCTGGTAGCTCCATGTCTAGCATTCTTCACCCAATATAACCACTGTCCCTCCTCTGAACATGTCCAAACCATCTTAATCTGGCTTATCTAGCTTTTCTTCCAAACCTTCCTGTCTGTGTTGTCCCCCTGATTACCTCGTTCCTGATCCTGTCCATCCTTGTCACCCCCAAAGAGAATCTCAGCATCTTTAACTCTGCCACCTCCAGCTCTGCCTCCTGTCTTCTACCTATTCCTAGTGTCTCTAATCCATACATCATGGCTGGTCTCACAACTTTCCTGTAAACATTTCCCTTCAGAGCTGACACTCTTCTACCACATATCACTCCTGAGACCCTGTCTCTTATACACATCTAGATGTGTATAAGAGACAGAATTAACTGTACATGCACACAACAAGGATCTCTCAAGTGCACACAGCAAATAACTTCTTGCTACCAGACCAGTATAAAAAGTTAGAATTATATCAAATATAGTTGCATTGTTGATGATGGAATCCTCGCCATTCTATTGGTCAGTTCTTTTGTTGAAGTAATAGACAGACGGAGCCAAAAGGAAACATTATTTCTCTGTGGCCTGGTACCAATTCACCCACGGACTGGTACCGGTCTCCAGCCCAGCTGTCTCTTATACACATCTAGATGTGTATAAGAGACAGCCTACAATCAAGGGCCGATCATTTACACCCATGTGTGACACCACTGCACGTGCAAACACACACACACACACACACACACACACACATGGTGCCCCAAAGAGAATCTCAGCATCTTTAACTCTGCCACCTCCAGCTCTGCCTCTTGTCTTCTACCTATTCCTAGTGTCTCTAATCCATACATCATGGCTGGTCTCACAACTTTCCTGTAAACATTTCCCTTCTGACACTCTTCTATCACATATCACTCCTGAGACCTTTCTCCAGTTGTTCCATCCTGCCTAAGACTATATATGTCAAGCACATTTGTTAACTATATTAGGCACACAGTGGTTCGTCAGCATGTGTGTATATTAGTGGTCCTAAAAGAGACAACTGTGCCAACTGTTTGCTTCAGCAAGTGTGCAGTGTTAAAAATCTGTGTTTTGGACCATGTTGATGTTAAAATCATACAGCTATCAAATTCATAGAACAGTCAAGAGGAGGAAAAGATTTTCTTACGTTATTGTCGCTATTTTACACTTGGCAGTGATCAATGATGCATTGACTCCACTGACCGCATGTTGCTGACGTGAAGGGAATGTTGTATTTTTATTTTTATTTCTGGTGACATACGTTAAGTTGTATTTTTGAGTCTAAGCTGTTTTGCAAACATTTCAGCAGTTTGTTCTGTATTCATTCTACTGTCAAAATAAACTTTTATCCACATTTACCTGAACCCACCAGCTTTAGGACATTGCAATACAAAAAGCAAACTGTTGGATTTCAGTCTTTGCTTTAACTGAGTAATTGAATCAACCCATCGGCCAAAATGATATATCTGAACATTGTCCACTTGAACCTCTGATGTCGTCAGTGTTACCATTGATCTCAAAGGCTTACAGAAGCTCCAGAGCCATTTCACCAGTGATGTCTTACTTTTTCCTGATGTTGAAGAGACAGTGAAGGAGTATCTGGGGGAATAACCCTCACACTTTTCCATGACACGGCGTTTTAACAGCCCCAGCCTCGTCCAAGTGATTGATGATGGAGGTGGCATTGATGAATACGCTGCCCTGTCCATGTCATATAATTTATGAGCGAACTGCTCTAATTTGTCTGTAGCTTAATTTGGCCTGGTGGATGACTTATTCACACTGCCGTTTCCATAACATGTCCTCTGGATTCCACACCTTCACTGTCATCCAGGCCGTCTTCACAAGCTGACAATTAGACTCATCAGTGAAAACACCACCTTCAATGTGCAGCTTTAATGAGCTCAGTGTTGAGTAAAAGGGTTCTGCTTCTCGGCCGTCCTTAATGGGCTGTTTCTTGCCACAAATGGAAAGGCACTTGAACTGAACGTTCATCTAATTGGTCCATAGCTCACTGTCAAAGCTGTTCTAATTGTCCTCACTAAGTGTCAGTCAAACTTTGGCAGCTTTGGCAATGTCGGTTTCCTGTTATCTGACACAGGTGCGTGGAACCTTCACTGGAGAGAGAGTGTCCCTCAGAAAATAAAATGCTTCAGGTCATGACTCAAGACCACGTGTTGGAAAATCATTTATGAAGATTCTGTCCCAGCTGTTTGCTGTCTGTGGTTTATTGGATAAGCAGTGTGATCACAGTAGCGTGTGTCTTTGTGATTAGTCTCACCTAGTGTCCTCAGTATACATACCCCTCGTCCTTACTCACTCTTGGTGGGCTCATTGTTTCACGGTCTTCTACAAGTCAATGTATTGAAAACATTGAAGTACCCAAGAAATCAATCTATTGTTATAGTTTTTGGGATACTTGAGAAGATGATGTATTTGAGAGCACAGGTCTAAAGAGAAGACCACGTATTGAAGTTAATGGTATACCCCTGTCTTGGCTAAATAAACCTGCTACACTGGAAGAAAGCCGCCCAATTGCTGCTTTTGTGTCCTACCCTGTCATCCTTACCTAGGACCCCACAAAAACTAAACAGATTTGATAATATTTAATAACAATTGGAACTTTGGGGAAAAGTTCCAATTGCCAGCTTGTTGCAGAGCTGCTGCAACAAGCTGTCTGTTGCAGGCAACACGTTTGTACCTCTGGAATTTAAATCATATGACTACAGGCAGACAGCCTTTAATATCAACCACTACACTATATTTGCATATGCTGCAATATGTCCATCTTGACTGTCTGTTTCAAAATGGGTTTATATTGATAAATATATGGTTACATAGATGTTTTCCTATATTATGTATTAGAGAAATGCCTGACGTACAAAAATGTTAATCCATAAAACATAACTTTGATATAGGCTATTCAATATACATACATATTTGTTGCTAAATCCTAATTTGTGAAACTGCATTTGAACCCAACCACATAGACTGGATAAAAGTTCTTCATCTGTTTATCCATTGCCGTGCTTCTATGACTGCCACCCTAATCAGACTGTACTGAACAAACCCATTGGGACCTTTTTCCAGGTGCTGAACCCACTGCGTAAATATATATACATTAATCACTGAATGGCCCCAGTAAGCAGTGATTTGAAATGTTCTACTCAGTTAATGAGTAATTACAGGTTGAAGGTCTGAAACGTCTTAGACATATGTTGTCTCTATGACAGATTTTTTAGGACACATTTTTTCCTAACGAACTATGAGTCCCTGCAAACCGAGGCCTTTGTTTTGTTGTCAGACTTGGAAGTTAGTGTTGTA
The DNA here is from genome assembly GCA_016785265.1 of Paraplagusia blochii. NCBI lineage: Eukaryota > Metazoa > Chordata > Actinopteri > Pleuronectiformes > Cynoglossidae > Paraplagusia > Paraplagusia blochii. The sequence goes on along the minus strand of JAFBJS010000222.1, from coordinate 16,042 downwards.
TGTAAAGGTAGACTAATAGACCCCAGTGGGGCATCATTCCTATTCCACTCATGATGAAGACCTACCACACGCAGACACAGACACCGACACACACACTTTCTCACTTTCTTCTCAGCATCTTGAACATCACATTTGGAATTTTTCTCTCAGCTCAGCTTGTGAGCCTGTGAATCGTCTCTGTCTGAAGAGAGAACCCTTGACAAAGTCTGTCCCTCTGGAAGCCATTAGACAACCTTTATGAAAATGTGCTGAAAGGACATTTTTGTGTGTATGTATATATATATATATATATATTTATATATATATATATATATAATATCTTTAATTTCTTGTCCATTTAAAAGTCTGCTTCCACTTAATCTACATTAATCTGGACAAATATAATAACAACAAAAAAGGCTCATGATTAAGTTTAATTTCAGAGCTGATTTCTGGCCATTTTGCATGGTTTTATTGACAGTGACAAAAGCCACTTCCGTTCCTACATCACTAGCAATAACATTGTACTGACAAATACAGTGCTTTTAGTCATTGCATAGTATTGTGTTCATTTTTTCCCCCAGGTGATAAACCTGTAGTGGAAAAAGGCATTAGGATGAACAAGGAATTAAAGAAAACAACAGAGTGGTCTAATATTTTATCCATGACTGTATATATATATATATATATATATATATATACATACATTTTTTTTTTTTGTGTGTGTCCCCTAGGACAAAGGGGAATGGCACATGTCAGTAGTCATATGATATAATTTTTTTGTTAGCCACTGGTCAATATGTAGTAATTCCTTCAAGCCCGGAGAAATTCATGCGGTTGTGTCAGAAAGTGCATAAAACACCATAAGACAATAGTTTAGATCCAGGTTAAAAATATCTCCAGTATTCAGGTTCTGCAGTGTATTAGTAAGCATGCCTGACTTGAAAGAAAGTCTGGGGTTTGATTGCCAGTGGAACTACAAGTCTGCTGCTTTCCAGGGGCAGATCTGCTGTTATACAAGTATTGACTGAATTGGGATGAATAAATGTGACCAAGACAAGGAACGTATCAGCAATGATCATGAAGAACATTCTGTTAAATACTGAGCACAATAAGATTGAGCACATCTGCATCTTTTACAACTGATCCATGCTTCAATGGGTTAGTTTATGTTCCTTTACATATATATGGAATTTGAGTGGGATTCACAGGCCAATGTGCTGAAATTCCTTGGCAGTCTTGGTTTTCTCCCAGTGCTGACGCCAAGCATTCTGCAGGGTATTGCAATAATAGCAACTAGGCACACACTCGGCAACAAAATTAGAACATGTCTTTCTATCTATATGGTTTTATACATATTAAAATGTACCATCAGTATGCTCTCCGTTTTCCACAGCCCTTATGTTAAACATCTGAAATTTAATTGTGTCGACAGAATATTTTCTATAAAATCAACCGGAATATCCAGTCAAGACCAGAAAATTTATTATTTACCAAATTGTGTTGCTTTTAACACTCAAATAACCAACAAATGAGGCCAAAAGCAAATCTTTTAGGGGCATTTTGCCTTGAGCTTCTGCTCATTTCCGAGTCTCGCTCATGGCTCAAACTGAGCAAAAACACAGACGGCGCACATTTAAAGCTGTGAATTTTTTTTTTTTTTTTTGATGTTAAAGGAAGAGCTGCAACAGGACAAAATACTTCAGTTTTTATAGATTCCATTACCATGAAATAAATATCACATTTGATTTAAAAGCTTGTGTGTAAACTGAGTAATGGTTAAATATTGAAGATGCTGTTGACCAGACAGCGGCCTGGATTGAGTGCATCACGTTGCTGGTGCCATCATATGAGACTCAAATCTCACTGGTTCAGACATGTTCTTTACTTGTACCCATGCAATCATTTCTGTCTTTATTTATTCATTTATTATTATTTTTATTCATTTATTTTTTTACATAGAATAGAGCTTTTTCAAGCACATCAGTTCACTGTGGAGTTTCTCTTCTGCTGCTCTTAACCTGTGATTTATGGAAACAACATATCATCCTCCACCCTCATGAGAGCATGGAGACGGTTGCAGCTGAGGTGGTTTCTCTTTGCTTCTGAAGCTTATTAACAGTACACTGATCAAGTGTTTTGATGGATACGTGATGGTGATACCAGGCTTGTTGTACGAGTCAGAAGGGCGCAGAAGAGGAGATAGACCTATTGCTGAAGTCGGTCCAGATACAAGCAGGGGAAATCAAGATAAGCTTAACCAAAAATAAATAAATAAATAAATAAACACTCATTTACTGGTTTATCAAAATTAGAGTGTGTTGTATTTTTAAAAGATGGCAACTGTTGGGCATCACCTTACCCTTAGCTCCGCTGTTTTTCTTCTGTAATAAATCTGACAAGCTCTTTTCAACATGCCCATAAAATTAACCCTTCTTTATATCCGTTCTCTACAAAACGTTGAAGTAAATGAACAGTTTATTATTATTATTATTGTTATTGCATAAAGACATTATAGGAAGAAAATTTACCGATGATTATATATATATATATATATATATGTATATATATATATATATATATATATATGCATATATATATATATATAT
>JAFBJS010000220.1:73302-89735 GCA_016785265.1 Paraplagusia blochii | reverse complement strand
TACACAAAATCTTGGGGCTTTTCGGAATCTTATGTGTGTATGTGTGTGTTCATGTACATCAGTTTTATGACTGTGTGTCCCTGTGTGTCTCTGTGTTGTAGGGGTTATGTCTGACATGGCCGGCCACCATGTGGAAGCCATTCAGTCCTGGAGCAGGCGGAGAACATGGAAGGTGAGGCCAGATGGTAGTGGTTATCCTCTGGCTGCTCCGGGGTAACCTGACCTGCGAGGGAGGACCCGGCTGCCTCCCAAGGACCGGGCGCCACATGTGTTGCGTGAGAGTAAGTCACCCAAAACTCAGGAACCGCCTCTCAGCTTCCTGGCTGCCTGTTCTCAGAGCTGGGTCTGTTTTTTTAACGGAGGATCTAAAACAACAAACTGAAAACAGGATCAGACAGGAACAGTTCAGGGAGAGGACCATGAGGTCCAGTGAAGATGTGATGAAGAGGAGTTTAGCCAAGAGTATTGTTCCTCTGTAGTCCGTGTAGTGCTTGGCCTCGGTAAATAACATCATAACAGAACATTTTTACATTTTGGAAACAATAACATCCACTTTTTACAAACATGAGTGTGCTGTAATTCCCATCATGACATGCTGTGGTTTGTTCAGCAAGAACATATGAGTTTATATAAGACCATATAGAACTATATTCTCTGTTTTTCAGAGAATCTTGAATAAAATTAAAATATACTTAATACATAGTTAAATCGAGTTCAATTATTATGTTTTGTTTTGTTTATTATTATTTTTCTGTGGAGATCTTCCTTGTAAGATTTACTTGGCAACATGTTTTCAACCTCAAAATGGCATTATTTTGTATTTTTATGCATTTGGGGGACTTTTATTTATTTATTTATTTTGTAAATGTCTTCCCTTGATGTTTAAGAGAAATCTTTACATTTTCAGAAATTATTTTTTACCACATATTGTTCATTCTGCAGCATTTATGGGTCATTAAACTGCATTTTAATGTATTTAATGAAGGTGTTTTGCACTAATTGTTCAATTTGCAGGATGTTTTGGACCATCCCTAAAAACAAACCTAGCCTCATCCTGCTCAGATACCTCAGGTATCTGACTACAGATTAGGTCATAAGCCAACATTTGAGAAAACACTGTCTTCATTGTTTTGGAAATACATGACAGAAGTCAACTTAAAATACAAATCACATAAAATATTATTCATAGTTAATGTCATAGGAGAGATAAATAGAATTTGCCGAGAGTTTTGGACACGTTCCATTAATATTCTACTCTTGCCCTTTTAATCAGCTCCCTTTTATGAGCAACAAAACGCAATTTAGCGTCATCCATAATAAGAAGAACATCGTGCATAATGAAGAATGATTGCTGCATTTTTCTTGTAAAAATCCTTGGTTTCTTAGTAGTTGCCATCTTAGCCTCTAGATGGCAGTAAAGTCACAGGTGAACATGGGAGACCTAACAGCATAATTAAATTGTGAGTGATAAGTTTTTTGATTTAATGAAATGCCCCTGGAGTCTGTAACTCACAGTGGAGGCTGGATGTAAATGCGCGGAGAGTTTTTTTTTTTTTTTTTTTCGTTTTTTCTTAGAACAGGTAACATCAGGTCCAGTGTCTCCTAAGATCAAGGCTGCTTCAGTTGGTGCTCAACATCTGCTTGGTGAGAGACCAGCGGCAGCTTGAAAAATCCATGTCAATGAATAAATGATGGGTGATGAAGGGCTGCTCCACATAGCCTCTCAATGCACAGGATAATAGGACTCGGTGAAATCACTCATCATTTAAATCGCAGAACTGCTATAGACAAATCTTACCACTTAAAAAAAAAAACATATATTTTGTCCTAAGAATGAAGCCTGTGCATGGCAGTAGGAAAAACAGCTGTCTCTTATACACATCTAGATGTGTATAAGAGACAGCCTTAAGGATTTACACAAAATCTTGGGGCTTTTCGGAATCTTATGTGTGTATGTGTGTGTTCATGTACATCAGTTTTATGACTGTGTGTCCCTGTGTGTCTCTGTGTTGTAGGGGTTATGTCTGACATGGCCGGCCACCATGTGGAAGCCATTCAGTCCTGGAGCAGGCGGAGAACATGGAAGGTGAGGCCAGATGGTAGTGGTTATCCTCTGGCTGCTCCGGGGTAACCTGACCTGCGAGGGAGGATATCTATCTATCTATCTATCTATCTATCTATCTATCTATCCATCCATCCATCCATCCATCCATCCATCCATCCATCCATCCATCCATCCATCCATCCATCCATCTATCCATCTATCCATCTATCCATCTATCCATCTATCCATCCATCTATCCATCCATCCATCCATCCATCCATCGACAGATAGATAGATAGATAGATAGACAGATAGACAGATAGACAGATAGACAGATAGACAGATAGATCTATCGTCCGTCCAACTATCTATATACTGTATGCATATGGGAGAGTAGCATATAACCCATAGAGACAGCATATAGACAGCACATATGCAGTTATTGTGAGATACAGTGGCAGATTTCACCATGATTGTCTGACTATCCGTGGATGTAGACACCATCAGTCCATTTGTTTTTTTTACTCCTTTCTCTCTACCTGTGCTGTGATTCAGACAGCATGTGTCACATATACATCTTAACTTAACTGTCAAACATTGTGTATGGTTAACTTGCAGTAAGTGTATCTAAAACTACAGTAAATTTTGAGAGATTAAACAAAGTCAGAAGAGGATATTTTTTTTTTTTTTTCCATACTTCTGTCTCCCTTGGTTCTGCTGTCTTGTATTACATGGTTTTTACCGTTATAGAACACAACAAGGTTGACTGAGTCTTCCTTCTGAATGACTTGACAGAACCATGACTGGCGGTTAAGAGGGTTCTGTTGATTTTGGGTTTTATTTCAAATATTTTACCTTGACAACCATGTGGTTAGAAGGACTTTTACTTTACGCTACCAATACGAGAATCCTTTACTTGTCAGAATAATCTTTGAGATAAAACTTTAAGATGGTGAGACACCCAATTGACTTTGTTTTGTTCCTTTTTCTACTAGGAGCCTACCAGTTAATTTCGGTGAACCATTTCTAATTGTTGTGGTAGTTTTGGTGTATATTTTTTGCATAGTATAGTAAAACTGAAGTATGCTGATGTACAGGAACTGCATATTACTCCATAATAAGGCAGTGAGTGTTGCCCCAGTGTGAAAAGCAGTTGTGAGCATGGTGATCAAACTGTCTTTTTTTTAGTCTAATGTTAGTCCACTTTTGACTACACGTGTGAAGCGATGTTACAAAGTGTTGTGCAGCACCAGACGATGCTGCATAGTTTGGAAAAAAAAACAAAAAAAAAAACAAATCAATTGTCTGTCATCAGGGCTGACATTGAACTGTAACTGCATTCTGTTTTTGCTCTGGAGCAATTAGAATTGTAATCAGATTATGTGTAGCTGTTTACTATTAAAAACCAATTATCTTACCTGATTTACATTAAATCTGATTATTTTCCAATTTAATTACAAGGATCATATTGTTCCTAAACAATTCCTTAGTCTATCTACTATTATGTCTGTCTGTCTATCCTTCTATCTGTTGGCCTGTCTATCAGTTCGTTCCTCCGTCCGTCCGTCAATCCTTCCGTCCATCCATCCGTCCATCCGTCTGTCTGTCTGTCTGTCTGTCTCTCTCTCTCGCTCTAGATTTATCTATCACTCCATACATCCATTATTGTATTTCCCTTTAGTTTATATTTCTTTCCATGCGTTATGTCAGCATGTGTTTGATCAATTTGTTCTGTGTCTGGGCAGTCGTCTATAATTTTGGTGTGGTATGGAGTTCTCTGAGGGGCAAGCACCAAAGGAGGGGGCAAATGATGATCACATCTACAATAGGCCCCCAGATAGGTCAGAGCAACACTACTGAGTTTGTTGATGGTAATTCTGTCACATGACTGAACATACAGCAGAGACTGATCTCAATGATTTCTGATCCTGAACAAATCACTTACACTGTAGTCTTCCTAGACTGCCTGGCCATAAAAGAAAAGAAATATGCCACCAAAAACATACACTCAAATATTTTATTGGACCGCCTTTAGCTTTGATTACAGCACGCATTCCCTGTGACATTGTTTCCATAAGCCTCTGCAATGTCACAAGATTTATTTCCATCCAGTGTTGCATTCATTTTTCACCAAGATCTTGCATTGATGATGGTAGAGTCTCCAGTAGCTCACAGACTCCAGCACATCCCAAAGATTCTCAATGGGGTTAAGGTCTGGACTCTGTGGTGGCCAATCCATGTCATGCTCCCTGAACCAGTCTTTCACAATTTGAGCCCGATAAATCCTGGCATTGTCATCTTGGAATATTCCCGTGCCATCAAGGAAGAAAAAATCCACTGATGGAATAACCTGGTCATTCAGTATATTCAGGTAGTCAGCTGACCTCATTCTTTGATGGACGTTGGTGAACCTAGACCTGACCTCCAATGGGAGGCTAGTACCTATTTGCTTAGTTAAATCCAGGTGGCAACTTTTTTTTATTTGGCCAGGCAGTGTATGATCGTTTTTGCTTCTGTTTCTCTAATATGACAGTCTCAGCATTCCACTTATTATTTCCAGTAACACCAAAAAATACACACACACACCCACACACACACTGAACTATCCACTTTACCACTCCTTTCCTTCTGTTTGTCATTATAGAATTTCCAAGTCCATAGAGTCATGATCATTAAAGTGTGTTTCCTCATAGTTAAACACAATTCACTCAGCCAGTCCAAGCAAGTGTTGATGGACACCAGTCCACATTGGATCACTGGTTAATCTGAGTCAGAATCTGTTGGAATTGGTCTGTGCTTGCGTTCTGGTATTTCTATACTCCTGGGAACATGTTCTTAAAACAGAAAAAAACCTATTGTATTGACATTGTCAGGATATATGGTGAAAGCTTTAGATTTATTTTGAAGTTAGGTTTAGGATTTGAGTGAGATTAGAGGTTAGGGTAAGCATCAAGATTAGAGATATGTTTCCTTTATGTGAGGTTAACATAAGGGTTCAGGGCAGCCATGGTTTGACGCACAGGCTACAATTGGTTCTAAAATTGGACAACAATGGAATGCAGGAAAAACACAGATACACAATTACAGTACATACAAATTATATAATTTTGAGATGTTTGGTGGGCCGGGTGACACTGAGGAATGAGTCGCATAGGATCCGGGGGCCTTAGTTTGAACATGCCAAGGTCATTTGGGGGTTACTACATGGTGGGAAAAATGATGTTACTGAACGAAAAGTTTCCAATGGACACAACAGAATCTGACCAAGATAAGCCGCTTGGGAGTCGTTCAGTACCTCTTCTCTGGGTGGATTAAACACACACACACACACACACGCTGTCCCATTCAGTTGACTGTGCACACATCTGCACATGTGCCTGTCTGTCTGCCACTCTCTCCCTGCCTCTGTCTCTGTTCCCTGCCTGTGCTGACTTCTCGTGGTGGCGCCTCATCCAGATGAACGAGTCCACAGCGACTCGGAGCTGTGGGTATTTTCTCCTTCTCTCGGGTCTTATTGGAAGCACAGTCTCTACTCCCTCCCACACATCTGTTTCTCATTTGCATCCTGGGTCTAAGTTCAGTGAGAGATGTGGGGAGAAAGGAGGAGACGGGAAGGTGGAGGAGGAGGTGTGCGTGGCGGGGGTATTTGGTGGGTGGTTTGGTTGAAGCACATAGAACTGCTCAAGTTCTGTGCGTAGAGTTCTTATTATAATTTCACCATTTATTCTTTGTTTCCAGTGTTTGAAACAGATGTTTACCTGCCTGGTTTTACAGTAATGAGGGTTTGTAAAAAGTCAATCTCTGAACCCGAATATGAGACAACAGCTCGTATTATAGCAGTTGATTATTCATTCAACTTCATCCTATTATCCATTGACGAGTCACAAAGGGCCAGCGGTCTCCTCAACAGACACCCAAATCACAATGTAACATATTGTAATCCCTCCTGCGGAGTCTAATCCCACTTGAAGTTATGTTGCGGTTAATCGTGCAAATAATTTGTTTAATATGTTTACTTGTATAATAAAATAAAGTAAAATATGTATTGACAATTCCAGCTATTTAGCATCATTTACTTAAATTAACAAAGAGCTATAGATAATACAACAAAACATTACTCTTAATCCAAACGTACTATTTGTGTCGTAAAAACTGAAACAAATAGCTAATTGAATCCAGGTATTCACATAGCTTAAAGCAGGCATGGACAAACTAAGGCTCAGGGGCCTGATGTGGCCCATTGAGCTTTTTACAGGAGCCCGCCAACCTTGTCCAAATTAAATATTTTATTTATAATGGCATTACACATCTGCGCAATGCCTGCGATCCACCAGCAGATGATGTTATAAAGACTTAGCATTTATGGCTTTTACATACCATTTATCTTAGTTCAAACGAACGTTTCATTTGGCGTCCCTCCACGTCCAATTTTGTAACCAATCGTGGCCCGCAAGTAAAAAAAGAAATTGCCTATGTCAGGTTTAAAGTGAGTTAATTTAAAATAATTTCTTAAGGAGTTGTTTAAAGTCACTTAACATAGTTTTAAGCAGGTAACGAGCAGAGAGCTAAAACAGCATCATATATGGAGCACATATATAAAGTGTATCAGTGCACATATCACCATGTTATCAATGAAGTAGACTGCATTGTCTCTGACAGCTCAAAGCCAATTTTCTCTTTTCTTCCATAATGGGAGATTTCATTGAACGGCGACTTTAAAAAGAGCTCCTGTCCTTCATTATTCATGTTAATTTATGCAACAGAAGAGCCACCTAATAAAATTTTGGAATATATAAGTGTGTCCTGGTCCGGGGTAATGAGATATGCCAATAATAATATGTAAATTTAGTGAATTATTGAATAGGCATGACTGAGGATTTTATATTAGTTTGCATGTTTATCTCACAAAAATCCATCAATTTTTCACAGCGTTCCTCATGCCCCGACCAATAAGTAAATCTAATCAAACACCAAAATCAATAATTCAGCTGTTTATATGCTGTTGTGTGTGTGTGTGTGTCTGTGTGTGTGTATGCGTGTACTACAGTGCGTTTAGTTTTGTCTGGTCTTTATTTATAGCAGGGTTACCCGAAAATTTTGGAGGGGCTTCACCCAGGGGAGAACTGCTCCTCCTCTGACACTGAAGTCTGTAATTAGACAGTGAATTAATTAGCTGCATTCAAATCAATGGGAAAAATTAAATTTGGATGAGAAAAGATTCACTGTATTAGAAAAAAAAAAAAAAAAAAAAAACACTTAGTCTTAATAATGAAGTGGTTTTGGACAGATTTAACATTTTGTTGCCCCCGTTGTTGTAATGAACCCAAAATATAAATAACCTTTCCAAACTCACTCATTATGTCAAAAAAGGCATCTCCAAATTAATCTCACAGATTAAAGCTAATGTATGAACGTTAAAGTGAAAAATGTTATATTTATTCCAAGATTTATTCAAGCAATGGCTAAAGTTGCTCTGCAGGTAGATTAAAAATCTAAAGAAAACATTTAACTTGAAGTTATTCACAACTGACCCATAAGATATAAATAAAAATATTATAATTAAAATGCAGATATAGCTAAATAGGACAGAAAAGGGGATTATGTAGGTCAGCAAAGATTAAATATAAAAAGCAGCTTAAGTTTTGTAAACAAAATTGTGAATGGTCTAGACCAGGGGTGGGCAAACCCTTTGACTCTTGGGCCACAATGGGTCCCAGAATTAGACACAGGGGCCGAGTCAAGAGCAGAAAGATTGAACTTTTATACAACTAAGATAAATAGCAGGTAAAACTAATGTATAAAATCTACAATGCTAAACTTCTTATAGCCTTTCTGGTGTCATCTACTGTCATTGCATGGAAAAGACATAAGTTTAATGTTAATACAAATCAATTATTTAATTTTGGCAAGGCTGTCGGGCCGCATTAAAAAGCTTAACTGGCCACATCCGGACCCCGGCCCTTAGTTTTGCCCATGCCTTGTACAGTGTTGCTGTATAAGGGATGGATGGAGATGTTATCCACAGCCCCCTGTCTGAAGGGTTCCCATAATATGACTATATTTTATATGTGTTACATTAAATCAGATGTGCGCATATATATTGGGTCCTCAAATTTGACTAAAATTGGCTAAAGACTAAATTGTTTCACTCTTTTCTACATCACTAATGGAGACATATGTGAAAACGTTATTAATATAATCAGGGCAGTGGTTACCTAGTGGTTAAGGAACCAGACTTATGTCCAGAAGTGTCCAGAAGTGTCCAGATTCTACCAACTGACAAATTACCATTGAAGTGCTCTGAGCATGGGCTCGTCCCCACTTACTGATAAATGCAGAAGTCACAGTTAGTTGTGCTTTCCTTTCTCACTAATGATTATATAAATTAATAGTAATCAAGAAACGTTTCATGGACCGGATTTAATGGCAAACAGGCCTTATCCTGGCCTCGCCCCATAGTTTGCCTAGGTCAGGGATAAATTATAATATTAATGGTAATATCTTTTTATTATAAGTATTGGTAGCAGTAGCAGTAGAGGTATAATACTTCATTGTGACACATATGGGTCCATTGTCATGTCTTTCCTTGGGACCCAAATTTCTTGACAGCGCCCCCTTTTTAGGTAATCCAGATGGAAATCCCTTAAGATCTGAAAATTACCAAATAGTAGCTTAAAAATAGGTTTAGGATTTAAAAATTCTACCATTCCAGTTTATACCCTGAAAGTAGTAAAAAAAATAATATGTCATAGAAGTAAAATCTTTACTGACAAATAGTTTTTTTTTTATAGTTTTACCATTTAAAATTTTAGAGCAAATTCAAGTAAAACAAAATAGTAAACAATCTTAAATCAATGGAGTTAATCAACCATGGTCAGTTATTTCCAAAGTGCTTATTTAAACTACCCTGCTCTGCCATTAGCTGTTGTGTGATAACTGCAGTAACCATATTAAAACAGCAGTGATAGTGTGTATGGTGCTGAACATATGTAATAAACTGTACTGTACTCCACTGCAGCCTGAGGAGCTTGTGTGAAAAAAAAAAAAAAATGTGCCGAACGTGTTTTTTCTTTTTTTTTATTTGTATCTTATTCTTCTCTTTTTCGTCTTCGTCATCTTCCTCATTCCCCCGCCTCATTTGCAATGATTATGTTATCAGGGCAGCCAGGCAAAAGGGTGGAGCAACCATAATTTCAGCACTGGATTAGGCAGAAATAACGAGGTCACCAAGTTACAGTTGCCATGGTAACCACACATCCAAGAACACAGGATGCCATTGCTAAAAAAAAAAAATAGAAAAAACAGGGCCCGGGATTTTTTTTTTCTTCTTTTTTTTTTTACCCCCATCTGTGTCTCCCCGTCTCTGTCTCTCTTCCTCCATCACCTCTTCTCTCCTTCTCCTCCTCCTCCTCTTTCTACTCCTTGTCTCGCTCATGAGGAGCGGAGGGGAGCAGTTCACTTTCACTTGCTGTGTTTTCACTGCAGCCTTTTGTTTCCGAACATATTTGGAATAATAAACTGGCTGTTGGGAAACATTTGCATGTTTGCTGCTGTTCTGTTCTCTGTCATTTTCACCTGATCCATAAAACTCATTAGGAAACATCTTTCTCCTCACCTACCTCACCCCGACCACACACACCTCCCACTGCTTCAGATGACAAAAAACTCCCAAGTTTGCTGTATTGTTTGTCTAAGTTTGTTGAAGTTTGTAAGTTTTTCTTTTTTTGGTGTCAAACAGACGGAATTGTTCATTTAAAATACCTCCTGCTGTTACAGTTAAATTATAATAAAATGGCATAAAAATATGATGTGTTTGACAATTCGATTGAAGGTAAAAAAAATGTTGAATTTGTATTGAAATTTAATTTGGATTTGCGATGAAGACATAAAGTGAGAACTTCTGAGCTGTAGAGCAGAAAAGGCAAAAAGTTTGCTTTACACGACTGACTGTCAATACGGACACCAGGTTAATTTTTAAGTGTAAAACAAGTTATTTACCAAGGATATAATAAAAGCTAATGCAATATATTAGCTGAAGTAACCCTCAGCTTAATAATGTCCTAAGGCAGAAATTTATATTATACTATAAATTAAATTATAACTCACAAACATAAACAGAATCACATGAGGCTAGAAAAGAGCAAAAAGCTGTTTTATATGAAATTAAAAAACTTAAAACTTAAAAATTTTTTATTTAAAATATTTGAAGAGAAACAAATGATCCATATAAAACTGGGCAATAAAGTATTCCAACATAATTACAGCATAACTATGAAAAATATGTGTACATATATAAATATATATACATACACACAAATGTGCAGCATGTATCTAAATAAAATAATGCGTATAACAACAATACTACTTCTCTCTGTCTCACTAAATGCATATAATGTCTATATATATATTTATATCTCTCTCTATGTATATATGTATGTATTTATATATATATATATATATATACACATACATACATTAGACAGGTTATGAGTTTAATGACCTCAAATCTTGTTTCATGACGGCAAATATTTTGCTGTTAGCATGCAAATTGCTTTTTCTACATTAGGCAAGAAAAAATATATATTTTCCCTCAATCATAAATGATAATCTCAGCCTTTGTAAATATATTTCCCTAGAGAAACATCGCATCAGCCATGTAAATATAAAATTAAGGAATTTTCTTGCAATAAGAATTTTTTTTTTCTCTTTTTGGAGAGGGAACTCATTGATCTGACGCCCTGGTCTGAGCATTCATTTGCATTGAAGCTGCCTGGAGCGTGTGGGCTTCTGTTCAAACATTTCACTTCCCATCTCACACCTGTGTACAGTTGTTGGTGAGCCTGTAGCTCAGGAAAGTGTGTCATTGCTGTGAAAATTTCAATAATAAGCAGGTCTGGGGAACTGCATCCAGTGCAGAGGTGTTATTTTGAATCACTATTGATCGTTTTGTGGGGAATGATGGCAGTTACACAGAGCTTAACAAGGAAGAAATGCTGTGGAGAATTCCAGATGATACAGGGACACAGGTCCAACATGACAGGGCAGACACTGAGGGAAAATGAAGCAGAGAAACACACTTGGACTGTGTGTCTGTGTCAAAGCTTTAGGTAAAGAACCTCGACTAGGTATGGGTAACCTATGGCCCGCGGACCGGATGTGTCCCACTCTGCTTTTAATTCAACCGGCAAATGAATAGAAATTGATTAATATGAATATTATACCACCCCCCACCCCCCTGCATTTCTTGCATTCCCTGAATAGAGGCAGGCAAAAACTCTAATAGCATTTTGGCAGACATGACTTTTGTCAGTAATTTGGGAGCCGTGGTGTTCTAGTTGTTAAGGGATTTGACTGGGTTCTGGAGGGTTCCAGGTTCAAATCCACCAATTGCCGGCTTACCCCACACACTGCATCCTGGCCACTCCAGATGTCAGATATCATTATGTGCAGTGGTGTGTATTACAATATCACAATGACAAGGAGTTTCCTTTCCATCCTTCCTTATTGTAGTTTATCTGAATGTTCTATCTATCTGCCCCTGACCCAGAAATCAGTCAAATTTTAGAACCCGCAACAAAAGTTCAGACATTTTAGACATCTTCATTTTCCATCACCACAAATGGTGTCCAAATCACACTGCACCAGTGTATGCTTTGCTATGAGCCTTTCTGTGGGTGGTGAACCCACTGGAATTTATGTTGTTCGTGATGGAGCTACACTCTCAGCACCTCAATAACAACCTGGCAGCTGGTGGATTCTAACCTAGTTCTAAACTTGCAGACCAAAATCTGCTTCCTTAACTACTGGGCCAACATTGCCGCTGGACGCATCTTATCTGGTAAAAACACTGCTTTGGAGATCGGAACTTATATTAAGCAGTAAAGAAATAAACTTTGGCCACCAAATATTGAGAACTAGTAAAAAGTAGTTAGAAAAAGAGACTGTTTGATGCTTTATGGGTGTTAATTCGTACGTGGTTAGTTACCATGAGGGTTAGTAGGATGGGAAAAAACAGAGATAGAGATAGAGGCAAAGCCATCTATTGAGGAGACAAAGAAACTATAGAGAAATTGTAAAAAAGATAAATATAAAATAATTCAATAATAGTATGGAGAAGTTTGCTGAGCTGGATGAAAAATCCTAACTCCCCCCTAAGCCCTAATTTCCCTTTTTTGTGATGGATCTTGTTTATTGCAGTTATGTGTCATGGACGTGTCATGGACATTTACTCTTTCTTATACACTGCAAGAGAAGTAAAGTAAAAAACAAACTTCTCTCTGGAGAGAGAACTCTATGGAATAACCTTGAACAGGTTAAGTTTGTCTACCACGGCAGTACTTGTTTTGTTACGTACAATAACAGTAAATGGTGGGACTGACTTTCTATTCTATTAAAACATTAAACTATTTTTCTAAGTTGAGGATTTTTTTTTTTCTCATTTCCTTAATTGAAAAAAGAAAAAGTCCTGCCTTCAAATTAATCAAGGAAACACAACCTAAACAGCTTGATCTTTTGTCTTTAAATTTAATTGAAATTAGAAAAAAAAACTTTTTTTCCCCCTTCTGATGAAGAGTGGAGGATTATTTTGCATCTGAGATATTCTCTTTGCCTTATATGAGGTAGCAGAGAGAAAGGGCTGTTTACGTGTGTGCGTTTTGTATGCATGTGTATTTGTGTGTCCAGAACTGTGTGTGTGTATGTATGTGTGTGTGTGTGTGTGTGTGTTCAGTGTGTGTGTGCGCGTCAGAGCCTGTGTGCAAGGCTGCTGCCATGCCTACGAGATGGGGGGATGGTAGCACAGTAGCACAGCCAGCAATTCTTCTTTCTCCGTATTTTTTTTTTATCCTTATTTCTCCACAACACCAAGTTTGTCCTTCCATCAACTGCAGCTTTCACCACTGGAGCGACCGTTAGTTAAAGATGCAGCGCGGAAAAATCTATTGACTAACTAAGATTTTAGAGATGTTTATTGATTAATTTCGCATTGTACACATGCTCATTGATCCTTAAGGATGAGCAGCTACAGTGTGTTTTGCAACATGCGTTAATACTGTGATGGCAGCTTGTGTCGAATGTGATGCTGGAAATAAAGGTGTTTCACTATATTATCAGAGCCTGTTTTACTAAATTAAAAAATATATATATCATAGTTTAAGTCATCAGAGTAAACCTTAGAGACACATGTTTTTTTTTTCAATACCAAAATTCAATTCAACACTGTTAAAAAAAAAGTAGGATTTTTTTTTTGTTGTTTTTTTTTTTGCCCCTGACGAGAACACAGACTCTAATTTCCACCTCCCCCATGTTCTCCCACATCCTAACCTGTATTGCCTTCATCTGTTGATCGCAAAACCCTCCAAATACGTAAGTAAATTTGTAAAAGAATTAATGCAAAAAGAGGGAAAATGAATCCCTCTCTTTTGGCTCAATTTGGCTCAAACTGTAAGGCTAATGCTTCTCATGGTTAGAAAAAAAAAGGACAACAGATGGCAAATGGATTTTGGGCAAATGTGGATTGTTGTGCAGATGATAACAGTATTTTGATATTTTCCCAAATGTTGTTTAGTCAGTAGCATCTGTGGCCCACGACCTGGACAAAAGAAATTTTATACCAGGAAAATTCTAGATTCACAAATGTTTTTTTTTTTTTATCTGCAAACCAATTTAGCTTTTTTGAGAGAGCCAAAAAACTTAGGAATTATTTTCATTTCAGCTAAATTTATTAAAAGAAGTGATGTTTCTTTTATTAAACTGAAAAAAAAGTTTTTTATTCAGCTTAAAAAATAAGTTGTAAGAATACTGGTAGTTATTCAAGTCTTTTTTAGGAGCTAGTTTGTTAACAAATATACAGAAACAAAATATTACAGGAATAAAGGGAAGGCGTGTTGGAGGTGTGGTTAAGGAACTGGACTTCCAAAGGGTTTAAGGTTTAAATCCAACCCATGTCTTTTTTTAATCTGAAATGAGCAGATCAGAAAAAAAAATGTTATGTGGTCAACCCTAAGGGAAAGAAATACCAAAAACTTTGTTGGTATTAACAAATATAAAGTCAATATCACATCAGACATCAATTCAGTATAAGGAGATGTAAAAAGGTTTGGCCATGACAATGACCTCAACAAGCTTAAATCTAAAAAAAAATATCTACAAACAAATCCTGTCTATATGCCACAATTGGTCCCTGGGCCAGAGTTTGGACATGACTGGCATAAAGACTCCCCTAAATTCAGCTTACTTAGACTGGCATGACAGATAATTAGGATCCCAGTATTTGCCATTGACAGCCATTGGGTCTAACCTCCACATGACCTCACTCTGTCTCAGAAATATTGGCCACAGCTCAGGCTGATGTCTCGCTCAGCGGCCGAGGGGCATTTTTGTCGGCACTTTGCATTTGGCGCTGCTTTATACATCCAAAACATCTGCAGCGGAGTGGAGGAGAGGAGAGGAGAGGAGAGGGGACGGGAGGGGAGGGGAGAAGAGGAGGGGAGAGGGGGGTTGAGGCGGCGGTTGAAAAGATGGGGAAATGTGGTTGAGGTGAAGGTGGCGGTGGTGGCGCAGAGAGATGTGGGGGAGGCAGGGAGGCAGGCAGGCAGACTGTGCTACAAAATCTGACGAGGACTTTTGAAAAGGGCTGAATCCCAAGGAGAGAAGCTGCTGCTGCTGCTGCACTACAGACAGCAACCAAAACTATCTTTTTTCCACTGGCAGTGCAGAGAGATAAACAGAGAGAGACATAATTAGAATAATAATCCTCGTGAACATGATGGCATAACTGACAAATATTGCAGTTGGGACAAATTTACAAGGGGGAAGTGTGGGAATACCTTGTACAGAAAGTATCAACAACGTAATTTAAGATCTTTTCAGAGTTTGATCGCAGCCTTGGCTTCTCATGGTTAAACCTTGTGGGTTTATTTATTGTGTTAAAGTCTGTTTTTTTTTTTTTTTCTATTGGGCGGGGTGGAGGAAAGCATTTAGAGTTTTAAAAAACTCCTTTACCAGAAAATAATTAAATTTCTTTTACTTTTCCATATTGCTTTGTATAAGTCATGGGAGACGCAGTTTTCTTTATTACATTCCCCAGCTCTAATAATAATAATAATAATAATAATAATAATATAAGGGCAGTGGTGGCTTAGTGGTTAATGAGGCAGACTAGGGTCTGAAAAGCATCAGGTTTGAATCCATCAGCTGCCATTGAGTTAAAGCAAGTATTAAACCCAAGTTTATAAAACCATGTTTGATGTGTTTTTTGACTTTGTTTCCCATGGATCCATAGCTCAGAGGTATCTGAGGAGATTATTTGGTACAACAGCAAAAAAAAAAAAAAAAAACTCTTGTGTTAATTTAAATAAAAAGCCCTTGGATGAGAGATTGATTTTTTTCAAGAAACCTTCAATGTCTAGTTGCCCTCGAAGAAACTTTTTTTGGATTAAATGATCTGAATGACTGAGAACCTATACAGACATTTAAGCATTTTAATGTACAATCTAGATATTTTTCTTCCAACTTCTCACATCTTTCACAAAAGCATTTCACCCTTGTATTCATACCATCACTGCAGTTGTATTCAATGATAAACAAATCTCCTGGAGACTTGGAGAACATTTGTCTTTGGTGTTTTCTTTGGTATCTGTCCAGTTTATCCAGATTTAATATTCTTCAGGCAGAGAACCCTGCATGGTCTTTAGTACATTCCAGCCCCTGACTATCATCCTGGGGATACAGTAGTTCTCACCAGTGTCCAAGTTCACTATGTGTTGAGTGGACTCCAGTTGCCTGTTGAGATTTTGTTGTGATTTCAATGTTTTTTTCTTCTTTTCCTTCAGTTTTAGGTGTGCATCAGGGCAGTATTATTGAACGCCTTCACTTCCACAGCAAGGGGAATTTTCTGTGGATTTGATGCCTCTCCATGTTTATGTTGGTAAAAAAATATTCTGGAAATTTCTATGTGAGAAGATCTGCATCTAGTCTAGATCAAATGGTTCTAGGCAGATATTAATTTCTTTTTACGTCTCCTCAGTAGAAAAGCTACTCATTCTCCTCCGTTCTTACCAATTAATTCTCTTCATACCTCTATTCCAATGTCACCTAAATCACATTTTACAGAAATTCCATTTTGGCCACTGACATTCCTTGACCAGGCCAGTTGCTCTGTGTGACCAAATCACAAACTTTTTCCAATACCAACAAGTTTTGGTCTCTACCTTGGTAACTTTAACAGATTCTTTGTGTAACTTTTCTTTCCACTTCTTGACACTTGATAATCAGTTTGTAGAAACTTCTACTGCTTTTTAAGAACTAACACTCTTTCTTTTTTTTTCTTTTTTTTTTTTTACCAAAGTCTGAAGCCAGTAAGAGAAAGTAACAAAGAGTCAAAATAATT
>JAFBJS010000220.1:0-73063 GCA_016785265.1 Paraplagusia blochii | reverse complement strand
GAAACACACTCACGGGACCCCATGTATACTGCTGTCTCTTATACACATCTAGATGTGTATAAGAGACAGTCATACGTCGTCTGCACTAAGGACATTGGTGTAACATAGGCTCAGTGGGCTGTATTTAAACCTGTGTCTGGGCTAAAGAGAAGATTTTTGGCCTTTTTTATAAACAACCAAACAAACAAACAAACAAACAAAAAACACATCAGTTATGCCAATCATGGGATTCAAACAGACAACTTTCGTATCACCAAATCAACCCTGAAAAACAATGCTGTTGAGGTTTTGGCCATGGGAGCTTAACAAAGGTAACAGTTGAGAAAGACAGAGAAACAGAAATATTTCACATTGATTTTTTTTTTTTTTTTTTCATGATTTTGTGCCAGAATAATATATTTGCCAATTCTTAAAGTGACCAGTAATCCTTTTATTTTTTTGTTTTGCTATATTATTTTCCTAGAAAGAGTGAAACTGCAGCTTTATAAATAATTCTCGTGTGTTCACCAACTGTGGTGAATCCCCGGCTCTGTGCAAAAGTCTCAGGAGAAATTCTGTTAATGATTAATGTTTGCTGAGATTGTACGACCACAATCTACATAGGAGAAGCTGTGGATAATTTCAGACATGATCATGAATTCATTTTAGTCCTTTTCTTCACAAATAATCGCATACATGAAATAAGATAAATAACAGCAGAGCTGTTTTGTTTCACGTTAAAAGAGAACGCAAAGGCTCTGAAAAGATTCTCAGTTGAATGTTTTTTTTTTTTGTTTTGTTTTTTTTAAAGATAATTCTCTATTCTTGTTTTTGCAACCATAACTACACTGCTGTGGTGATGAAGAATACCCAGCATCGCTCGGTGATCTGAGTCATAAGACCTTTTCAAGCGCAGGCTCCTGAATCAAAATTGTACAGAATGAATGCAGAACCCAAACAAAGGCGCAGAGACAATGTGAAAACAGTCATTTCTGTGTTTTCCAAAGCTGTAAACAAACTTACAGCAACTATTTCTCCTCTGTCTGCTCTCGTCTCAGTGAATCTATTCTCCCTCTGCTTTAGTGTACTGTAGTCCCCACTCTGCATCTTCTCCAGACCTTTACCAGGGAAACCAATAGATGGAGCTGTGGGTTTAGAGGAGTAGGGAAAGAGGGAGCTGAGAAGAGGGCCGACTCTCCTCCTCTGTCTCCTCCTGTACTTCAAGTTGAGACACAAGTGTGGAAAAGCCACTGTTTTTCCAAACTACAGGGCAGCCTCATTAGTGGAGCTGCATGTGCTGATGTCCCTTTGTTCATTATTGGTAGAGAGTGTGTGTGTCTACGTCAGTGGGCTTGAGTGAAATGGAGAATCTGGTGGTGTCATCACTACTGTATACCATGTCTCCCTGTAGACTTTGTCACCATTACCTTAATGACGGTTTCCTGATGATTCAGGAAGTAAGCGTTTTCCCTGTATGTAGGTAAAGTGGTCACTTTTTTTTTTTTTTTAACTGCAAGAGAATCTCAGGAAACACGCTCACGGGACCCCATGTATACTGTATGTGTGTCGGGTTGTTTGTGTGTAGCACGTGTCTCTCTCTCTCTTCTTCTCTCTGGCTCTCTCTGTGTCTCTCTGTCAGGTTTCCTGCTGTGCAGAGCAGCTCGGAGCTCCAGTGAGGGTAAAATTCCATTCTCTCGGCGGAGCAGAATTCTGCATGAGCCAATTCCCAGGAGACACTGCTCTGCATGTCCTCCAGACAGCCGAGCTGAGGCACAGGCTCAGGCTCGCTTATTAACTGACCTGGGGAGGGGAGGAGGAGGAGGGAGGAGGAAGGGAAGAGAGGAGGAGGAGGGAGGGAGGGAGCTGAGCGGTGGTGGTAGTGGTGGAGGAGGTGGAGGAAGAGGGGGGCAGAGATGGAGAATGAAGGAGGAGGGGGAGGTGAGCCCGGGGAGGCAGGAGGAGGAGGCGGGTGAGGAGGGTGTTGGGAATTATGGTTGTGTGTGTGTGTGTGTGTGTGTGTGTGTTCATGTCTGAGTGTGATCAGGGGTGATGGGTTGTGAGGATGTGTGTGTACATGTGCACAGCCCTTCTGTTGTGTATGCGTGTGCACTCTCAGTAGCATGAGTGTGAGTGCGTGCACGCACCCACTGTTGTGCGTGTATGTGTGTGTTAAAGGCAGAACTGGTTGAAAATATTAACTCTTTGCACGCTGAGCTGCTTTCCTGCAACAAACTGAGTGGAGGGAAATAAAAGTGTGATTTTTTTTATTTTTGTATTTTTTTGTCGGGTTGTCACCTTGTTAGTGGCAGTGCTGTTTCACAAAAGGCTGGTTAATTACCTTAAATATGTCATTTTAACATTTCCTCATCTAATAACTATGTAATTCCATAGCCTTCTGTTGTACGACCCTTCGTTTTTTTTCCATTTTTGGCCCCGTTCGTCTCACATTGTGCCTCTCCACTCCCTCAGCTGAGTGTATTTGAGCAAATATAAATGGAAACACAGGCTATTTCTGAAGTAGAACTAAATGCCTCTACTTTCTGTATTAATCTGTTTACATTAATTTTTTTGTTCCTGTGCGCAAATATTGGTTTTCAGTTTCCGTGTGTCATTGCATAATTGCCTGACATGACTGTGAGACTCATTTATCTCCAGCGTGAGGAAATAGCATTATTGAAAAGTGCTTTTCAATTACAATTTGTTTAACTCAAATAATGAAATTAAGTATGCCGCTTCAAAGTTTTACTTTTCCTTCTTTATTATTATTATTATTCCATCCCAGCAGCAGCAGCGGCAGCAGAGAGGGAGGAGAGGGAAAAAAAAAATAAAAAAAATCACTCACGGCAAAATGCAAATGAGCCTGGAAGCTATTACGATGCTAATGAGATTCTACCGTAGAAGTTGCTGCTCCGGCATCCGGGTTATATTTCATCCTTATTTGGAAAACAGTTGTGTTCTCAAAATAGGAGACACGTTTTCCAGTGTTCACTGCGAGCTTTTACTGTGTGTGGGGTCTGAGCAACATCACAAAGGTCAGGAGTCATTACAATAACAGGCATAAAGATGCTTGCTCGCACCATCCTTGTTCGGATCAGCCTGAATCAAATCCCTGAACTTACTCTTGTCTTTATTGCCCAGGTCTCAGACATGAACAACAGTTGACTTTGTCATTGCATCTGTATGATCTTGGCCTGGTGCATTTTTTCTTGGTCTGCCCAAACATCAGATTTAATAAACCCCATTTTGGAACAGACCTTAATGTCCAGAGCTGCTTTAATACAGAAAAAAAAAAATAAAAATAAACAGTATAATGTCACTTTTTTTTAAGACAGAGGATATCACAGAATCATTTTATATATTTTTTTGTTTGTTTTGTTTTGATTGACTCAACTCCTAAAATTATGTTCAACCTGAAATTTATGAATAGGAAAGTAAATTTATTGGGTAGGAATGTTTCTGGAGCTGTGCAGACATTTACTTGCAAATGCATCAATAGATTCTTTCCCCATCAATATTTAATCCGGCTCAACTAAACTGCACAGTCTTTACCACAATGCAGTTCTCAACAAACGAGGCACATATTAAATATAAAGTAGAATCCATTCTGTAGAAGTTTTTATGTCTGTCCATGTCCAATTAAAGTAAACACAACGGACAGATGATGGCCTGATCTAGGATCAGTTTATAATTTTTTTATGTGTATAAAATGAAAAAATATGGGTGGCTTTCATCATTTTCTTTTCTTCCAGTGATTGTGCTTTTGAATGGACGTATGTCCATTCCGTGAAATGGGAATCAGACATAGACAGACCAAACACACATGGTCTTGCTGTTTAGCCAAGCAAAATACAGTGGCTTTTTACAGTCTCTATTTCACAGTGAAATCTATTTTTAGCAACTTTCATCATCTGCCTGCCAATCATTTGTGTATTCATTTTTTTTTTTTAATTTCTAAAAAAAAAATAATAACAACCAAACTCTTTCTGGTACCTCAAATATCACAATCTACCCTCATGTCTACACATGTTTAACTTAAGATGAGACTGAAAGAAAAAAAAAAGACAGAGGCAAAGGCAAATGGCTGCGATGGTTTACAGCAGCTTCGGCAGACACATCAAACACGCCAACAACTTCATATGTTTTCACTTGGCTGTAAACATGATGAGCCGTGTTCCACACTCCTGCGAACACGAGCAGCGTCGGTGCATTCAGGTGCAAAACCTGTAGCATGGCGGTTGGGAGGGTGTGCAGTTTGAGCGCTAACGGCAGGCAGGCAGGCAGGTAGGAAGGTAGGGAGATGGGGTACGTTACCATAGTAACACCGAGAGGGAAGCCAGCAGAAACAGAGCGTCTATATGTGTCCTGACCCATTTCCATTCTCATCCACAAGTGTTTTGTCTCTCTTACCTTGGTGTTTCACAACTAAAAGCACCTCTGCTTCTACTTCTTCTCGTCCTTCTTCTTCATCTTCATCCTTGATGCATTTAAACAAATGGTCAAGGCCGGAAACAAGTTGTGATACACAGAACTCCACACTTCAACTCTCAAGGTAGATGGGGTTTACTGTTAAATTCAATTCAATTCAGTTCCCTTGTCCCTGAGCGAAAAAAAAAGAAAAAAAAAACATGTTGGAACAGGAAGATGCATAAAAGAGAAGAACTGATGTCATTTCATGGTCTGAAGTGCGCTGAAGGTGGCTCCCCACAAACAAAGCCCGACTATGGAAGAAGGAACTTTTAACAAGCAGTGTAGAGGCTAGACCCACAGACCATTTAGAAGTGAACATAGAAAAACTTTGTCCAGTGATTGGTCCAAAATCACAGCAAAAGCCAAAAAACCAAGATGGCTACTGTTGAAAGTAAATCTATGTGAATGTTTTTGCAGAAAATATCAGAGACCAAATTAACTAAACTGGACATAAAAAAGTGAAAAAAATAAGAAATATTTCCTGTTGCTTGTTGTCGGAGAAGTTTGTAGTCTGTAAACAAAGCACAAACTCCATCCATTGAGTTGATTGGTTAAAAGCAACATGCATTTCTATACAATATCGATACATGCTTTCTTTTCATTCTTTTAATGAAAGATCTCAGAAACATCATTCTTTATTCACTACAATGAAAAACTATGATATGCTTTTATATTTTTCTACAATATTTCAGAATGCTGTGGAAAAAAACACTTCTATTTTGCAACAATTGTATTTAAGCTGTAAGATTAGACAAAGGAGGAGGATTTAGTGTGAAGGACAAATTCTACAAAGAAAAGATATGTGAAGAAAACCTTGGTAATAAAAAAGTAATCAATTTATCCTTGACAATACAGTTTATGGTGTATTACTTTTCTCTATGAAAACCACTGCAAAATATCAATATAAGATACACAAGATCGGTGCAGTGACCAAACCCCGACGCCCAGCTTTGATACCAACCAGTCCATAAATTCCAGGTTGTTTCAAGAAGCTTGAGAGATACTATTATATCTATGAGTCTATTCTGATAGGTGAGTTTTTGGACCAGCAGGGGTAAGAAAAACAGGTTTTTTTAGCTGCACTATTAGTTTGATTTATATAATAACATTTAGACCAGATGTGGGTAAACTTTTTGACTCGCTGGCTAATTTGGTCCTAAAATTAAAATTGGACACCAGGGTTGTTTGACCTAACGATGAATGGCACGTTAAAGTCATCTATAAAACCCATGATGATACAACATCATATAGCATAGTACGATGTCATCTACTTAGTTATAGGTATAGATTATATACAATAAATTATTTACTTTGGAAAAGATTTGCGGGCCGCATCAAGAAGCTCAACGGGCCACATCTGGCCCCCGGCCCTTAGTTTGCCCATGCCTGGTCTAGACTCGGAACAATACAGTAGATTATCATGAGACAACATGAATAGTGAAAACCTCTGTTTACAGACATCAGTACAATATAACAACAATAGCAGTAAAATCTCTTTGAGGAGCCGCTCTCTCCACTAGGTACTGCATTGTACCGGAGCCGCACTCCAACGGAAAGCGCTTTAGGCCAGAACCAAATCCTGTTAGAAATGTCAATTGAAAAGGTCTTCAGATATTAAAAATGTAGTTTTTAATTAAAAGGTTTATTAATAGATTTTTCAAACTTTTTTTTTTAATTACCCAACCAGATGCCTGAGGCGTTTGGATTACAACTTTTATCTCACACCATTCAGCCTGCCTGTCTCCATTCAGCCATTTTGGATTAAAAAGTCAGGCTTCATAAATGCTGTTCATTAATTCCCAGTGTGGGCAGTTAATGTGAGATTTCTGTTGCAACGTTATGCTTGGTCTGAGTGGCTATTTATTATTTTTTTCCGATTCCCGTGGATGCTTTATTGGCGCGGGCCCTAATCTGTCACAGAGGAGAACGTGGAGGACATCGTAATGGGTGTAGGTGCTGTGTTCTTCACTGCACTTTGGTGAAGGGGTCAGAATTTCAACAACGCACTCACGCAATATGGAGGACTTAGTTTAATTTGTGTCATTTTGTTTGTTGGAAACAATGGAATTATTAACATTTTCACACTGTGGATTAACTCTGATTAATTGTGATTAATTATGGTTTTTATTCACAATTAGTCCTGATTTCAAATATTCCTAAATAGAATATAGGCTCATATAATATGTGCCTCATTGGTTCAGTGGCCAGCGCGTCAGTCTCTGAAGGGCGTGAGTTCATGCCTCACACAAATTTTTCCCTGGTGGTGTGGTGGCTAGGATTCAGCGCTCTTACTGCTGCAGCCTGTGTTTGATTCCCGGTCAGGGAAACATGGAACCTTAATAAAGGTTTTCTTTATCTTAATATAGATCCTTTTTGTATATGTATGGTTGAGAAGAGAGACAAAGAGAGTCTTGGTCTGTTTATATGTGATATATGCACTATTAGTTTATATGGAAATTTTTAATTGGAGAAAATAAAGTTGGTGATTCTCAGTAGACTCTTATATGAGAAGTTATAGGATCTTAGATTTTTAGTTATTGTATCGTAGTGCTATCTCACTAACTCACTTGCACTCATTGAGGATGGTCTCGATGTTTGATTTGCGTCTGACCTGAAGATCCCTGGTCGCCACAAAAACAGGATTGCAAATAGATCAAGAGTTTGAAATTGCAACATCTATGCGTGTCTTCCAATTTCCTCCCACTTCCAAAAATCATGTAAAGCAGGTTGATTGGACACTAGGTTGAACATGCTAGTTATCTACTGTATGTTGTGGCTCTTTCACCTTCATTAGTGTCATATTCGCAGAACCTTTACTTTAGTTCCTGCTGCTGCACAGCTGGTAGTAAAAAGTAGCCTGGGGAAACTACGGCCTGAGGGCCGGATGTGGTCCCTTTGGCATTTTAACCCGGCCCACCAGACGTGTCCAAATCATACTGTTAAAGTCAGTTCTTTACCATTAGATAATTCATAAATCTTTTCATAATGTAGAAAAAGCTAGAAGCATTAGCCCTTTTCATGTATCTCCTCACTGAGTTTAGTCTAGTACCCAGTGTGGCTTGTGAATCCAAATATCTGCCCATACCTGCTACTCTGTGTAGCGGGGGCCATTGATTGTTAAAATTGTAGCATAATAGTGCATGACTTTAATTAGTACTCTGAAATAAAGTGTGTACTATATATAAACGCAGAAGTGGCTCACAGTATGGAGCAGTGTGATATGGGAGGCTGTTGTGGAGACTGCTGCCCCTAAGACCTAACAACGGATGCTGTGATGAAGATGAAGAACTGCATATATAGTACGATAGAGTAAATATGAATTTAACATATTCATTTGATATCAGTGCTAACTAAGGCTCGTGGACTGGATGAAGCCCATTTGCTTTTAAATTCTCCCCTGATTTCTGCTACAGTCATGGAAAAAATGATTAGACCACTCTTTCTTTAATTTCTTGTCCATTTAAAAGTCAGCTTCCACTTAATCTACATCCACTTAAACAAAAAGGCTCATAATTCTGTTTAATTTCAGAGCTGATTTCTGGCCATTTTGCATGGTTTTATTGACAGTGACAAAAATCACTTCCGTTCCTCTCATAAAGAAGTTGATTTTCAGAGCTGATTTCTGGCCATTTTGCATGGTTTTATTGACGGTGACAAAAATCACTTCCGTTCCTACATCACTAGCAATAACATTGTACTGACAAATACAGTGCTTTCAGTCATTGCATGGTTTTGTGTACATTGTTTATCACCTGTTCACACAGGTGATAAACCTTTAGTGGAACAAGGCATTAAAATGAACAAGGAATTGAAGAAAACAGCAGAGTGGTCTAATAATTTTTCCATGACTGTATCTATTGTCTTTATACTTCTGCATTTTGCCTGTAATTTCATGATTTGTCTTAATAGATAGATGTAAGAGGTGAAATGCATTTAGGGATTATACCCTGTACAACTTACATGTAGATACACCATGTATCTGCTCCTGAAGCTGCTCCTATGTCAGATTTAGGACCCAATGTGGCCTACAACTCCAATCGTTTATCAATACCTAATCATGATGGATCCCTTTTTGCCTGGCCATTTGAATACCAGCCAAAAAATCCAAAATAGTAAAAGAGGTCCATCAGAAAATAAGATAATTTTATCTGATCACAACAAAAACAACAACATTTAAATAAACTAAGAGACGGCCTCAACTCATGGGCTGCTTCTATGAACAGTTAACCACGAAACTCGGTACCAAAGTGGCACAGATTCACTTTCAGTTACTACCCAACCAGGTCACGGCACAAATATCAGTGCCAGTGCTGCTTCCATGAGCTGCTGCTGTTTCGTGCACATCGCCACATACAGCGTCGCACAAGAGCAGCTCTGAGACGGCGCTGCTGCAGCTCTGCTCCATGTATTAATGTGAGGCAGCCAGGATATTCCACTCTCCCAATATTTTACCCCTTCTCACTCACTCTTTCCTTCTCTTTGTGCATCTCACCCCTCTCTCTTTTCTCCTTCCATTTTTTTTTCACCAAACTTATAGACTGGGTCCATGCACAGAAATACACACAAAACATATATGTGAGTGCTATATATGTACAGTATGCAGCGAAGTCCACAGATGATCATGCTGTAAAGAAGAAAATGTAATTAAAACAATTTTGAATGGCAGTAAAACTAGGTTTAGTTCTTGGTTTTGTCTTACAACTCAGGTACTGTTGATTAAAAAACATGCAAAAAAAAGCAACATCTTTAGACTATAAAGTACATTTTTAGAATAGCATCCATTCAGTTAGTATGTTTCTCCGTTTTAATTGTATTTTTACTGTTTAAAAGCCCAAAGTATATCATTAAAATACCTATTTTTTTTTACATTACAGAACAAAAAGTACTCATACCAATTCACCAGAGATGGTGAAGGAACATCGTTTGCAGAATGACAGAATGGTAACAACAAATTTTGACAATAATCTGGTTGGTACAACATTTTGGATTTATGTGATTCAGCATTACAAGGCGGTTAACAAATATATATGTCTATATTGAAAAATATGTGTATATATATATATATATGTATATATATATATACACACACACACACATTTACTGTGGCAAATTGTGCCATATTATATATATATATACAGTATGGATTTATGTATAAACATTACATGTTTATGTTCATGTACGCAAAGACAAACCGTGCAACTCACGCACACGCACGCGTACGCGCACGACTCGATCTGACTTGAACTTTGCAAGAATGCAAAACTGAGTGCAGGTCTTAAGGGAGCAGGAAACGACTCCCCACTCCTCCCCCTGCAATTGTGCCCCTCCACAACCGCCTCCTCCCCCTCCTCCTCCTCCTCCACCAGCACTACCACTAACATCCTTCCCTTCCTCCCACTCTCCACCTCCTCCTCCCCTCGTTTCCTCCTTCTCCTCCTCCTCCTCCTCCTCCTCTGGCTATAGCCTAGAACTCGGCAGGCCAACTCACAGAGTGCAGCTCAGCCTCGGCAGCGGCCGCTTCCCACTCACTGGGGTCTTCAGCTGGAGCATCGCACTCCCATGTGCGCTGCCGCACTCGCCTCCGCTGGATGTTGAGATCGCGCCGCGCGCCTCACCAGGAAACACCATGTCCAATCCAAGCCACGACCCCTTCTACTCGTCCCCGTTCGGACCCTTCTACCGGAGACACTCGCCCTACATGGTCCAGCCCGAATACCGGATCTACGAGATGAACAAGCGGCTTCAGGCGCGCACAGAGGTGAGGGGGGAACGGGTGGAGGTTGAAGGCACGGTCCCGTCTGGGGCTCCGTACCCGTGCATGTCTCGTGAAGGTTAGGTGGAGGGAGAGAGGCAGGGATGTTGTTGTAGGACTTGGGAGATAGACGCACGACGGTCCGGGATGATACGGATGTGATGCCAAAGTGCCAAACATTCCGGTGTTGAAAGTGCACATGGGTGAGCTGTCAAATAAACCATCTGAATTCACAGAAATGATAAATAACGATGTTTTCAACCCGGTATTCAACTTCAGCCTAATTCGGTTTACGGAGGAGATGCGTTCACGTGGCCAATTAAGTTTAATTTGACTCGCAGAAGGTGTTGCCTTCACGTGGCCAATTAGCATGCGTAAATTAGAGACCAGGGCATCACATTACTCAGATGTCGACGGAACTACATTTAACTACTGTGTAGCTTGTCCCAAACTAATCAAATTGACCAGGTTAGTGATTCTAATAAGGATCAGGGTAAATGTACTTTTACTTTTACCATAGATCATTAATTTTAGTTTAGTTATTTTAGTTATTATAGTTTTTATACAGTAATATATCCAGGCACCAAAAGGCATCAGTGGAAATATAATTTAAATTTATCCAACGCTGAGGCAAAGTCACCTTTTTCTTCGCTTGCCCTTCGTTTTTTTATGCATCTCTGTGTAGTTGTTACTCAGTGCAGCAGTTAAAGTCTAACAGAACTGTGACAAATGCAACAGTGTGAAAAAAATACACCTCACTGTGTAGAATGCATCAGGCATTAAAACATAAAAAATACAATCATCATCATCATCATCATCATCATCATCATCATCATCATCACCACCACCACTGTGTGTTTGGTTGAACTTTAATCAGCACCAGTGAGTCAGATGATTTCGATGAAATGTGACCAAGTGCGCCAGGTGAACTGAACTAAACTTGGTGTCACTTTGGCTGACAGTCCAATGAGTCTCTCGGAGTGGAGCGTGCGCAGGCTGATCCCACTGGGACTTGAACAGTCAACATCTGTCCTCGGCATCTGCTCCCTGATCACAAGTGTGTAAATTTGCAGATTAAAAAGTTCATTTCATGTGTCACGGTGACAGATACGGTCCAGACAGAGGCACATCTGCTAAATGTAACCATACAGTTGGGTCTATTGATTGATAATATAGTGCACATTTATTTGTTGATCAGTAGATCTGCGCTGAAGCTGGACAGTTATCAATTATTGCTTATTAGTTTTTTGTTTTTATTTTCAATCAGATATTGGATGCCTGTAGCCAAATCCACAAGGATTATATATATATATATATATATATATATATATATATATATTTACAATGTGCTTGGACCTGGATGGTATTTATCGGGTTTCATCATAATACCATGATAACATTTTACTAAATTTTACTGCTAAAATGTCTTGGTATATCTCTGGAGGCACAAGAGACAGATATCTGTGGATTATGAGTCCCACGTGTTTTATTCCTCTCTCTCTCTCTCTCTCTCTATATATATATATATATATATATATTCATTAGTTTTATTCTGCCTATCTTAAAAATAAATATTTATAATACAAAATATCCCATATTTGACAGTTGTAGCTTATGTAAAAATGAAATGCATTTTTTATACAGGGTAACTTATGCACCATCTATGCAGTAGGCAAGAAAATGATTGTGTTTTTTCACAGAAAAAAATATATATATCAAAAATATTCTCCTGTAAACACAACAATATTAATGCAGTTTGATTGGGAATTGTTCAAGTGTCAAATTGACACGCAATAAAAGTTTCAGTAACACTGGGTGAAATTACAGAGGCATTTTTGGTGTTGAATCAGGCAGAGTTACTGCAGTAGCTGTTTCCATGCTGTTGCTGCTGCTGTTGCTTGGAACCTTCCTTCCCAAGGAGGAACCAGGAACTTAAGGCAGACCAGAGCGATGTTGCCGAACGCAACGGCCCAGTCCTCATGTATTATTCATGCCCAGTGGTCCAAACCCCAGCGGACCTAAACTCCTGCTCCACACATACTCAGACACACACTTACACACCCACAAACACAGACACTGAAGCACACACAGACACACACGGACATGATAAGACATTCTTTCACGTTTATACCAATGCATACATACATACATACATACATACATGCAAACTCAGCCATAAAATAAATTTTATAGTTTGGAATATGCAGATATATTGAATAATATAATTACTGCATATAATTCAATTAGTTTTCTGTATCTTATCTCCCTTTCAGGAGCAGAGCTGTACGCTGTATTGTTGTGTGTTGCCACCAGTTTAGTTATTGTTGGTGGACATAATGAACAGAAGAATTTTACTATGTTGGGATAAAAAAATGGTGTTGTATTTGTTCAATTTATCTTTTTATTTTTTTTCCACAGACTTTAACTATGATTAATGTAATTATCCTCATGAGGCTAAACACTGGCCATTAATTTACATAGGTATACTGCGTGGTATGAAAAGGGAGCTGAAGGTTTTCTTTCCACATAATGTTAGTAGATGGAGGCATAATGTTGCAGCAGGAAGTGAGACGCGTTCTAAAACTAAACTCCAGCTACGTGAACTGGTTGACAAGCTGCCATTAATTGTAGCTGGGCAGTAGTGGTGAAGGTTTCATGAGCCGCTGTGTTTCAGTAGAGAGGGTTACAATGAAATGACAAAAATTTGGAACTCTTAATGTTATTTGAAAGAAAAATAATATTAGAACCTGTTAGTAACTGCTATAATCTTAAGTAACTGTTATTTAAGTCATTAAAAATTATCTACATTTTTCCAAATTTGGCCTGAAACATAGCAAATGTGCAAAAATGTGTAAAGTGACCAGTCTAAATATAAATTGTTTGAGGGAGTAACTTAGCAATCAAAGCCATTGAAGTAGACACAAATATTTAAAAAATTTAATAGTTAACAATAGATTAGGATTTTTGGAAAGGAAACAAGTCAAAACTATATTATTTTTACCTCATGGCAGGATGAAAAAAGTGAAATATATCTAGGTTCTCTCAGCCATTAGAAGATTTGAATTATGAATATTAGATAATGTCCAGGCTCATCTACAGGTCTTGTAAATGAGACATGTTGGACATCGAAATGTATTTTTAAGGTAGAAAGGGAAAGGGAGAAATGCAAACTCCTTGTCATTGTGACATTGTGATCCACACCTCTGCATTTAACCCATCACCATATTTAACAGTGGGCAGGGGCAGTGGGTGAGGACAGTGCCATGCTCAGTGGTAACTTGGCAGCTGGTGGATTGGAACCTGGGACCCTCTGGACCCCAGTCCTCCTCGCCAACCAATAGGCCACCACTGCCCCGATATCCAAAAATTCTTCAGAAGGATTCTGTGAATGTACAGCAAAACCTTTATTTTCCTGCCTTTGTTTCTGTTCGTAGTCTTCTTTCCATGTGGTCATCTGGATTTCTCAGATTGAAAACATCACTGTGGTCAGAATTCTCATCGTCTGAGTGTGGAGGATAAGAATAGCTAAGTACTTGATAGCTTACTCAACATCCTGATTCTTGCCACAGCGGCGAGGTGAAAATGAGTCATAGTGGTTCACGCTCCCATCTTCTTCCTTTCTATTTATTCTATTTCTAACTGTTTTTGTCCATAACTCTTATTTTAGAGTTAGCGTCTTATTTTTAAAAGTTACTGATGTATTTTCAGAGGACTTCTTAATGGATTAATCACCAGAGACCTCCAGCCAGTATCCCTCTGTTGGTGACGTCATCAGTGCTGTAGTTAATTATTCCCACAGTTAATCAGTTAATCAATCTACGGTTATTTTTTGAATGAATCCGTGACTCATTTGGTTTCATAAATGTCAGAAATGAGGGGAACCATCATTTTCCACACTCTTTTAACCCAACACTGAATTTCATTTTAACTAAAATATTTATGAAGACAGTACATTTAACATCAATTTAGATTTAAAAAAAAAAAATCCTTAATAATGACACAATTTTGGCTAACTTAAGATTGAAAAGGTGTTTCTAAGCTACAATTTTTCAGTCAATTGCTCTAGCTATACTCTACATTTTAATTATTCAAAGTATAGAACAATAGAATGGAAAACCTACATTAATCAAAAAGAAGTTTCAATACACTGAAACGTGATGAAATAAATATCTTGGGATGTGCTGAGACAAGTCTAAAGTCAGGGGTCCCAAATCTGTGGCCCGTGGTCCATATGGTGGTCCGTTAGTGACGTTTTGTGGCCCCCACTTTAATATGATGATGATGTTTTCAATGGTAAAGTGGTAGAATTTTGTTGGTTGGGGGACCGGTATTGATCCACTGCTGCGTTGATAACGCACTGATGACGCTTGTTCATCAGGAAATAAATTAACTCTTATGATCTTAACTTCAGACCATCAGAGTAAATTAATCTCCACATGCACAGTTTTAAATTAAAGCATTTGTATCATGAATCTATGGTAAGGTTTCAAATTTTATACATTTACTACATTTTTAGTCAATCCTATAGTGGTCCACAGACTCATTCTGGTTCATTTTCTGTTTTGTTTTTTTCTTTCTTTGTTTTGAACATTGATCGTTGATGTGGCCCTTTGTTGAAATGACAGTTGGGGCAACTTGTTTGAGTTTGAAACCTAGTTCTTGATTGATGTACCTGAGATCATGAGGCATTTGGGTTCTTTCAACATCAGGTGACCCAGCTTTGTGTTTTTGTGTTATTGTAAACAGATTTCTCTAAAATATTTTTTTCTCCTCATTATCCTCCATAGTCAGAAAACACAAATAAAAAAGGGCATGTATTGAATTGTGACAGTAAGTAGGTCCATTTTGTTGTTCGAGCTAAAAGTTTGTAGGATGAAAAACTCCCTAGTTTTCCACATTAGGTTTTCACTGCCATATTCCTAGATGTGTTTCTCGTGTCTCTTTAACTTAACTTTATCTAAGCAAAAAGAAAAGTAAAACTTTTTTTCTAACATACTGGAAATGCTTGCCTTGAGATATCTCAAAATTATGACGGAAACACACTAGAAATTGCACGAAATATTATTGAATTATGCACTGACAAAAAGTCCATATCTTGTACTGTTATGAAAAAGTGGGCATCATGACAGGCGTGGTCTCTTGTTGTTGAAATCATTGTCATTGATGAAATTGTGCCTGTTTTCATTATTTTTTTTCAATCTTAATTGTTTTTATGTTTTTCCCATACATGGACATAAAAAGCCATAACTATCTGAAGAAAAAGAAGACAAAGTTAGACTTCCGCGTTTGTGTGCGATCAGCGCTTAACCCTTGAACTGAAACTGTGCGGCCGCTTAAACACTTCTGCTCCTGTCATGACTCTGCCTCCGTTACTGTCTCAACCTTATTACCTCTCTCCATTCATTCTTATTACCTGCCGGCCTGTGTTTCTGCAGTCGTGCCCACCACTATCCCATTACCTTCGTTTTACACAACCTGAACCCGCTGTGACCCGACAATCTAAACGGGCTTAGATGTGGATTTGTTGCCGTGCATACGCCGTGACCATACTGTTTCCGTGCTGTCTCCGTCAGAACCCTCATCCTCCTCCTCCTCCTCCTCTTCCTGCAGTATGTGGGCAGCTTCGTTGAGGAAAGCGGATGATTTGTGAGGGAATTTGACACTTAAGCGTATGCAAATGAGGCGAGGGATTAACATTCATAGGAGGAGCTTGGTCGACCTCAGCCGGCGTAAGGCCATTAGCATAGACGGCATTAATATTCAGCTGCGAGAGGGGGTGAGGGGTGGGTGAGGAGGGAGAGGGGCACGCAATCACACTGAAAGTAACACTACGAAACAACACGGGGGCTCGAAGACAGAAGGAAAACAAATACATTTTAATGAATGCGCCTTTATTTTATCTCCAAAGCTTCGTCCTGCAGCTGCTCTAATGGTCAGCAGTCCCGATTGACAGGCAGTCATTACCAGTGATTGGCGATGCCATTGATTTGGGCCCTGTGTTTTTTGCCCTCCCTCGTTAGCCCCGTTCTTATTATTTAAATGGGCCTGAGTCTCGGGCCTGCGTCAGGTACTGGAAAAACTGGAGTGTTCATTACGGCAAAAATCGCTTGTTCCTGTCAGGGGCAAAGTGGAGCTGTTCCCATCAGCACTACATGTCAGATTGACATGAATAGGCTTATGATGTAGAGGTCAAGTTGGCACTGAGCCGCACGGTTCACAGAGAGAGGGATTAAAGATCCTCCAGCAAGGCACAGATAGCACAGCAGATTTTTTAACCCACACCCAATCTGAGTGTCACTTAACAGGCATTACAAAGAGAAAATACGTTATATTCCTGTCGTAAGGGTCCGAATCATTATGGACTGAACAGGAACATAGTTAACTTAGTGTATCTTAACTGCAGAATAGGCAGGATTTCTTGGATAATGATCTTTTGAACCCTTTTTGTGTGTTTTGGAATTTTTGTAAATATTTAAAGACAATTTTAATAAATAAAATGGGTGTCAGTCAGGGCCTTAAACTACAGAACAACTGAACTGTCATTGTTTTTTGGAAGAAGTTTGAGCATTCATGCAAGAGGCATTTTCAGTAGGTTCTGGTGTAAATTTCCAAATGTGTCAATTGAAGGTGTACGGCCCCACGAAAAAGCAAGCTCAGCCCTATATTTGGCCATGTAGCAGAATAAGAGTATGACATTCCTAGAAAACTAATACACTAAATGTTACAGGTGTAGAATTTTTTTTTTTTAATAGAAAAATAATTATTTTCACTGGAGCTCTCTGAGCATAGTGCCGTCGGGACCCACAAAACCACCAGTGGTGCTCACCACCCACAGGAAGGCTCACAGTAGGGAGCAGTGTGATTTGGGTGTCAATTGCAGAGATTGTTGCCTACAAACCTGGGGTTATCATTTTTTATGAAAGAGAAAGGAGAAAAAAAAAAAGTTTTAATATGCACACAATGTTTCTTCTGTAATGTAAAACAAGAATTAGTATAAGCTGTCCAAAATCTCTTCTCTTAATTGTCAATAAAAAAAAAAAAATAAAAATTATAATCTCAAAGTTTTTCCACAAATTTGAGACGAAATGCTGCTAAAACAAATATTATAAATGTAAGGATATGTCATTGGAAAATCCTTAGAAAATTGAACGTATAACAACATGAAACCTGTCCTATTACTTTGACTTGTGGGTGCATATTTAAAGTGTCTCCTAATTACAGCGTCCAAGAACATCAGTGAAAACTTACCATTCATTTCATCTGAGGAAACAACAATGCTGCTAACTTTAGACCAACTAAAAACAGAAATGAGCCGTACAACATTTGTCAGACAGTACTGGGAGTCCATTGTAATGAAGACAAAAACCTTTATTCTATTGTCCTTCCATAAAGCTCTCATTCACTCAAATGACAGAAACACAGACGTTTCCTTTTCACTCGTTAAATACGTTATAACAATAAAGAAAAGCAACATGAGCCTCAATATTTGAGATTTATAGCTTTTTTTTAATGTACATTTTTTCTTCTTTAGAAAGCTTCTTATTGATGTGAAACTTTTGAATAACGATAGACGTGCAGTACATATGAGGAGACGAGCACATACACCTCAACAGAACTTAATTAAGAAGAACAGTGGGAGATGTTTAGATAATCCCATTATTTTTCAGACTGGAAAACAGTTTCGCCTTCTGTGCGTAGTGATGGAAGTCGCTCGGGTCACAGGGGCCCGAGTGAAATTGAAGCTTTTCTTCAGTAACAGTGTCTTTAAAGTGTCTGAAGTGATATATTTTTATCAGGAATATTTCAGATCACATTACACAGGCCAGGCAACTGTGCTATCTGCAGGAGTCATCCAGATATACTGTATACTGTAGCTTTACAGTGACTTTCAGGACCAACTGTTCCTGTGTTGATACTTGTATCAATGAATCACGAATGTAAAACAGTTTAAATCTATCTACGTCATTTTGAGTTTATTGTTGTTGTCTTCACTGAGAAAATATTTCCTAATCAAATATAGTTACTTTATTGATGATGGAATCCTGGCTATTCTATTACGTTCTTTTGTTGATATGGGTATGGATCGAGTGTAAAAATAGCCAAATGGGGCCAAAAGGAAACATTTTTTCTCTATGGCCTGGGAACAATTTACCCACAGACCGGTATCGGTCCCTGACCCAGTGGTTGGGGGCCACTGGAGTTTAACCTATAGCTATGCAGACCCAAGTCTGCTTTCCTAGCTGCTAGGCCACCACTGCTATGTTTGACCATATGTATTGAAATAAACTTAAACATTTTGACTGTTTAATTATGGAATGTTAAAAAAACCCTGCACATTAGCTATAAATGGAAAAAGCAAACATTCAGTCTGAAAGTCTTTAAGCTTATAAAGGAATCCGCCGTGCCTTTGTGAAATACCTTAATTGTGGCAAATTACTAAAAAGCTGTAAAAAAAGATTATTTAGTTAATGTTATTTAGTTACCCTAAATTACAAAATGTCAAACTTTGCCGAATTAAATTCAAACGATCACTTTGGCGACCCCTCATAATGGCGCCTGTTAAATAGATTTGATTTCAAGGCCAAAACATTCTTCACAACTGTAATAATGGTATATTCCTCGCTCTTGATGAACTATAAAAAAAATATTTGTTACGAAAGAAGCCGCTGGACTCGTATGCCCCCTCAAGTGCCTTAATTGGCCCCTAGGGGGCCAGACTTTGAACATGCTTTGTTAAGTCTGTGATAGATTTACCATCTCTAAACAGCTTAAGTCCAAAAACATAAGTAAGGAAGCCTGTACATAATTAAACTGTATCAACGAGTACGTACAGGACAACGGACCTCGACCAATCACAAAACAAACCTCAGAAACCTACAAAATGACAGAAGAAGACTAATTTGTATTAAAAAGACAAACTGTGTCTCAGGAGACGAACAATGTGTAGTACCACAGCGGGATGCGGAGAGAGGCGGGCGGGGCAGGACCATAAATCAAAGCCGCAGCACGAGGATGTCAGCACATCTGACTGGTCGAAGCAGAGCAGCGACTAAACCAAGCTGCATCAGGACACGTTAGAAGTCAACTCATGTCTATGGCTTTATTTGGTCTGATTGTAACTGTTGTTTTGACCCAAAGTCAGATTACACGGATGCTACTTTATGCAGATGATGCACATTAAAAATAGCAAACTATTCTATCTAACTGTACCATAGAACCTCATCACAAATGTGGTCACGTTGTATCTTTAACAATCGTCCCATTGTTTTGCTTGTCTAGAACATTAAGTTTTTACTGGGATGTTTCCAGAGCGGTGAAGTAAAGAAATTGTGGTCAGACGACGAGCACCAGTCACATCCAGCAGGATGCTCGGACAATAGACCCACCTTTTTCCTGGCCCTATCCCACGGTTCCTTCCAGTCTGCACGGAATCTCCCAGATAACAGAGAGGAGAGACAGAAGCGCTGTCCGCCTGTGTCCTGCTGTTCTGTTCTCTGCTCTCTTCCCCCTGATGTCCTAGAACAGTCCTCAAACAAAGAGGTCACAACTTTGATCAGTGCATCTGTCGTAAAAGTTAACACAAGTATTTTTTCAGTAACTTTGACGTGTCCGTTACCGGGTGCTCAGGGCTGTAGTCTCCACAGCTGCCACCCAAACTACACTGTACCGTACAAGCCCCTCACGAACCTTCCTTTAGGCCCAACCACTGGGTCGAGGACTGGTACCGGTCCAGGCCTTAGAGAAATACTGTTTATTTTTGGCTCCATCTGGCTATTACTTCCACTTGATCCATACTCGTATCAACCAAAGAACTGAACAATAGAATGGCTAGGATTTCATCATTAATAATGAAACTATATTTGATTAGGAAATATTTTCTCAAATGAACTCAAAATTGCATACAGTCATTGATACAAGATTCTAACCTTGTATATCGGTCTGGTAGGTGAAAATTATAGCCTGGGTGCAAATGGGAAACACTTGTGTGCATGCGCAGTTAATAAAGGTAGGAGGATTGTATAGGTAGGAAAATATTTCTGAACACCAGAAATGTACTTTTAATAAGGGATATCTATCTGC
This sequence comes from Paraplagusia blochii, assembly GCA_016785265.1. Lineage (NCBI taxonomy): Eukaryota > Metazoa > Chordata > Actinopteri > Pleuronectiformes > Cynoglossidae > Paraplagusia > Paraplagusia blochii. The sequence goes on along the minus strand of JAFBJS010000220.1, from coordinate 52,785 downwards.
TACAACTTAAAGACTGGTCCGTGAAAATAGTACGAGACATTTAACCAGTCCGTGGCGCAAAAAAAGTTGGGGAACATTGCTCTGGGGGTGTGCCCACTGGAAAACGTAATGCATGAAACACCTTTTTTTTTTTTTCTTTTTTGTTTACACAATTAATTGGTAAAATGCAGACGTTGCAAGGATAAGGCAACAATAATTATAAAATACATTAATCATATAATTGGGACATGTTTGATTGCCTGCAATAAGATACCACAACGGACCACATCCAGCCTTAAGGCAGTTGTTTGCTCGGGTCTGTTGTAAGTTTATTCCTCAAGCTTGGTAAAGGAACTGACAAAAAATGTTAGTGAATAAACAGTCTTTGTGCTTTTATTGTGAAATATTAACAACAAGCAATGGAACTTCACAGAATATCTTTTATTTTTCATAGTATTTCATCACTGAGCAGGAAATAAAGTGCAGTGGTGAATACAGTGCCGACTAACACAGTTCCCAGTTCCCTCCACTTCTGATTATGCACACCAGGGGTCTGCCTCTGTTCGGTGCAAGTTTCTGATTGTTTCATCATTTTCCTAATCAGCTGTTTCAGCGCCGTGTGGTTTCCTTGCTTTAACTGTGAGATAAACTTAATTCAATTATTTTAAAAAATGCTGTCAGAACAGGACATCAACAGTCTGCACAGTCTGTTGTTCGTTATTTATATTTGTAATTCAGTTTAGTCGAGGGAATTGCCATGTCCTGCAGGCATGGCAGTTAACTCAACAGGCTTCAGTCAACCTCGAGCCTCTGGCAGAATGAAACATCTACCATTTACAGTAGAGTCTTTAAGCTTTGGCTTCAGAGGGTGAATATTTTAATTCCTGGGCTCCATCTCTTATTAACAAATGAAGAAGTGAGGATTTCTCATGATTAATACAGTTCATGCTCTCGCTCGGTGTAATTACTTATTCAAAAGCTTCACACTTACTATAAGTCCTACTTGATCCATGACACAAACTAGACAGTAATATGAACACAAGTGGTCATCATTTGAATATTTCACTTCAGGTTTGAACATTTCTTCACCTGAAGAACACTCAAAGGCCGTGACACTCCAGGTTCTGCTGATGACCAGCTACTACTAGTCCGGGATTGATCTAGAAACACTCTAGTTGTTGACAATGCGGTTCCTATTGAGTGGTAGCCTCCCTCAGAGCTGAAGCTACTCTTCTGAGAATGATGGCTCTGCTGAAGTGTTGGGCCTCGTTCTCATTTCTTTACTTTATATTCAAGGATTTTACTCTTTTCTATTTTTTTTTTTAACCTTATCGACTTTTGCTGCCACTTAATGTTCTGTTGTGTTCTTTTCATCTTTCATTTGAGTAATTGATTTTTTTTGTTCGTTTTTTTATATCTGCTCTTAAAAAGACTATATATGGTGTTTACTCAGATATGTTTAAAATATGCTTTTATTGATTTCAGTTAGATGTTCTGAATTGTAAGTATGGAAATAAATTGTGAAAATTGTTAGTCTTGAAATGAATGTGCAGCTTTGTCCTTGTTTCCCTATGGGGGGAAAGATTCAATGTTAGAATGAAATACTTAACAGAAAACTGGTTGAATCCGTAGAACATTTGATAAAGTTACTTTTGCTGTAATTCCAAAGGTGAAATGGTGGTTAGGTCAAAGACAGATGGAGAACTTTACTGTATTTGCCAAATAAGGATGGGGAAGCAACCCCCTTGTTATTGTGATCCACACCACTGAACATAACATGATGTGTTCACTTTGGTGAACGGTGGGCAGCTTTGAGCACCCAGGGATCATTGAGTGGTGCCATGCACGGAGCACCTGTCAGTAGGTGGATTTGAACCTAGAACTCTTCGGACACAAGTACCAGACTTGCACAAGGACACCACTGCCCCTAAAATACTGCATTAACTGAAATACTTAAAAAAATAGACAAATATCATCAATAATGGCTTCCAATGTCACTTGAAATGAAAATTGGTTTAAAGTAAGCTGACAAATATAGAAATGTATCTATCGCAAATGTAAAATGTAACTATTGTGTTTTCACAATAAGAGACAAAAAAATAGTCAAATAAGTCAACACTGTTATGAAGTAACTAACAAAGCAATTGACTCACTTTTTTTAGTCCGGACCCTAAACCAGGCATGGGCAAACTTTTTCACTTGCAGGCCACAATTGGTCCTAAAATTGGACTTGGGGGACGAGTCCAGAGCAGGGAGATGTATAATTCATGCCATGTAAGAGTCATGTATAAAACCTAAAATCCTACAATTCTATTACCTTTAATGACATCATCTACTGGGGAAATGCATTATTGCAGGGAAAAGGGAGAAGTATAATGATAAAAAAAAGCCTTAGTTTGCCCATTCCTGCCCTAAACCCATTAAATTTAATTTAAATTCTTCACCTTCAGTGTTTGAGTTGAACATTTGAGTGATGTTGGTGTCAAGCGTGCTTGGTTCCGTCCCGTTGTCTTCCTAGTCAGTCCTATTGCTGTTACCTAACTGTTTAGTGGTGATTCCATTATTAAGATTTAAATTTCCTTTCAGCTCATTAAATTAAAAAAATAGTTAAGATGGCAACTGGACATAGGTTTTTCCTCTCATCTTCAGAGGCTTCTTCAGTTCCAACTGAGTACTGGGGACTTCTGGTATCTACCCTTAAAGAGGCCTTTGCAGAAACAACAAAAAAAAAATAATGAGGAAGGTTGTGTTAGATGTGTGATGGACCACTTCCTAAGAATGTCTTTTAACCGGTGGAAATTTGGCATCCTTATATTTAGTACTTATTACTACACGCTGTTGAAACACTGTATAGTATTGCTCCATTGGGGCTCCTGACTACAGTAGCCCTAATGCTGCTGCATTAAGAAGTGTGGCTTCGGCGCTTTAGGGAATTGTAGTTAAACATTTTCCGCAAACACAACCAGATTCCAAGGTGCACTGACAATGTATGAGAAATTTCTAGATATCTAAGTGCGCCTTATAATCTGGAAAATATGTCCTTCCTCCTTTGTTTTTCAAGCCCAGAGGAAGAGAAAAGAAAATATTTCCACAGATAAATTATACACAGAAGCGTGCAAATTAAGTTAACTTGACGGTTAAAATGCGTAAACACATGACCCCTCCATTGTGGCCCTGATGTCAGCTGGGCTGGAATCCAGCTCTTCTTCTTTGAGCCCAAACAGACAAACGGTTGAAGATAAATGAATGCATGAAAAAGGACACTAAAGTAGAAAGGATGAAAACAAGTGCTCTGACCAGTAAATGTGTGTCATCCCAGCTTGATAAATGACCTCATCACAACTTATCCAAATTGTTGTTGACTCTGGCTCACTTGTCAGTGTCAGTGTAGATCTTGATCAAGGGCACTTCAGCGCAGCAGTGATGTGTTAGTGCCGTCGTTGGAATCGTTCCTGCAGCCCTGCGCTGGGTGGAAGCCAGCATTATTTAATGCACTCTGCAGACTGTGTATGTGTTCCCCTTGACCTTAAAGCTGCACTATAGCATGAATACCAGTGTCTGCTTGTAACCTCTGACGCTGGAAGAAAAGGAGAGATGGACATTGGGAACCGTACCTCAGTCAAACATGGGAACTCCTTCGCTGTCTTTATTTAGTGAGAGAAACTTAGGCTTTTGTGAACGTGCTTCGGCTACTGATTGGTATTGTTGTTGTGTTTTTTTTTTTTCTGTTTTTCCTTTTTTTTTTTTTTCTTCTCCCGCTGCATTCATTTTTCTTCATTTGCATAATGCTTGGCTAGTGCCTGTGCTGTGGTGAATACAGGAACATGTTAAGTTGCATTACACTCATGCAAGAAGACCCCAAGAGAGTTAAAACCCCGGGGTTGATGTGAAACATTAGTGTACCAACACTTCCCTATGATTTAGCTAGCTTCGTCTAGGTAGTTTTCATGGAGTAGTTGCTGTGATTTGTCATCTTAAACACTCTATTATAGATACAGTACCCTCAGGCTACAGTTTGTGTTAGGAACTACCTTGCCGGGAAATGTATTTTGCGTAGATTTCATGTACGTTTTACAATGTCATCCTTTTGCGAACTGGACAGTTTTGAAGCTCATACTACAGTATGTGCAACTAAAAGTTCTACTGAAGAAAACACATGTGTACATATGTCTTTTTTTTTTCCGTTTTGGGGTTGCAGGGATAGTAGTGTCCATGACCGACACGCCCCAGTGGCAAGATTCATGCCCATTCAACCAATGTAAAGAAAAAAATCTATTCTGAACCATTTCAATCATTGGTTGTCCCACATATTTTTTCTCAAATTCTCATTTGAATAATGACATACCCTTAGAAATACACAGTTCAGTCAGAGCGCCAAAAGAAATATGTCATACATCAATGGCCTTCACCTCACAATAAAACACAAGCCTGGTCTGTGAAGCGTCTTTGCACAAATGTACAGCTTCCCCCTCTTGTTAAGCTCTTCTGCCCTCTCATAACCTGACCCTGTTTGAAACCTTGACAACACTGAAACTTCCATGGCTCACCAGCAAGCCCGGCTACTCACTATTCAGGAGTTGAATGGGGCTTCAGACTGCTCCAAGGTCAGGACCTAGACACGCCCACACTCTCTCAGGCTTTTTCACCATGAGAGGCTACAAGAGGCTAGAAGAAGTTGTGGAGATAAAACAGAAAAGAAAAAGTTTACCTGCTGGGAAGATGTTGTAGTTGATGTTAAACATGGTGACATCAGTAAATAAATATTGTCACAACAGGTGGCACTTTTAGTCTGAAAATAATTCCCAAAATGTCCAAAATACTGAACTGATTTGCACAAAAATCTTAATTTCCTACCCTGATTGTTGGCCATAAAAAAATTCCATGATAGAAGATGGTATCACATGTCCTTGTGTCATGTTTATCTTCTCAGATTTTGATTTATTTACTGTATTTTCACGTATTTTCAAGGCGCACATGAAGGTTTTCTTTAAAATGTGTGGTGCGTCCTATAGTGCAGTTCGCCCTGTGTGTGGTTGTTGTACGGCGGACGTAGTAGAGGACACCATGAGAACTATAAAGGGGGAAGTGTGGACGTGGATTATATATAAAACCTGCGCCCCATAATCAGGTGCACCTTATGTGCATGTGCACCATAACTAAGACTGCATCTTTTAGTACCGTTCGCCTTATAGTCGTGAAAAAATGTTAACTATTGTGACGGGTCAGGACATTGAAATGTATGACATATGCACTTCTACTTTTTTTTTTTTTTTTAGAAAATCCACACACTAAAATGGTGTTGTCTTGTGCAGTCATTGATAGAAGTTCACTCCACATTTCTGTTGCTATGTTCTGTCTTCCTTGTGCTCATCCTGCATGGACAATTCTATATGCGAGGACTTAACCCCTCAGCTCTGTTGCTATTTACTCTCAATCCTCCTCAAGCTGTCCCTCCAATCCTTTAGAATTCCTTAAATCCCTCGTGCCTGGCCTGGGCTGGTGATTTGTGGTCAGCTACTCAGCAATTGACACATTGATAAATCCCCCTCCGTTGGGCCGCGATCCGTTTGAATCGATGGAGACCCATCCCTGGACAGCCTTTTTTTTTTTTTTTTTTTGCGACTGAGATCGTGTCGCGAGTCCTACTCGGCTCCTTCTGAGTTAGCCTGATTTGTAGCATTTGACAACAGACACCGTCACGCCATGTGGTTCGTCAGAGAGTCTGTGGTTGTAATTGAAGAGCATAGCGTCGTCTGTCAGTGCCGCAGCGGAGGGCCTGATGGTAGACAGTGACAGAGAGAGAGGGAGGTGGATATAAAGAAAGACAGGCAGATATAAAACAAAGAAAGCCTGATAAGATGCAGGAATCTGTCATTTACAATTTGATAACCTGCTCCAAAGGCAGCACAGAAGTAGCATCTGCTACTGCTGTGGTTAAAGCATTTCGTTTGCCGGCGGTAAAGTGTGTCTGGAAGTATCCAAAATATTCATACGGCCGTGTGTTCTGTCCAGGCTTTAGCAGCCGGTCTGTCTCTCTTCCAGTTTCTCCTCTGTCTTCAGATTCGGGCCAAACTGGCTGGTTGATGGCTCAGGCTGAGCCACAGTCGAGCTCCACAACATTGGCAAGAAGCTGCAGCTGAACGGTGGTCACTGGTTTACTGAGCAAAATATTCCTTCGATTTGACGCAGGAGAGTCAAACCTCTGGCGCAGCAACCACTTATTACAATGCAGAGAGTTGTCAGCAGCCAGTGAAGTCTTTACTTACCATCCAACTGTCTTTGTCCTCTTATCCTTTACCAGGTTGTGGGGGGGCAACATTCTCGACCTCACACTGTACCAGCCCCTCATGAACCTTCAACCGTCAACCATCCTAACTGGGATTGTCCAGGAGGTGAACCCTGGAGTGTCACATTAATGAGAGAGACATTTAATCAGTGCCATATTATTATATTTTTCCAATGAGATGTCATTAGGCCTGCACTTTGGCCCCAGCTCTATCTACCTATATAAATATACATATATAATAAAAATATATAAATATAATAAATATATAAAAAAATACAATTTTTTTTTACAAGTAAATGCTTTGTATAAATTAATAAATAAATTAACCAGTCACCATTATTGCTGTTTTTCTGAGTCAAAGTCACTGTCCTAACCAAATTTGAAGGTTTTTTTTCTTGATGTTTTTTCGGAATGCATGCCAGATTTAAAAAAAAAATATGGAAGGGACATCGCAGTAAATCTCCCCAGTGGCTGTCACCAGGTTTTGGATTTGTTGCTTCAGTCAAAACAAAGAATTCCACCAGCCCCTTTATTGAATTTGGGCAACGTTGTATTTTAAGGTGCAGGAAACAAAACAACGATAATTCACCTGAAAGCCTCTCTGGAACTTTTCTTTTTTTGCACAGGAGATTGTAGGATTTTTTTCAATAAGCAGGATTCTCTACTTTGACATAAACTTCAGAGATTTAAGGTTGAAGATAAATATTTCAAGTGCTGTCATCCTGAGGGCAGCCATCGCTCTCTTTTATAGACTCTGCTATTCATTAAGCCCTTCTCACTGTTTTAATGAAAAGTGTTTTACTTAAGCCTCCACTCTGTGTTTTACAGAAACAGTCTACTGAATTATAAAAAAAAAATAATTTACTTTTATCCAGGGAAGTTAACCTCTTCCTGACAGGGAGAAACTTCTATCTTCCACTATTGGATCTCTGTCACGTTTACTTTTACCTTTATTGTCAAATGATTCCTCCCTCTCACCACTCTTACCTGACGTGTTTCCAAGCATTTTAGTTCAGGGTAGCAATTTAACTAGTTCTGACCGAGCTCCATATGACTTTATTTTCTCATTCATCTGATTGTTGACTTTACGTCTGTCACACAAAGGTGTGTTTACGCCACCTTGTGAGGGGTGGACAGTGACAAGTCCATTGTATCTCTGCTTAGAGCCTAATGTCCAGTTTGATGGAGGCTGAAAAGCAAGTTAAAGTGTTGAGACATTGTGACAATAAATCAGAACTTAGTTTTTTAACAATGGTTAGTATCTTTGTCATACATACTATTATCAACACTATTTCTGACCATATCAGGTCCAACAACAGGTCTCACAGGACATTCACCAGCAAAATCCTACATTCTGATACAGACTTGTTCATTTTGTCCACACACATGCAAGTCATTATTTATCAGACCTCTGTCCACTGGGGAGAATGTAGTTCAGATCCCCTGCACCTGTGGGCTAAAGCCTGTTATTCATGTCAAGCTTATTATTTAGTCTTGGCCTTGGGTACTCAGTCTTGGCAGTAACACTTTGCCCCAATATTTTCCACCAAACTGTGATGTTTGGTGCTTTTTGAGTTTTCCCTGGTATCTGTTCCCAATTTCTGAAATTTATTGGAATTGCTACAACACAAGTGTCAAAATCTTGCCCGCTTTACTTAATATTGGACCTGTGAGATCATATCAGATGTGTACTGGAGATGGTCTGGCTTGACAAAGTCTCTACATAATGGCAGGATTTGTAGAAGCGTCAATCTCAAAAATATTTGTTGTTTTTTGAAAACATTAAAAGATTTATGTTAAAAAAGAAACTTAAAATTCTACAGATAGACAAGAAAGGATTATTACTGAGGTGTTTTCATTTCATTTGTAGCATTAACATTTAATATTTACACTAAAACTAATGAACTAACTATGAACTTTCATAAAACTATGAAAAAATAATGTTACATATCTGTCTTTAAATGCATATCTGGAGAAAAGGGAAAATTACCAGTCCAATTGCAGTCAAATTCTAAAGTAAATATAAAGTTTAGTTTGTGACTTTGTCCCACTGTGAAAATTGACACGTTACAAGAATAACTGCACAACATTTCATTCTGACTATTTAGTTTTGGATACTTATTTCTCCAATGGCACGGGGGAATGACATGCAGTTGGAAACCAAAATATTTGACCAAAGATCTAATCAGTGATTTGATGTTCTATTATTTATTATTATAAATTATAATGTTATTCCAAAACATTTTAATGTTTGCAGGGTCAAAATGGGGCTTGAAATTCCTCCCTTAATTTAAGTTAGCGTCAGTGGTGGCTAAGCAGTTTAGGAAGCAGACTTGAGTCCTCAAGGCTTCAGGTTTGAATCCACTGAGCATAGCACCACCCTGATCCACATAACCTCCATCCACAGGAAGGCTGACAGTATGGAGCAGTGTGATTTGGGTGGTAGGTGTGGAGACTACTGCCCCTGTGAGCCAGAAACAGTTAGGAGGATAAGATGAATAAACAAAAAACAATAACGACTAATATTATGCTATGCTAATATATGTTTTTTTTTTTCTTTTTTTTTAATTATAATTTCATCTAAACCAACAATTCTGATTTTATTACATCAATAAGAACTTGATTTTTTTATTGATTTCATTCATTCTTCCATAGTAAGCCAGCTGATGTTAACAATCATGTTAAAGTAAACAATACTATCCTAATAATTATTATAATAATGAATATTAATACAGAGAGAATACTATCTGAAATATATTGTGAAATATTATACAATTTTAATATACTATTTTATTACTATCTCCATGTTACTTATTCCAATAGCACTGGTTCAGATAATAAAATTTGAATAAAATGAATCATGAATTATGTTAAAGTTTTACATCCAGTAAATGTGACTAAACTTTTCCTCCTTTGTATTTGACTAATTGTTCCAGTCCTGTTCATCACAGAGGCTGCTGTGATTAACATGACTGATTATTGTTTTAGCAATAATGGCTCTATTGTGGAAGTTGACTCAGTGGAGCAGGTTAGACAAGCAGCTCTGTGTGTGTATGTGTTGTGGCGGAGCATCTTCTTCACCCTTCACTGGCCTGTCAATCCCCCTGAGTCTCCGCCCCTGAGGAGTACTGGATTATGAGTAGAACTCAATCTGAATATAGAGCAGCTCAGACGTCAGTCTCCAACTCCCTCTCTGTCGGTCTCTCCCTCTCTCTCCCTGTCTCTCCGTCTGTCTGTCCGTGTTACGGTCTTATCTCTGTCTCTTTGAGATAAACATATTCTCATGAAGCTGATACCACACATTCGCTGCTGGCTGTTCACACCTGCTGCTTCTCGCAGGCCTTTCACACACACCAACACACACGCACACACACACACAGATACATGACCACTAAAGCCTCAGTGGACATCTGGTCAGCCCTGTGTTTTATCATAACATAAAACAAATTGACAAATGATGGTTACCAATTAATACCAGTTTCATTCTGTTCTTAACTAATCCTGTCTCGCCCACAATCAAAGTCATTGGTCTCTTAAAAAGTTACAGAAAAAAATATTTTTTTGTTTTAACCTGATTTGGAATGTCATTTTGTCACATATCACACAGAAAATTTTGGTTTAATGCCATGGCTACCATAGACAAATAGGAGACAAATTTTGAAAGAGATACATTTGATTTTTGTCTACACAGAATTTTACACAGAACAAAATAAAACCAAATGATTAAACCATTTTTTTTTTAAATAAGTTTCTATTATGGAACAAAATTGTATGTTTCCGGTTTTTGTTTTCGTTCGTTGGACCGGTCAAAGACACTGGTTTAAAGTGCTCCACTGTGGCTAGTTATCATTTTATGAGAGGAATAATCCATAAGCGGACATAGCCAATACAAAATATACAAAAAAGTTCATAATTATTGCATAATTATTGCAAAAAAAGTTTTTTTAGTTTTTACTTAACAAGTAAAATTGACATTTGACATTTTGCACAGCATAGAGAAGCTGTTAACGACAACAGAATCTGTTGTAAAATATATTATAAATGTAAATGTATGTTGTAAAAAAATATTATAAAAATCGAAGTATTACAAATACTGTTTTGTATCCAATTTCCATCTTTTGTGGCTACAATGTTTCTTTGCTCCGCTTTTACTAGTAAATTTGAATCTTTAAGCTACAATTGTGTACATTTATTTTATTTTGTTCATTAATGTGATGTGTTCCACTATAACAATTTTTTTTTTCTTCTTTTTATCTTCTTTTTTTTAAATCTTTTTTTAACAGTTAATGGTCTTAGACTAACTCTTGACTGAAGTAGATATTAATAATTCACAAATCAAGTTAACTAAGCCCAAAATAATCTGGGTTTTCTAAAAGATTTTTGAAGGGTTTTTGAGGCTCTGTTTGAGGTTAGCAAAATTGATAACGTGTTAATTAATTTAGTTCAACAAGATGAAGGATTTATCGTGGCTTTTTCTTTTCTAAAAGTCAACTAGATGCCAAGAGTCATTTCATGCTGGTAGTCCAGCGTCAGTGGATCTGTGACCGTCTGACCTCCGCACTGACTCATAATCACCTATTGATTACTAAGGGGGAGAGAAGGTCCAGGTTCAGGTCAATCTCCTTTTCTGTGCCCCAGACTCATTGTGTGTGAGACACATTGACCTGTGGGGGCGCTCCGGTCTCCACTCATTGGTTTCGACCCTCGGCGATGGCGACAACACTAATTGTCAACATGTGGGAAGAGCTCGCCCTTCTTCGGGCCGGCGCTCAGAGAAAGTGTCATAACGTGTCAGAGGGAATTAGCATCAGAGGTTGGTGCAAGTGGAGGGGGCAGGGGGCAGACATGATGAGGGGTATTAGTGAGGTAGGAGGGAGAGGTGTGGGGGGGTCTTATTGACCTGTGACCATTACATGATAATGTGATGGACAAGATCAGCTGCTGCTGTGACTGACAGTTAATCGATTGAATCCTTTAAAACTGTGAAATTCACAGAGTCCTTCTAGTTTCTATTGTCTTCCCTCTGGAATTTCAATTAATACTTATGTTCTTGCTAATTCTTGCTGAACGTTGACATTTTTGGATGTCTGGTTTGGTGTAGAGGAAATGTTTTTTTAGAAGCACTTGGTATTTTTCATTCAGTTTTTCATTTTTTTTTTTATTATGTTGCTCAGGATGGTGCTGTGCTCAGAGCATTGGCGGTGGCAGCAGGTGGTTTCAAACCTTAAGTAGATCAGATCCCAGTCCACTTGCTCAACCACTAGGCCACCACTGCTGCCCCATTTAGTTATATCTGTTGTCCAATTGAAGGAAACATGTATAGGGATGTCTAATAATATTGGCTAACCAATATTAGCAAGGTCTGAGTATAACTATGTAGTATTGGCAACATTGTTGTTGGTATTTGCCATAATAATGAAATTTATGGACACAATAACATGGTTTGCTAAATTTCCTAGTATTTGACATTAACCTTAATTCTTGGACTGCATATATGGGTATCAGTTGATATCGGTGTCGAAAATTTAGTTTTTGGGCAATATGACGATCAACAAAAAGTTATTATCAGACATCTCTAAGAGTTTAATTAAGAAACACTCAAAATGTGTCTCGTGTGTGTCTGTATTTTGTCATTTCTGATGATTATCTGGGGACATTAACATTGTTTTCATTGGATTTTAAACAGTTGTATAGATGATTTAGGCCAGAATTCAGTGTTAGACCAGAATAACTTGACTATATGAAAACATATAAAACTAGAATCTCCTAAAATATATTTTGAAAGGCAGAAAATTTTTGAAATAAAGTACATTAGTCCTGGAAACACTGCAGGGCTAGCTCAGACCTATCATAAAACAAACAACTCATCATCCATCATAAAATATCACACACACTAACGTTATACTGTATGTTTCATATCTGATGAGCAATATTGGTTTCATGTAAATACATCTACCAGGAATAAGACCAACACAGCTCATGAAGGAAATGTATCAGATTAAACTGATGAAACAAGAGAAAATAATCTTCAAATGTTGTTTCCACTGACATACAGATATGTGGCGCTGCTTATGAAAAGGAGACAAATATCTTTGTGGAAACCGCATGGACAGCAGAGTTAAATCCCAAGTCTTTAGTCTTTTCAACTTTAACCTATGATTGTTTGTGTTCTTCTGGCAGGAAAGTGACAGTTTGTGGTGGGACGCATTCGCTACAGAGTTCTTTGAGGAGGACGCCACACTCACACTATCCTTCTGCCTTGAAGATGGACCAAAGAGATACAGTAAGATTCCAGTTCACCATATAAAGACTTTAGAACATTAGGACCAAGCGAAACCTTGTTGTCTGTCTACGTTTCGCTCTTTTTGTGGTAACATCTAGATCAGGGGTCCCCAACCTGGGACCTGGGGACACTTGGTAGACCCCATGGTCTACCTAAGGAACCCACGTGTTTCAAAAAAACAAACTGGTCCAAATAGGCTTAAAGTGGCACTATTCCTTAAATAAAATTATATTATTTATTCATCTATTTATTAATATTAAGTACAAATTGCCAGAACCAATCAAAAGTGAGGGCTCTGGCAGCTATAAATGAATGGACACAACCCGTTCTCTCAGACCAATCAGGTTTGAGCTCTGGCAACTGAACACACTGAGGCCTTCTAGCTGGCCCTACGTAGAAGGCAACACATGCATTTCTCGTGATTGGATAAGTTCTCTCAGGAGTCTGACAATCATCTTGTTTGATTTGCATGTACCTAAACAGAATGGACTGTAATGTATGGCATGGTTGATTTTGAAGGGAAAAAATCCTGCAATTATTATGACACCACAAGGTGTTTTTACGAGGCGTATTAATATGACGTGGCAAAACTATGACGTCACAAAGGCCCACGAATGAAATGCTGGCTTTCAGAGCAGAAGATACACTTACAATGTTTTTCTAATGGGTGCAATCATGATGGTCAGAGGAGTGGTCACTAATGTATGTCCCAAAACTTTTTGGTCAGTGTCCATCCAACAAGTAGTTCTTCATTTTACTGAGTTCCCTATGGATTTACATTAGCCAATGTTGGTGTCTAACACAGCTGTACTAGAAATATTTACAGCCTTGTGTTTCTGCTACCAGCCTTTTCGCTGTTGTCACTTGATTTTTCATTTTCTAGTCGGTAAACAAACCCACATCGGTTACATTTTAAATAACGCGACTGTCAACACACATCTGACATCTGACCGTCATGCTTTAAAAAAAAAAAACGATGCCATCTGCTCTATTTCTTTTCCTGGCAGCATCTCTGATAAAACAGAGAAGGGGAGGTTTTCCTCTGGTCCTCAAACCTGTGGAGTAATGTTTAATGTATGGACCCCAGACTTTATTTGACAGCCCTTAAATCAAAAGTGTTAAATCTCAAAAGTCCAAGAGATATTTAGCTGTAAAGTGTCTTTACGGCTGAGGCACCATCACTGTGGGAAAATTCTCCAATCGCTGTGTGTTAACAGCAGCTTCCTGTGTGTTTGTGATTATTCTACTCTGTTGCAGCATCACTGAGGACTAGTTGTTTTGTTGAAATGTCACGGCGATCCTGTGTGGTGGTTGGTCCTCTTTCAAGATGGATCTAAATTTAAATCAGTGTAGGAAAATTATCAGTTTCTGTTTGTTCGTACTGGAAGTATGGGGATTGTAGTACCGGTCGGTAATTCCTATAGGGATTTTACAAGACATTGTTTCGGAATTTTCCCAAACTTATTTGAACCATTACATAATTGCCTGTGTAGATACTCATATAGTGACACTTTTTTTTTCTCTTTGCAAAATGTGCTTAATTTTAACAAAATGCTGGTTCTTTCTATGATTTTTTTTATTATTATTTTTTTATATTGTGTTATAATTATGTCCAGTACATTATGTATGTATAATTTTTTTGGAAATGCAATTTTAATTTATCTTTTAGTATTTTTTCCATTTCTTCTCTAGACTAGTATAGTTTTGCACAGTATAACTTCTTATTTCTTCAGAAACCCAGGGCTTCTAACCAGTTTAAGGAACGAAAATCTAAAACTTTTGCCATTTGGTTTGGAATTGAAACAAAACCAAACAATGGAAAATAATGGTAACCGGTTATTACTTTATCTTTAAAATATTTGTGATTGGCAAAGGATTCTGGTTAAATTAATAATTCTGACAAACAATAACAAACATAAATTCAAGACCAGGTGTTGAAATCTTTGTGACCTTAAGGAAACTGACTTCTATAATTGACCATAGAAATAAATATATAGTTCTGCAGCAATGGCTCATTAAGGAATTGAATCCACCTGCTTTGAGCATTGTACTTCCCCGACCCAAATAACTTCTAGTGGGATGCAAAAAGGCTTAAAATATGGTGCAGTGTGATTTGGGAGTGTTCACCCATCAAACAGCATTAATAGCAGAAAGGAGGAGAATAGACAGCAATTAAATAGTTTTTTGTTAACTTTTTGGCACCAGAATTTTGTATTTATATTTATATATATATAAATATATTTTTGGAGATGGTGCTATGATTGGGTATGTCCTAAACATCTGATGTCCTATGTGCCGTTTTTATGGACCTTGAACCCAACAAACCCCAGCGCCGAGTGACACCTTACTGGCTGTTATTGGGTTCTGTGATATTGTTCTTTTAATCTCATCTACATACGTAGACCCATGTTTTTGATATCTGACACATATTGAACAACACACAGACAAAGATAAGGACCTGAGCACCTGGAAATAAACAGATGTAAGTCGTCTCTCTGTCTCTTCACTTATGTATTTTTTGTCGCGCATCACTGGTTGTCATTCAACCCAATCATAAAGGTGAAAGAGGAAAAAAAAGGGAAGGGATGAAAATAAGGAGAGCAAGGAGACCTGGACTAGGTTTGCTCTTCTAATGTAAAAATAAGAGTACCCAGCGGTGAGGAGATGCTAAGGTTGTTCCCCCGGGAACAAGAGGCTTAACGCCATGGCGATGATGACTCACCACCAGTGATGAGTCTTCCATGGTTTACACTCAGGTTCTTTGGGATTTATTTGGTTAATTGATCACATACATAATGGGGGTTTAAGGATTGTAGAATGCATTTATATCAGAACAACACAGACAGGAAGGTTTGGAGAAAAAGCTAGAGATGCCAGATTAAGATGGTTTGGACATGTTCAGAGGTGGATACGTTGGTAGAGGAATGATCCTAGAGATGGATCTACCAGGTTGGAGACAAACGGGAGATTGATGGGTGCAGTGAGGGAGGACATGGAGATAGTAGTGGAGTCAGAGTAGAAGATTCAGGGGACAGGGTGAGATGAAAAATGCTGGCCGGCAACCCCTGAAAAAGGGACAAGACGAAAGGAAAACAAGATGCATACAATTATACCAGAATTGTCATTATTGTTGCATGAACTCAAGAAATCTAACATCTTACACTCTGCTACCACATGTTGTGTTTTCTTTTTGGGATGAAAAGAACAATAGGAAGCTTTGTTCTCTCCATGTTTTTTTTTTTTTTTTTCATTTATTCTTTCACACAAACACATTGTTCCAGCTCAGGATTATCTGTCCTGTCTCTTATCATAGGGCCTTGGACTCTTGACTATTTTTTTTTTTTTTTTTTTCAATATATTATTATTTTCCCTGCCTTCCATTTTAAAAAGTTCCAGTTAAGTCCGCTTCTGTTTTGTTTACTGTAAGGATCTTTATAAGGAGTGTCAGCAAAAAAAAAAAAACATAGCCACCATATAAAATGTAGATTTGACCTGCACTGACCTGACTCTGAAATAATCTTTACTTGCTTCAGCTCTGGGGTAAAATAAAAGCTCAGAGATACAGCATGGAGTTATCGCGGCGCAGGTCAGACATGCTGCAGACCAGTGGAGACGTGAGAGTGTATCAGCTGTGGCTAAAAAGGAAGCCAGATGTTGGAAGAGTTGCTGCAAAAACAAAAGGTCAGAGCACCGAAATGTGTCCTTTTTACAGAAGAGCGACCGTTTCAATTAAGTTTTGGGTTGTTATTGATTGCAGTGGTAAAATCTGGAACTAAATTAAAGATTTGTTTATTCGTTTTATTATTAGTACCATATTGCTATGAGTCACTGGGGTATATAAAAGCAAAGGCTACTTTTTTTTTTTTTCTGCAGTGGTTAGTGGTAGACAGAACTTTAATTCCTTACTAATTTTAGATAGACAGCTAGATAGGCAGATGGAAAGATAGATGGATATCTAGTACAGGTGTGCAATTCACATACAAGGCATTTTTTTTTTTTTTTTTTGCCTTTTTTAGCTATTGGTGGCCCACAACACTTCCAGTGGACTTACCACCCACAGGAAGGCTGACAGTATGGAGCAGGGTGATTTGGGTGCCAGTCATGGAAACTGACTCGGTAACAGATAAGCAGATAAAGATGAAATTTAACCAATTTATGGATTATTGCATTTGAAAACAAAGTATTTATTTATTTACTTTTTGCAACCCTACAATTCGAGATTGGTAACCCTTACAATGCTCCCTGGATCATCTCCCTGATCAAATGACAGCAGCTAGTCCAGACCTTGTGCTTCTCTATACTTGTAAAACATAAACACACACTTAAAAAAAAATCACAGTTTAAAACTCAGTGTCATCCCCTTCCCCCGACAGATTGCATTGGCCCTCGTCTCTCCATGTTTTTTTCCACAGACGTGAAGAACAGTAAATGTGAGCAGTGAGATTATTTTCAGTCTCAAATGTCATAATATTTTATAGCGTCGTTGAAAATTGTTATTAAAGTCTCCTACTGTCATGGCGGTATATTGCGTTGATGAAAATTTAACATTTTCAAAGTGCACATGATTCTGTGTAGTTTTGAAATTTGTTTCCATATTACCGTGTTTGATACAGAATAAAGCTATGTGTATATATATATATATTTTTTTTTTCTTTTCTCCACTAAATAAATTCAGAAACCCTGACGTTGTTGCCTAATTATGTAGCCGATCGCTGTGGCTTCGATGTTCACCCTTAGTACCTTGTCTGGCTTAGCAATCTATGAGGCAAGTGATGAAAGCGTCGCCCCATGATGCAATCAAAGAGCAAGGCTCGTTTCAGAAGTAGTTCAAACAAGAGAGAGGGAAGTGTTTAGTGCTGCTGCTCCAAGGGCCAAAATGCGAGAAGGGATTCATAACACATTTACATTTCATCTAGTTACTCTTGCACCGCGGCACGCAATAATTGCAGTGATAAAATGACCAGCGCTTCTAATCTTTAAGCAAGCATGAGGACATAATGAGGAGGATGAAAACAGGGGGGAACTCCTTTAATATGTGTCTGAGGAATGGAGTGAAGTCAGCCCAGTAGTGAGGTAAATGCGAACCAGGAACTCACTGGGATCTGGGAAACAAAAGTCAAACTATTACACTAGTTATTGTGGAAGGAAATGCCTTTGGCTTTCTGGATGGACAGAGAGACAGACGGAAAGACAGATAGATAGATAGATTGATAGATAGGTAGATAGAAAGGTAGGTAGACTGACAGACAGGTACGTACATTGGTTGGTTGGTTGCTAGTTAGGTTGGAAGATACACAAAAAGGTCGCCACCAAAAAAAAAAAAAAAAGGGTTACAGACTCTAATATTTCCTTGGACCGCCTTTAGCTTTGATTACAGCACACATTCTCTGTGGCATTGTTTCCATAAGCTTCCGCAATGTCAAAAGATTTATTTCCATCCAGTGTTGCATTCATTTTTCACCAAGATCTTGCATTGATGATGGTAGAGTCTCCAGTAGAGATTCTCAATGGGGTTAAGGTCTGAACTCTGTGGTGGCCAGATCCATGTGTGAAAATGATGTCTCATGCTCATGAATCCTGACATTGTCATCTTGGAATATGCCCGTGCCATCAGGGAAGAAAAAATCCATTGATGGAATAACCTGGTCATTCAGTATATTCAGGTAGTCAGCTGACCTCATCCTTTGACCACATACTGTTGCTGAACCTATACCTGACCTCCAATGGGAGGCTGGTACCTATTTGCTTAGTTAAATCCAGGTGGCAACTTTTTTTTTTTTTTTTTTGGCCAGGCAGTGTAGATGGATATATAGATAGATAGATGGGTGGATTCATTTTATGTCCCTTTATTGACAGTTGTTAACCATTCACATCTATTTTTGTTTGTGATACAAAAAAAGGTAAGAATGACACGTCTGCTTCACCACAGTTTGACTCGGGTCAGAGGGAGAAAAAAAAAAATGTCTCTGTGACGCACATATGTGCATTGTAAATAAACTTGGGTCTACACACATTTTTGAAATAAAAACAGGGATCAGGGATGGCGATGGAACCTGACCCTAAAAATAATAATTATCAGTCCTGAGGCAGAGCGGCAGTATAGCAGCACGACCGGGCATTGAGGTAGGAAGGAGGAGAGATAAAGGACGGAAAAGTGAACACTTGCTATTGGAGGAACAGGCTAGAGAGAGAAAAAAAAAAAAAAAAAAAAAAACATGTCGAAGCTGAGCAGCATTAATCATAGAGTCTACAGTCTGGCCAGATAAATACCTCCCATCTCAGCCTCGCAGCTGTTTAATGAAAGGTACAGGTGTCTGTTCACAATTTGTCTGCTTGCAAAAATATATACCAACGGTGACATTTTGTAATGCATGTATTAGTGAATAAAATGTTGTCAAAAGGATGATACGTGACTCAACCACACATCCATAAACAACAGTTTATTTGGCATTTATCATTAATTATCTTACGTCTTTTTGTGCCTTGTGAAACAGTTTCCCAACCATATCAGATCCCTTATGAGGGTTTACTATTTGTTCAGTACAGAGCAATCCTCCTGCGCAGGCACAGAGGCATTCATTTGCCTTAAGTAAATCTGCAAATACTAAAAAAAAGTCGAGTAACAAACCTTCGCTGCCTTCATGTACTTTTGCCGAAATTTCTCTGCCCAAGAGAATCCAATTACCTAAAGGGCAATCTGTTTTCTATCCATAACTAATGGGCAAAAGTCAGTCATTATTTAGGTTTTGCCTCTAGTGGCCACTGCTGAATCATGAATGTATTTATCTAATATGAACAAAGATGCCAAAACGAATGAATGTTCTGAATCTGTAATCTGAATTAACCCATTCCTACTAATCTAAACAACATGTTTTGGTTCCAAATCTTTACATTGTTTACAGCCGCTCCTGACTCGCACACACAGTGTTCTTCGTCTGCATAGATAATCGGCGCGTTGTTTACCAACAGAGTTCACATAATATCAGTGTGAAAGAACCTGAATGGAGGTCTGCGATGGAAGGATAAGTCTACAGCGCTGCGATCTGACTCCTCGTCTGTTGAATAAAAGATTGACAACTGAGGGATGGGTAGGGCCTGTTGGAAGAGCCGTTGCATTATTGAACCGGGTGGTGGTAGGATAAGAAAAATTGAGAGGTGGAGCCTGGCTGTGAGTCTGTTTTGCCTCTGTGGAGCGGTGCTGTATATGCGAATGTGCACGTCTTAGTAGAGGTGCGCCAGGCTGGACATAAGAGTTGAAGGTTGTCTCAGTGCTTCTGTGGAGAGAGGCTGTTTTGAAAGGAAAGAGAAGAAGGGTGGTGGTGGTGGTGGTGGTGAGGGTGGAGGGTGGGATGGGATGGGAGGGGGGGTAGTGGTGTGCGCAGAGCTGCTTTACAGAGAGATGGATGGGAGGGTTTGAAGGTGTGGAGCGCTTGATTGGCAGCCGGGATGATGCGGCCCTGGCTCAGCTGCAGCGCTGAGACGTAGGCTGCTGCTGATTGACAGTCAAGCCGAGCCTGGGAACCTGAGCGCTGGATCGCCACAAAGAGTAACAGGAGGAGAAGGAGAAAGGGAGAGAAATAGAAATTATAGATTTAAACCAAAAAAAAGCCCCAACTCTCCGCCTGGCATTGGGTAGTTCAACACTGCCATCTGTTGTAGACTCTGCAGCATGGTGTGTTTTGCTCTCCACAGTTTCTCTCAGGTGATATTTTTTTTTCACAAATCGAACCCTCAACGTGTTTGACAGGATGAAAACAGAACAGAGAGATGAAGGGGTTTATTGTAATATTAATATTAATAAAAATAATAATTTATAACAATAATTTAACAACTAATACTTTGAGTAAAGGGTGTTTATTACAGTTTAAAGCAGCAGGTTCTCAATTGGTCGCACTATGGGACACACTTTTTCCTGTGTTCATTAAGTTGCGACCCACTCTCATAGAATCCAAACCAAGAATATTAATTATCTAAGAAAAAAAAAAAACTTTGAAAAATCGTTTCTTTAACATACTCATTTTATTCAACAGAGTGTGCCTTTCAAAATAAGAGATTTTCTCAAATAAACCATATGCTCAGCAGCTTATTCACATTATTTAGATTTTTGTGCAGCTGTTTGCAACCCATTCAGAACGAGTCTGCGACCCACTCTTAGGTCGGAACCCACCAGTTGAGAACCACTGGTTCAAAGCAGAACTATATCATATCTTCATGCATATGCTTTCTGAGGTACTAAGAACTGTTTGTCCTGTACATTATGATGATGTATGTTGATTGGGGACATGTTTCCACAGTGGACTCAAGGTGTGAATTATGTGCAAATAGACAATGTCCTTTTTTGATCATGACTGAGTTAATCTAATGGACTTGTTACCTAACTTTCAAATGGATGTTCTTAGTTTTCAATTGTCTTAGTGCATATATATATGTGTATATGTATATATGTATATATGTGTATATATACATGTGTATATATATATATATAGAACTTTAAGATAATTTTAATCTCACTTCTGCCCTGTGCTTTAGGGCCTTACAGAGTGGCCTCAGAGCATTGTTGTAAACAGCAGCTCTGTTAAACTGGCAGCTTGCAGAGTTTTGATGACTTTGACAGTCCAAGGTTTTCATTGCAACCTTCTCTAACACAACCCCCTTTTTGTCTGTATCTGTCAGAAAGTTTTGAACCCTAGGTTGGTATTGGAATTTATTATTTTTTTTAAGTTTCTCAAACCTCCGTCTTTTTGCTTGGTAGGCGTTCTAACCATTAGTGTCCGCTCCTGCAGCTCGGCGGTCACACTTGTGTCTCCTCCTGCAGATATCCTGAACACTCCCACTAGCAGCAGTTCTTTCTGCTGGAGCTCTGCCTGCACCATCCTGCTGAGAAGGAATAAGAAGAATGTTGAGCTTACCTTTTAGAAAAAATAAAGACATGCCAGAACAATTACAATTCCATCTTTGGATAAAGTGTGGAAAACAGGCAGTTATATTTGTAATATAACTCAAAATGTGCGTCTTTAATGCTTTAGTTTTAGGAATTCCTGACTAAAACGCAACTCTTTGTGGGTTTGTTCTTGTGGTTTTGTAGCTCAGGGCTTGGAGCAGTACAGCCAGTCTCCACGGTTCCCCTGAACTCAGCAGGTGCAGAGATCACGATGATATTTTTTTTGTATTAATATATCCAGTAAAAAAAAAAAATGCTTAGCCAGCAATGGGAGTTGAAAGGAGCGCAGGTTAATATAAAACAGTACCTGAGAGAATCACTTATATTTTGAAATTATCTAGTATCTATGCAAATAAGACATCATTAATATTAAGTGAAACTTTTATATTTGTTTAAAATTAAAAGTAGAAAAAAATATTTATTTCCTAATTTGAACTTCATTAACTAAACTTAGTGCAAAGAACCATGTTTCCAAAAACTCACTGTCCAGTATTTTAACTTAAAAACAACATGAAACAGCAAATGGGGGCCTTGTGGTTAAGACAGCAGACTTGGGTCAGAATCCACCAGCTGCCGAATCCTCCAGGCCTCACTGTATGGCAAGTGTGATTAGGGCGGTAGTTGTGGAGACTGTTGCCCCTGTGACCCGGAAATGGATAAGTGGGTGAAGATGAATGAACAACATAAAAAAAAACAGCCAGGATAAAAAAAAAAAAATGTTGTGAGTTGTAAGAAAACCATGTTAGGGATCCAGTTGGTTTTCCTAAAGTTGAATTATTAACTGGGGATCTTGGTTGATGTAACAGGGAACTCATGTAGTACTATTTCTTTAAACCAGTAGTTCTCAACTGTTGGGTCCCGACCCCAAAGTGGGTCAAGGACCAGTTGTGAATGGGTCGCGTTTGCGGAGTGGTTACCTCCCCAATTTATAGAACTGAACACTCTTCATTGCATTGTACTCCACAATGTTCAGGTTTGCCCTATGAATTTTGTGTTGCTCAATTTAAAAGTAAACTGGTATGTTGTGTTTGCTAAAACTCCTACGTAGTTTTTCAAATACTCACAATACATAGGGTGCCACCGTGTGTCTCCTCTTGATATGACCTTTGCAATTTCTTGTGGAATAGATTATTTTTTCTGCCTCTTCTGATCCAGTTTGTTGATTTGTGCTTTGTTACAGAATATTTTTTTCTTTTTTAAAAGTTATCTGGGCCATCTAACCATAATATCTTTTTTTTTCATTCATATATTTTAAGTGCATCTCTCATCAATAATTAATATTTTTTTGTTTAATTTCTTTTACAGTACATTAAACAATTTATGATAATGAATATTTCAAAAGATCAACTTCCTCTTATGCATCTGTATATGAAAGTCTGCAAGTCTCCACTGTCTCCCATTCTCTGTGAGTGGACAGTGATTTTTAAAGTTGCACCAAAGAAACTTTAATGGAAACTAACATGGGGAAAGGTCATTAATAATACAAATATATCATGTAGTTGAAATGAGGACAAAGCATGAGTTTAAGAAAAAACATGTGTCAAAGTTTGAATTGTGTGAAACAACAGGAAACGTGAGCAGTTTCTGTCCTGAAAATGGACAATAGTCTTAAACAATGGTCTTAAATTAAATGTTTCTTCACTGTCAAATCTTTCTTGGTAAAATTCAGGAATCCTTCAAGTTCTTTCAAGGTCAGGTTCCCATCTCTTTCTGCAACTAGAGTTAGAGTAAGAGTCGAGGACCGGAGGTAAACAGAGGGCAAGTGGACCAGAGGAGGAGCAGTTTGCTTTTCGACATTCTGACTCCATCCATTAAGAGCGCCAACCTCCCAAATATTTATTTGTTGTCCAAGTAGCTGTTCTTTTTAGATTTTTTTTTTTCTTTATTTCTGAAAGCATCCTTTAAAATCTTGCGCTTTTGCAACCTGCAGTCTTCTAAATAAAGCACTGGAGTGGAAACGTCAGTACCCAGTAAATCAAGTAAAAGATAACAATAAAATAATAATATGGATATTTTACCCAGACTGAAACATTACAAACAAAATATACATTTAACTTTATTTATTTTCCTCCTGTAGAGACTATAAAGATTTTTTTTTTTTTCCGCATGCTTGCTTGCTAACAGGAAACTACTTCCCCAGAACTAAGGCTATACTTAGGTTGCCCTCTGCTGGGACACTAAGTATATAGTTCCTTCTTGAATGCATTATTTTCATTTTTTTTTTTTACCCAAGTACAGTGACTGTTGTACTCAGATTTCAGCAGTCTGTGCTGCAAAGATACTGAAAACACAGGATTGAGTTTTTTTTTTTTCAAAAGTTCTTCTTTATTAACTTCTGTTTATGAGAAATAATGGTGGCGACTTCATCGGGAAAAAAAGAAGAAAGAAATTTGATACACCGGCAGCCTCTTCTTTTCCAAACTTTTCCTAGAAAGGTTTTTTTTTTTTCTTTGTTTACCGTGTATTTTCATATTTGCTGTGTAGAGATGTTTATTTATATTCAGAATAAATATGCAAATAGGACATATATTTGGCGAGGCTTTTGTGATGCCAGTGCTGCTCTGTTGTTTATGCTGCTTGTCTGCACTGTTGAGGATAGAGCAGGTCTTTTTCGGAGACTCTTCTCGGTGCGTTACACAACCACTGAGGGCAATTATGAAGCGCAGTCTTATGAATTCATAGTGTCTCGGCACTTGGAGGGATGTTATGCTGCTGACTTGCAATAAAGAACTGGACTGGAAGAGATAATATTGATAAATAATATTATTTTAAATAGAGCCTATAGGCAGACGGGGAAAACCCCAGCAGCCAGGCTTCGTTAACAAACCCCCGAGGTTCTGTATAATTAGGTGTTTTCTCATGTTTCCCTGAAGCCCACGTTAGAGGCAGCACAATTAAAGAAAGTGGTCATTCTTTTGTGTGCAGGTGACCCAAATCTAGCCGGGCATCATTTTCAGTGGCTAACAGGAAAGCGGGGAACAGTTATCGCAGGGCACCAGCTGTCAGCGAGGATGGGCAGGTCCTCTGACTTCCTGTTTCTCAACATGCTGTGTGCCCTGCAGCAAAACAAAACCAGCTTCCCATCTCAGCGTGTGAAACAATAGACGTTGCAACCATACCTCTCCTGCGTCTGTCATCCTTTTTCCTTCCTCCATTCCATCGTCCTCCTTTCCTCCGCGTTATCAACTTCCCTCCTCACTCTCTTCGTAGCCAGTGGGACCTTCTCCGTTCTTCTTCCTTACTCTGTTATGTCTTCTCTTCTGTTGGTCTCTGTCTGCTGGTGATGATTTGTCTTCACTTTTGCAAGCAGTAGTTCTGGGAACACATTCACTTTTTGTATGCAGAAAAAAATGTTATTGGTAGTTCAAGTGTTCAAACAGTATTCCAAGGCTTCCAAGGCTGGGACAAACTGAGGCCCCGGGGAAGAATGCGGCCACTTTGGGGCTTTGTGATCTGGTCTGTTGTGCTTATTATTGGAATCTGTGATTCGGGATAAACACCTGCAGAGATGCCACTTCATGCAAAGTTAGATTTATGGTCTCAGACCAGAATTTGTCTTCTCGTAGCAACAGAACATATTAAGAAAAATCCAACAAGATCCCAAAGGGAATTTTTTTAATCTTGTAGCTGCGTTTGACTTTCAGTACTTTCTTACTATATGTTTAAATCCTTGGCCCATTTAGCTGAATGTCAATATTCCTACAAAAATTTGATTATATAGGTTACTGAGATATGTTTGAGTACATTGTAATCAAAGCTTGCACAAGTCTCAAACAGCTGGACTAATGTTACGTGCTTGAACCCTTGAAGTTGAACCCACCTTGGGTGACCCCCCCCATGACCCAATAACGGATAGGCGGGTGAAAATGGTAGAATGAATGGATTTGGATTTTGGTTGCACCCTGAACATGTTATAAATACTGAAGTGACAATAGAAGAGAACTAAGTTGTTTATTGCAACAACTAAAGCACTGTGAGGTTTCTCAACCGAGATGTCTGAGAAAAAAAAAAAAAATCTGGCATTCCTTATCAGGATGGGTTCATAAAAGTGCCTTCAAATGGATTTGGAATAGTATTCAACAAATTTTCCAAAGGTCATGTCTTGGCCTGATTCCTATAAAAGTGGTGCTAGAATAGCTCATTAGGCTTCGCCTGCATTTTCAGTGGAATTTAATCTAATTATTGTCTCATTGAATATGAACTTCCTGGGAATCCAGGAAAACCACTCTTTTGACATCTGCTGTTTGGAGAAAGTTGCTAATTATTATGTTGACATTTTTCTTAGTGCTTTGTTTTTTTTTCTATGATGATTAATGACAAATGTACAAATGTACAGTACAATAATGGAAAGAGCAATTAAACCACATTTATTTTCTTCTTGATCAATTTACTGCCTTTTACGACTAAAAGTATATGAACTTAACAATACAGGGGAATGAAAACAAGCTCTGATTTGGCAGTGCTATAGCTATAAGCTATAATTTAATTTATTTTGGTTTCTATCAAGAAAACCATGGGATAATCAGATATCAGCTCTGAAATTAGTCTCATTTGAGATATTTTTGTTGTTATCATTATATTCGTCCAAACAGATGTACCTTTAGTGGGTCCAGGCATTAAAATGTACAAGAAATTAAAACAGCGTGGTCTATTAATTTTAGAGTCCATGATTCTAAGTCAAATCAAATCTAAGGAAAAACTCAAACATTTGACTTTGGCTGTGAAAACTAATGAAGCTCTGTAAGGAATCATATGTAAAACATATATTATTATTGTAGCTTAGTATTAGTATTTATTCTATACATATCAATAAAGATACCCCTGTCCTTATTTCGCCTTACTTTTTCGAGACAAGGGCATTTTTTATTTTGTTTTCATGCTCTTGTCGGAGTTGTAAAACAGAGTTCACTCATATCCAGATTAAGTTTCCAAATCACTGTGCATTCACAGTGCATTTTGTCAGGCATGAAATAAACATGGAGTCACATTAGAAGTGTCCTGGGGAATATATCCCATGAGTTGTGTTGTCGTACACATCTGTTGTTTGTTTTTTCGCTGTGAAGAATTTTGTGAATGTTCACTGCGCGTTCGGATGACAAGGGTGCACTTCATGAAAAAATGAAGAATGACGTGCAACATGAGCTTTTAACAGAAAGGTCAAAGAGTGGCACTGAGAGAGAGAGAGAGAGAGAGGGAGACAGAGAGATAGGGAGACAGACAGACAGAGAGGCAAAAGTAAAAGAGCAGCTTTTATTAATAATGAATAGATTTCTTTCTTCTTCCTTCAGTATCAAACAGGGAGAGTAGGGGAAGAATTTACGAGGAGAAACTGGCTTCCGTGCACAAACACACACACATAGACGTCAGGGGCAAACGCGCACAGTTATTCAGCTTCATAATGCATTGTTATTGACACATGGAGAAATCCATATTTATCTATAATACAGTGTGGTGGAGGCCCATCAGTCTCCATAGTCTATGACAAGGTCTGCAGCCCTTTACTTAAGCTATTAAATCTTTATGTGGCCCTTTTTCATCCATCAGGAAGTCTTCATTGGTACACACACACACACACAGGAAAACACACAGCTTCCAAAAGTATCATTAGTTGCCAAAATAAAGATGTTTCAGTAAAACAAGTGGTATAGCGCCCCCAACATTGCTAATGAGTAAATAGGAGGGAAGGCAAGAAAATTACAAACAAAAAAAAAAAAAAATACATTTATCGGAAAATTCTTGTATTTGATTAAACATTTTGTAATATTTTGATGAAAAAAAATGGTTGAGACTCAAAAATGTATATGCCTACTCAGGAAACCTGCCAACACACTGTCAAACAAGAATAATTTCATTTTTAAACTAAATAATCGTCTACTTTTACTGACCTCATAAATTACTTCATTTGGTCTGTTTAGTTGAAGCCGATGCTCATGTACCGGCAGGAATTGAAGAAAGACACTCACCAAGATCTTCAACAGCGATGACTATGATTTTTTTTTTTTTTTTTCGTTTTCATACACATCTGCTTCCACCTCGCAGAAGCAAAAGAGAAACTGAATGCAGTAAATAAATAATACTTTTTAGCCCAATTAGTGAATTTAATTTTGAAATTAATTTTCCTATGCACTCCTAAGGATCTCTCACAGCAAACTAGTGAGATGCAGCACAGTAGTTGGGAATCTTTGTGCTGTGTTCAACCTTGAGCCTGCACTGGTTCAGAGCGACAGAAAGAGAGAGACAGACAGAAGATAGAGAGAGTGTAAATACATATGCAATTCCTGAGTTGGTTGATTAAGATAAGAAAAGTCACATTGATGGAGTTCTATTTAAAGTTCCCTTTGTTGGATGAATCAAGGATGATTTTTTTTTTTTTTTTTTTTCATCCTTGATTTCTTGATTTACAGTGGCCATGCAAGAAAGGTCAAGCATTTTAGTGAAACTCAAACTTCAAAAAAAAGTTCATTTAATTCAGTCCTACAGTATTCAAAATGTGGGGCGGTGGCCCCTTGTGGGACGCAGGGAATGGTCCTGGGGCATGACAGGGTTCTACAGCAATGTGCTTTTGTAATGCTAAATGATAAGAAGCCTCCAGTCACTAGGTGGCAGCAACTCCTACAGGGGGTTATATGCGTAGAAATATTCACGTTATCGGTTTCTCATTAGTTTCAAATGGAGAGGGTGTGTGAAAGCATTTCTGACCCCTAGTGGTTGCATGACAGAAAATTACCACGGACCATTGTCTTAATAGTAACCAGCGCTGACTTTAATTTAGCAATAAACAAATGAAGCAATAAATGATTTGAATATACAAAAGCATGTTCAACAACAACAAAATTATGATGATATTAGTAGATATTTGCTTTTGTTTTCTAGGTGATCGACATTGACATATTTGATAAATCACTAGACAAAAAACAAAATTTATTTTTTTTTATTATCTGTGCAGTCTAATTAAAATCCACAAAAGCTTACCTGACTATTGTGAAATAGAAATTAAGTGTCCTTAAGTGTAACATTTTTTTGCACATTAGAAAGCTGAAATGAACACCCACCTTTTCTCAGCTGATTGAGTTCTTAGGAGTTTTAGTCTTTTGAAATTCAACTTTAAACACTAAGAACAATAGCAAAGAGACATTTTCTAATGGTTCCTGGTTCTACCCCTGGTGCCTATGTTTAAATATTCGTGTCCATGGACTTTACTTGCAAGAGGAAATGGAGAAAACTGATTTTTTGCCGTATCAATGCATCTTCTGGTAGTTTTACTGTAGAGTTCTCTAAGCCTGGCCCTTAAACATCACTCCTGTGTGAATCAGTGGTTGGTGGTGAGTTCTTCTATCTCAGATCTTAATCATCAGAGGTCACATGGTGCAAAATGTTGATGTTTATTCCCAATAATTCAAGCTCATGGTTTTGCTCACACTCTCTCCCAGTCTTTTTTCCAGTTTGTTTGTCATCCATTCAGAGATTGATATTTTTTGGAAATTTTGGAAGGACTTGAGTTCTGGAATGTTTTTTGAACAGTGGTTTCTGGTGGTGCAGGTGGTGGTGGTGTGAAGGAGAAGGAGGAGGAGGTGTCTTTGTCTCTTCCTCCCCGGCATGTTGTGTCCTCCCTGTGGAGCTACGCCCTGGGGGTTGGTAGGAGTGTGGAGTCAGGGGAGTTATTGAATTATGGATGGAGGTGAAGAGGGGATGAGGGCTGGCCTCCGAGGGACGAGCACACAGCTCCCCGAACCCCCCGCCCTTCAACCCCTCACCACCACCACCAGCTCCTCTCTTCCCCATCATCCCCAACACTTCCCGTTCTCCCCCCAACCCCCTCTCTCCTCCATCCTGTCTTCTCCCTCCGGCGTCCTCCTCTGCCTAAACAGTCTCCATCCACGCGTGGCGTGAGGTTGGATGAGGGTGACTGGAGACGTGTCGCTCACTCTTTCCTCAGCCGACACCCTGCTATGCTATTTTTTCTTCTCTCTTGTTATACTCTGCTCTTATCTCCCTCTTCCTCTCCCTCCTGCCCTCACTTTCTCCCCCCATGATTTTTTGCAGGAACATATGAAATGACAGAGCTCAAAATAGTGAATAAGGAAAAAAAAAAATGTGGAATTTCACCTGCTAGTTAATAAGGTTACCGTCAGTTGCTGGTAAAGACAAAACTTTACCACCAAGAAAACTCTGTCCATGGCTTGACTGGGTTGGGATGGAGTCTGGTTTGGCTTACTTCTGTTGATATGTTAGCTGTTAGCAAGTTACCATATGTAATGTAGTACTGTGTCATACTATTCGACGAAGGGCCACTGTGGTTGTGGGTGTTTGTTCCAACCAACCAGCAGCACACCTGATTCCCTCTTTCAATCAAGTTCCCAAGTTTCAACCAAGACTGTAATGTGGACCTGCTGATAGGTCTACATTATAAAATAGCTTTGTACCGCGGTTTTACTTCTGCATTTTTCCTGCAATGTCCACATCTCATCTATAAATATGGTAAAGAGAAGAGCGTGTCTACATTTTGGTTTTTATACTTTAACATGACATTTGGCTTAGCTTACCTGGATGTCCAATTTGTGGACCACTTGCGTCCTGCAAGTCTTTGTTTGCAAGTTTGTCCAGGCCTGACATATACAGGCTGTGCAATTCCATGAAAAAACAAAAAGAAAAACCTCAACTGTACAAAATGATAACCATCAACATTTTTTACACAAAAGACGCTGTCCTCCAGGACACTTTTTCCTTTATGTCTTCTTTTAGGGGTCTAAACAGCAGATCATTTGTGTTCTTCTCAACCCGTCCTTTGCATTAAGACCAACAACTTTTAATTGTCCCTCTATGACGTCAAGACAAACTGGTCTGCCTTAGCTGTCCATTTGTCCTTTTTATTCTGACATCCTAACATCTAGAATTTGAGTATTTATCCACTTACACTTGTTTCTTACTGAACTGTATGATCACAGTTTTCATATATAATAACATATATATATATATATGTATGTGTGTGTGTGTGTATATATATATATATATATATATACATATATGTGATGTTTATTATACTTCGTGGTTGTTAATTTGTAATTTTGAAAAGCATGTTAGATAGATAGGGTTGGTGTATTAATGATGTCCTTGTACTGTGATGTCATAGGGACAGTGAATATTTTTTTATTTTATTTTTTTATAGAATCGTGGGGGAGGTGTTCACCTTGCATAAATAGACCCCCCCCAAAGCTTACCCCTACACCCCTACCCCTAAAATGACAGGAAATGTGAGAGAAAGAGAGAGAGAGAGAGAGAGAGAAGGAACGAGAGAGAGGGAGAAAGATTGAATTAAAGTTTTATGACTGATGAATATTTCATGTTCTGTGCAGTGATTCCCACATTCTGCTCTGTGTGTGTGTGTGTGTGTGTGTGTGTGTGTGTGTGTGTGTGTGTGTGTGTGTGTGTGTGTGTGAGTGCTTTTACAGTACATGCACAGGCAGCACATGTGTGTGTCCTTCCTGTAGAAAATATGCCGAGTGGTTTTAACCCTTTCTCTCCCATTGACTGACAATGGATTGAGCCTAAAGTGTTTCCTATGTTTTCCTGATGTCTTGAATTATTCTCCATTCCCTTTTCATACAGACATTAAAACACAGGACAGTTTAGTTAGGTAAAGTTGTCAATATTTACAGTATTTATTTTCTACTGTGTTTTTAAGCATAAAAGCAGTTAATGGCAAATAAATAATTAAAAAAGTGGTCTTAAGCTCTGTCATGATCATGATATGATATTCCTATTGGCAATTAAGTAGTGAGAAAATAACTGTACATACACATACAACGAACATAAATCTACAAAAAAGTAGAATAAAAAATGTATTATACCATACTATTTAGTAAAATAAATTAATTAATATTTCCAATGATTACTCAAATATAATAAACCCTAGTTGGCAGTGGTGGCCTCTTAGTTTAATAAGCTGACTTTGAAATTTGGTAAACAAGACTTCAGGTTCGAATCCACCAGCAGCTCCACCACCACCTTCTTGTCCACTCACCACCCACAGTAAGGCTCACAATATAGTGCAATGTGGTTTGGATGGCGCCATCTGCCTCTGTGACCTGGCAACGGACAAACAGATGAAAAGGAATGAATGAATAATTAACTTCACCTCAACCTGAAGGTGGTTCTTTTCTATACATGGAGTCTTTGGAATTTAATTGAGTTTTAATGGACCACAAAATAGACCAGTGTCATTATACAAGAAACTATTAGATCTGAATGTGTTAATTTCATTTCTACATATGTGTACATTATATATATTTACACTAAATTTTATGTTTGTAGATTTAACATCCCTAAGTAATACATATAACATGTATATGTACTGCATATTTCGAGTGGGCTCACCACCTGCAAAAGGGCTCATAGTATGGTTCAGTGTGATTTGGGTGGCAGTTGTGGAGACTGCTGCCCCTGAGATCAGGTAATGGATTAGCAGATGACGTTGAATGGAGGTAATATATATAGTATATGTACCGCACAACATTACTTTGTATATATATATAGATATAGAAAGAAAGATGGATGGATAGATAGATGGTTACCAGAACTTTATTAATCACTGGAATATTTATATTTATAGTTTTTTGGGGGTTTTTTTCAGGTTTTTTAAGGTACAGAACAAAAGATAAATACAATAAAATACAAACATATACATTAGATGCAGATATGAGTGAAGTTTGAGTATGTACGGTAAGACCTGGACAGTCGGTGTGAGTGGATCAGTGGGTTGGTTGTAAATAGATATTTTATTGTTAGTAGATTAGTGAGTAATACTTATTGCTGTGTGTGGCAATAAACAATCTCAATTATTATGTTAGTATGTTTCACTATGTCAATATTTCCACTGTGTTACGTTTGAATTGTAATATAATATTATCTATCTGAGTATATATATATAGACAGTAAGTATACCCACATACATATGTACCGCATGTACATACATATATATCAACATATACATATTCATATACAACCAGATAAACATATATGTATATATGCCCATATACATGGATACACATATTTACTATACATAACACATTATTGTATCCATTTTGTTAATTTTTCTGCACTTTCTGAAAATTTTCTTTATTATTAGAATTTTTGTTGAATTTTATTATTTATATATGTATTTATATAATTTTTTTCCCCCAATCCTTTCACTCTTTTTTTGTCTATATTCTTTGGCACTCGTTTTTACTCTGCTGCTTCTTGTCCGTTGTGCAGCACTAAGCAACAGTGCTGTTAGTCAGCGCCTTTGACAAACAGTAAAGTTGAGTTGACTTAATTAGTTTGCCGATGATCTGAAACCCACCCCCCCACTGAACCAGTAATGGTCGCTCATAATGGCTATTTAGATGGAGATATGAGTCGATGAAGACGGACATTTGTTTACCAAGTCCTGCAGGCCTGAGCGGATCAATACGTCAGCTTGGTTTTCATCCAGACATCTCTCCTCTCAGCAGCTTACACCCAGGGCTAATATTCGATTTAAATAGTATTTTTAGCTTATCTTATTGATTACAGTGCGTTCTGCAGGTTGGAGCAAACACAGGTTCATACACACAACACACAGATCAATATTAACCTGTCAGAGTCCGAGGTGATCTACTCCTTCTCTCTGTTCGCCTAATCCGTTTGTTTAAGCCTAACCCGGTGTCTGCTGCAGGTTATGAGGTGGTGTCTGTGTCAGAGGATGTTCATTAAATGAAAAGAAGTGTCAGAGATTATTCTGGAGATACAAAAGTCACATGGGGGAGAGTTGAATATAGAAACAAAATATATCCTAAAGGAGGTGGAAAAAGTAAACTTAAAACAGCAAACAATGAAATGCACATTAATATTTAGTTGTGTGTATCGTTGTGTGTACATACTGGATATATATATATATATATATTAGAGGCGGTAATCTTTCACTTAAATAACAATCCGATTCAAATCTCAATTCACAGGTTATGATCCAATTCAGGAACGGTTCATAAAACGATCCATCCAGTTCGATCCGATTCGTTTCAGTTTGATAAAAATTTGCAACTCCACTTTCAACTACACTTTACAGTTGCCAGACTTTTTTTTATTTTATATTAGTTTATTTAAATGGGGAAAATGCAATTTCATAAACATATGATTACACATGGTTAAATAAGAAAGAATTAGCCAAAGGCTAGTTTTCATCCATAGTCCACTGGCCATTATGTATGTACTTTACATATACATTAGAAAATACATATGCAAACACTTTTTATACAATTAAGTAATGTACGAATGTACGAAGAGACATATTTGAATAGATGCATTTGTGGGCTCGCCCATCTAGTGGGAGGAAGCAGCCAATGTTGCATCTATATCTAAACGTCTATTTGTGGGTGGGCCACTAGAGCAGGAAACTGATCCACGGACAAAATTTTTACTGCATTTTAACTGATCAGAGCTTTATTGACAGATACACTCAGATTGTGTGACAGATTGATTACCGATCCAAAACAATTAAAGTCTAAGTAAAGTTAAATAAAGTTGCAGGTCATAAAAAACTCAATTTTCAAGTGCAATAACTGGCCCGACACCCTCAGATTTTGCCACATTTTTCATTTATTTCCTCTGACTGCTATTAAGCAGTTGCTTTAAAACTTTTATTTTATTTTTCTTACACACTTATGAGTAGGTGTATCATATAATAATAATTATAATAATAATTAAAATAACAATAACATGCCTATGTAAATGTTATCGTCTTGTGACTCGATTCCACTGGGAGGAGTGGAACATCTCTGGTCTCATATTCATTGCTTCACATTCTGAGGGACATTAGTGAGAAGCAAACATTATGGATCATGCAGAATTTCCTCCTCACCCTCTCCTCTCCTCTCTCTCGTTTTCATCCTAGTTTTTCTCCTGCACTGCAGAGAACTGCATTTGCTGCATAATCGCCCACTGAGTATCTGCTGACTTTCTTAGCTCTTTTCTCTCCTCGACTTTTCTTCTTCTTCTTCTACTACTTCTTTCCTTCTCTTTCTTGATTTTAATTTGGCTTCATTCTGCTCAGCTGCTTGGAAGCATTTTAATCATCACCTGCAGTAGTTGGACAGGTCTGGAGGACGGCAATTACAGGTGTGAGGGGGTTTGGTTTGACTGGTCTCGTTCCCAATTATGATAAAGTTATTGGGAAAACAAAAGATAATTAACGCACAGACTCAAGTGACCTAATTGTTTGGTTGAGACAAATGAAGCTTCTGTTCTATTGGATACTATTTTCTTATACAATTTATTTGCATAACATAAAAAACCCCTTGTGGTGTAGTGACATGGGATATCTTGGAGATCTCTTATTTAAGCATATGATCTGAATGCAGTTCTGCTAAAAAACGACATCTAAAGGATCACAGCTCATTACATTAAATAGATCGACAACCATTGCAATGACATTATCTTATCAGTCAGATTTTTTTTTTTTTTGTTAATCGTAAAAACTTCCCATGTCTTAAAAAGAGTCAAAATGATTTGTTTGAGAAAAATGTAAATGCTTATATCATGATAATCGCCTTAATTTGGTTTAAACAACAGATTCTCTGAATATTTATTAACTCTGTGAAACTCTGGTGTTGCTGGAAAACTCATAAGGATGCAAAAAAGTAAGGTTATGTATTTGCATGTATACAGAATGTATGTAGTGCTTATAGCAGTATGAGCAAAGTACATAGCACTAAATATCAAGAACATGCTTTTTTTTTTTCATCAAATAGTATCCTAATAAAATATACTGCAAAGAGTATGACTTATTTTGAATTAACTCCATCTGCCTTAATTGGCTTTATTAAACCACCTCTCACAGTCGTACAGTGACACTGCCACACTTTGCCGACGCAGGGTTTATTTTGCCCAAGGAAACTTCACATCCCAGACACAGAGGTGGGTTTGATTGAGCCGCAGATCTTCTAATTAGACCAGCCACTTCTACCCTCCGAAAAGTCCCACAAAGGCTAGTAGTCCAACTTTTCTTTCATGATATTAGGGAGCCTGCACCAAAACTGTCAGAAATGACACATTTGGACCCACATAGTGAAACACTAATGGTGGGTTTTCTGCTGCAGGATGTGTAACCATGAGGTAAAACATTAGAATAAATGCATGAGTTTGCACTGGAGGGACCTGGGACTCATTGAAAGTACCGGAATGGTTTCTAAGCCCTAAAATTCACCATACTGTAGGATGTAATAAGGATTTTTGGAGATCCTTATGTGTCCTAGAGTTGAGATACTGTTGAGGCCAATCTCCAACTCTAGAACACCAATAAAATAAATAATAGAAAATTAAATAATAAATCATGAGGACATCTTCCATATCCAGAGACTACCCTAATGTTTATTGTGTATGCTAGAGAAGTGATTTTATAGGAATAATCTTCCTTTAGCTCTGGTGAAAAGGGAAACCGTCACCTATAACAAGATGCATTGAGTTCCATGAAAACAATTCCTGCTTTTAAAAGGTTTTGTTACTTTGAGTGGAAAATGCAGTTTAAAACGTTCCCGACTTCTTCCAGCAGTTAATAAAACATATTATAACAAAGTCCAGAAGTACTTGTGGGTTTTTTTGTTTTTTTTTTTGTCCTTGTAGTACATTCCAGCTTTTTATTCTCCCGATGCTATTAAAAACTTCTCAGCGAGCCATGCTGTTACTCCGGCTGACCTGCTCCCTCATTAAAACCAAAATGATATTATTACGCAGACCATCCTGTTGTGAATAATATGCAGCAAAGCATGGTAGTCTTGTTGACAAACCTGTTGCTAAAATATTGGATAGTTATTGCCCCTTAGCACTTTCAAATTATGGTATTGTTGCATTTCATACAAAGGTATATATATATATATATATATATATACACCTTTGTATGAAATTTGTATGAAATGCAACAATACCATAATGCCTGGTTCCACATTTGTTTGGACAAACATAATGATTAGAACAAAATATTCTCATAACAGTTACATTTCAGAGCTGATATCTAGACATTTTTCATGGTTTTCTTGATAGTAACCAAAATCACTTCAGTCAATAGCTATGGCATTGTGCTGTCACATACAATGCATATGAGCATTACATGTTTTCTTGCTCATTGTATTTGCTGTTAGGTAGTATATCTTAAAGGGTACCAGAGTAGTCTAATCTTTTTTTTTTTCCATGACTGTATAGTCGAAGCCCTATACAGCCATATACAGGCATATATACCCATATACTGTACAGCCATAAACACACATGCTTTGACAGAACCTCAACCTCAGACCTTTCTCCTTCATTGTTCTCCCACAGCTCAAACCTTTCGCAGTAGCATTCGAGCAGACTCAAACTACGGTTCCCATTCACACCAGTGGCCGAGTTAACATTTTATCTCATTCTGTTTTCTGTTAGAAACCTGTAGTACTAATGATAAAATAAAAAAAAAAATCTTTTCTAGAGACAACTTTTGCTTTTGTTATGCTCCTCTAGATATGTGTTTTCACTAATCAACTAGCAAAAAAGCTGATATGTTACATTGTTACATCTGTCTGAATATGAAGATGCGCTCATATGTCCATGAGGGGGAGATAAATACTTCTGTTGAACCTCTGCATGCGTAAGTGAGCGCCTCTGTGTGTGTGTATGTGTGTGTATTTGTGTACACACACACACACACACACACACACACACACCAGCCAGCTGCCCTGCTTTCTTCCCATGCCCTAAAACTACTCTCGTCTGTCTGGCTCCGGCTCCTTTTTTTTGGCAGTATTCCTGGAGACCTACAGTGGGGAAACAATCCAAACAAAGTGGCATGAATTAATGTGACTAATTAATACCAGGATAATTATTTGTAAATTGCATGTTTGGGTAACACGTTCCTTGAGAGGCATATGCTCTTTGTCGCGTTCGCACCCCCAAAACAAGTGGTGGCTAATCAGGCTGCCTCTGTGGAGTGGGCTGTCGATGAAGACCGGCCAATCAGCACGCAGCAGGGAAAGGGCAACGCAGGAGAATAAAGCGATGAGAAAAGGAAAGAAAGAGAGAAGTAGGTTGAAGTGATGAGGGAGAAAGAAAAAAAAAAAAAAACAAGTCACATCTAAAACAAATCCCTCTCATTTCATCTGAGCCTCCCGTCCCTGTGCAGTTGTTTATGTGGAGGTTGTTATTTGGCTTGTTGCTCTGTTGGTGAGTGTGAAATCTGTCTGCCCATTAGAAGATAAATAATCCTTGTTTTCAGCGTGGGCTCACAACGTGGGGACGCTCAGGCTTTTTTATTTTATTGCTTTCTTTTTTTTTTTTATGAACAACGAAGTTAATGATTGTATTTATAATAGCCTCTCTGTGAAGGTTTTTTTTTTATCTATTCGTCTCCGTACATTCTCTTTGTTTGCTTGCTTTTTTACTGTTGTGATTTTCCACAGTGAGTGGTCAAAATATGTAGCACTTGTATTTCGATTTACTCTGTGCTTAGTTGATTTGAAATTTTTAAAACAAAGAAACAAATAAAAAAAGAAAAAAAATGACTTTACATCAAGGTTGTTTAGGATGAGACCCTGGACTGAATCACAGGCTTGGGCTGGTTTTGAGTAGCACTTTTTTTTTTAATTTTATGAAACTTTATAAATGCCATGAAACTACGGCATATAAAGAGCCAAACAAAACCATTGTGCTGGGATTGATACAAACATAACAGCTAACTTTTTATCAACACGCCAAGTTACCACTGAGGTGCCCCGAGCATTGTCCCCCCACACTGCTCCCCGGGCGCTGGCTCAGCCAGCAGCCCCCTGCTCACTATGATGGTGCTTTAAATGCAGAGGCATAATTTCCCCAAAGGATACTCCTGAGGGATTAATAGGGAGTTCTAAAAATAAAAATAATAATACAAAAAAAATATGTTGGGGAAATGCAGAACTTGCAGGGAAAACACAAATGTATAATGATAATATAATTTAATAACAATTCTGACAATTTTAGGCAGGATGGAGGATAAATGGGCCACTTCAGGCCCCCAAGCCGCATTTTGCCCATGCCTGTGTTGACCTTCCTGGTTGGTCAGCATCACCATCTCAGTATGGGAACTAACATTTATGTCATATCTAAACCTTAATGCAGATATGGTTTCATTAGAGGGACAACACAGACAGGAAGGTTTGGAGAGAAACCTAAAGAAGATTGAGATGGTTTGGACAGAGGAGGGACAGTGAATACATTGGTGGAAGAATGATCCTAGAGATGGAGCTGCCAGGTAGAGACAAAGAGGAGATTGATGGATGCAGTGAGGGAGGACATGGAGGTAGTTGGAGTCAGAGTAGAAGATACAGGGAACATGGGGAGATGGAAAATGATTTGCTTTGGCAACACCCAAAAAAGAAACATAAAAGGAAATAAAAAATTTACTTTTTTTTTTCTAAAAATTACTTTTCAGGTCATTTATTTTGTAGCAAAATCATGGTTATGGTTATACTTTCGATACCTATCTTTCTCATAGAAGTCTTTAGAGAATATATGAACAATTCTATAGTAATCTCACTTATGAAGTTGTCTTTCAACGTCTAATCTTCAGTGTTTACCTGCTCCACAAATGTAGTAACAATGAGCCTGTTTTTTTTGTTTTTTTTTTGTTTTCTTAAACCCAACCTTGAAACAAAACCTCCGTCCTGGAAATGATCCAAAGCCTGAGAGCTTGGATGCTACGACATGCTTGTCTATCATGCTGACACTGCAGGCTACAAACACCTTAAGTTTTATGAGAAGTGTTTTACTTGAGAAGATGCAACCTTTGCAAAAGAAGGAGAGCTGCACCTGCAACACCTGAGCATCCTCGTCCTCCTCACCCACCTATCCCCTTCCTGGAGACGTCTCTCGCTTCCCATCACCCCTTAGCGACTCCTTGTTCCCTCATTGACGAGCTGATTTTTTTCATCTTCTCCACCAGCTCCATGCTCGTTTTTTTTTTTTTTTTTATACCTTCTTTTTTTTATATCCTACACCCTCCCACCCCCTTCTCACCTCTCCCCTCCTCATCTCCACAGAGCTTCTCCGCATTAGCAGTCAGCCCCACTCCCAGACATACTTTGTTTTTCAACCATGGTGAAGAACGAAGGAGAGGAGGAAGGAGGGAGGGAGGGAGGGAGGGAGGGAGGAAGGGAGGGAGGCAGCGAGATACAGAGAATGAGGAAAGTGAGGAAGAGAGAATGTAGTGCAAGTAATAGAGAGAGAGAGAGAGAGAGCGTCATTACACAGCCACACTGAGGAGCACAGCCTCCACCTCACCATCTCCTCCTCCTCCTCTTCCTCCTTCTCCTCTTCGCTCAGCCTCTGCTCACGATGCCAAACATTTTATATGTTATTTAGTCATGCCTGACTTTATCGAATTTGAAAAACATGCCAGTCACGGGTGCGCCCTCCCTCCCTTCCACTCCCCTCCCTCCAACCACTTCTATTCTTCATCACCATTCTCCAGCCCACTCCAGCCTGCACCTTC
Source organism: Paraplagusia blochii (assembly GCA_016785265.1). Lineage (NCBI taxonomy): Eukaryota > Metazoa > Chordata > Actinopteri > Pleuronectiformes > Cynoglossidae > Paraplagusia > Paraplagusia blochii. The sequence goes on along the minus strand of JAFBJS010000220.1, from coordinate 12,788 downwards.
ATCCCTGCTTCCTCTTCGTCTTTCTCTCAATTGAGGCTCTACCATCCAGTTATGACCTCAAGACGGCTCTCGGGCCACTCTGTTTTGGTGGACATTTCAGTTGTAGATCAAATTCTGTTCCCGTTGCTCCTTCTGCACGCACACATACGCGCGCTTCCTTTGACCACTCAGCAACCTCGGGGGAAAGGGAGAAAGAGCAGAGCTCTGGCCAACGGAGTGTTGACTCTAAGACGGGATTATTTCTGCTAGGAATCAGAAGCGCTCTGCTGCTGGATATCATGGCTGTCCAGAATCTTTTTATTATTCCAGCATTGTTGAATGACGGGGGAGTTAACAAAGACTGAAGGGAAAAACAAACGTCATAATCTGTTTTTTTTTTTTTGTTTTTTTTGCTTTTAGTTAAAAGTCTGTCATAGTTTCAGCGTGTCAGCAAAGGTCGCTGATTTGAAGCAGGATTAGAAGGTTTTTGTCCCAAATGATGCTGAAGCTAAAAATGACATTGCGGCTCCTCATGTCTGCAGCAGCAGACAGTGAGGCTCTGAGGACTTTTGACATGAAATAACAAATTTGGATTTTTTTTTTTTTTTTTTTGCTATAACTTGAGCACTTTTAAACGTTGCTTCCCCAGAGAAAATTAAAGTTAGAATTCAGTCCTTTACCCTGTCATTGCTTCAGTTTCTTTAGTCAACTCCGTGTCAGATTTTTCACGTTAAAGTTTTAAGACACATCCAGATGTGAAAGAGAGAACACAGACACAGGGCGTCACGGCTGCAGTTGAAGACACCATCATGCTTCTTTCAAATGAGTTACAGAATACTGTGTACTGTATTCATATTTCTAATTACTCTTCTAGTAAAGTTCCTCTGTCCTCTTGACCGATGAGAAACTTTCCCTCCCGCAGTTCTGGTTCAGCCTTCGCACAAATCAAGTCAGTTGGCCGTAACTGCCCAGTGACATTTGGATAAGTCCTGATTTTTCCACTGGAGCTCACAGATGTGTAGAGTTTGAGGCTGGACACTGCTGACACCACTGGACATGTTCAGCAAAAAAAAAACTATAGTTTCAGAAGATATAGAAAAAAAAAAATGTCTGAAAGGAAGGCAGCTCTTAAAGGAAGAATGCCCTGCAAAAATGAGGTCCCTGAGACAGTAAGGGCTGTTCTGCAGATTGGGTCTGTGCAGCTTCTTGACGAGGAACAGAAAGTGCAATATCCTGCTCTGCAGTTAACTGGACGGATTCAAGTTCTTTTTGTTTAAGTCCCAAATGAGAGCCCGCTGATGCAGCTGCTCTCTGACGCTGCTGCTGTAGATCCCAGATCTGCATGGAAAATTCTGCACAAAAGACCTTTTCATATATGCATAGAAAAAAATACAAATTTATGCATAAATATTTTATCTTTCATGTCTGGCTAACTTTTATTTCTAACGTCAGCAGTGTCTAAACTTCTTTTGTATTTGGGGCAGATCCGATCAGATTCTCCTATTCATTTGAAACCATGTTATGTTATTGTAGTACAGTACAATAGTAACAATGTATTTTATTTACTTAAAGTACCTTACTGAGTGTTATTGTATATATGTTTCAACCACTTGTATAAGGACAGAAAACAGAAAAACCGTAGCAATCCGTTGGTTTACCAACAATCACAGCAACTTGACAAAGCAACCTAAATCAAAATTATATACATATATATGTAAACCAATACAATGCTTTGATGTTATTAGACCACCCCCAAAATAAAACAGTTCAAAGAAAGCCATCATTAGTCAAAAAAATATATTAAAATGCAGTATTCTTGCTCCATATTGCAGTTCTGTGTTTGCTCGCATCGCAGCAGGAATTTTGCTACGTGCCAGGATTTTACAGTTATTTTTTTTTTTTCCTTTTTTGTGATGATAAAACTATTTCTGACCAAAGAAAAAATACAGCAAAAATAAAGCGTAGCATAAAGGACCATACATTCGAGGGAAGGTTGTTAACAGTGTTAACAGTATGGGGTAAATATGTACGGAAATTACATATAATAACTTTTTGGCATCTACTCTGCGATTTGTACATTTTTTTTTTTTTTTGCATAGGGTCTTGAAACGCAATAACCGCTAAAGGAGAGGGAGTGAAGTAATTCAAAGCACAATAGTTACCTAAAAGCTCGCACTAAAAAAGTGAAGAAAAAAGCATTAATGCAGTTATGTAATTTGCTCAGAAACACCTATATGTGTATACCATGGTAATAAAAAAATGCTGCATTAAACCAAATTCCTCCCTCTCTACCCAACCTACTGTATTTTAAGTGTTAAAAAAAGCCATGATATAGAGATTATCGGTTTTCTGGCAGCTGCAGTTTCCACGGCGACCACCCAAATCACACTGCACCATGCTGGGAGTGGCAACCTGGCATTCTGGACTCAAGTTTGCTTCTTTAACCACTGACCCTCATTGATAGTTTGCTGATATATAGTGATGCAGTGTAAAATTTGCAGGTTGTTTGATTCAGATATTTTTTTCATTATCTGTGGTTAAAAACTGAAAATATTTGTGTGTCTTTTTTGGATTTGTTTCTATACTATCATCAGTAATGTGTTTACTGCCCGACCATCACAGGTCGCCCATGATTCACTGGGGAACGTATGCATTTTTCTATTCCTTTCTTCTCTCTCTCTCTCTTTCTCTCTCGGTCTCTGGATCGTCCATCCTTCTCCTTAAAGCCTGTACAGGCAGAAGAGATGGAAAGTAGACAAAGCCTGAGGGCTATAAACCACCAAGACAATTCCTCCCTCCCTAACTCCTCCTGCTCCGCCTCGTCTCCCTCCTCCTCCTATAGTTTTCATCACGCACACACTCTTCTGCCCTGTCTCTTTAGGCTTCTTCTGCAGAAAGTTTGCTCTGCAGAAGTTGTCCATCTGTATAATTCATTCAGGAGTCTTTAAAACTCAGCTATGTCAATGTATTATTCTGGAAAAAAATAATAATATTAGAGGGCTTCTTGGCTCATGGGCACGCTGTTAGAAACACACCGTTTAGAGTGTGTGTTGTGTTACCTCTGTGGAGGCTTCAATTTCACAACAATGCGAGTCGTTCAAAGGAAATCTTTAATCTTCAAATGTGTTGAGGGAAGTGTGTTTACCTTCTGCACTGGAGGAAATTATTTGACACTTGTTTCGTGGAAAATCTGACTGAAATTCTGGGATGGTTTGAGTTTATATATATATTCTGAGAAGATAAATAGTCAGCAGTGGTCCTTTGGTGCCGATTTGGAGATACATTTTATCATTCCAGCGCTAATTCATTACAAATTGGAAAAAACATCAACTAGTTGGTCGCAAACAATTACTGTTCTTAATTATTTTCTTTTTACTGAGGATTTAGGTGGAATAATAATTAACACTCACTAAATATTTAGTTTAACAGACGCTTACAGAGAGTTCAGATGGGGCCACAGCTGATACTCCCTTATTGGCAGAGCAACACACTAGCTGCTGTAATGAGTGCAGAAGATCGAGTCAAATCAATAGACACCAGACCTAACACTCTTCCCAGTGTGTTCAGTGTGAGAGATTCCAATGAAGGAAAAATCAAACCGAAAAAAAAAAGGGATTTTCTTTAAAAACGATCAGCACCATTCTGCAGATCTGTTTCTACTGAGGAGTTAGGCTGGAGGGCGCCTTCCAATGGGCTCATCATTTGCTGGAAGGTCCATGAGGGCTAGTACAGTGCAGTGTGATTTGCGTGGCAGTCTCAGAGACTTTGTCCCCTCGGCCCATTAACTGATAAGATGGATCGATGGACGAAAGCAGGGTTTTGAACCCGAATTTATTGGCTTTGTTTTCAACAGAAAGTTACATAAACGTTTCTGGTTCTGGGCTCCACCATAAAATTGATGTTTAAAAATAAGTTTAACAAGAATAACACAAGATATATATGCATATGAAATACACATGGATATACCTTCCCCCATGGTTTCCCTTAATTTCCCCCTGTGTTGTTGTCCCATTGGATTCTTAGAATATTCTCCAAGTACTGTATGTCTTGCCTCACAAGGAGTGGCAGGAATAAAGAATTATTTTGTTTACCAAAGAAATACTGTAGTCTAACTAGACAGGCCGTTGATAATGCATTGCTACCATCCATCCACGTTGACCACCATCATTAACATGGACGAATATATAGATATTGTGTCTGAAACTAACAATTCAACTTTAATTTCTGAACCAAACAAAATGTCAAACGTTTCTGATTTTATGTTTTTTTATGATTTAAAGAAATGATGTCTCCAATACCAAGGCCCTATCAAAGACAATAGAAAATATGTGAAATGTCTTTTTTTTTGGTATCAATAACATTTATACTTTTTAAACATTTGTATTTACGGTCAGAAAACTACAACATATGGATGATAAACAATGCGCAAAATGCAAAAGTTCCCACACGTTACACAGTAAATTGCTGCAGTAGAATTACCATCATCATTACCAGATGTAGTGGCAAATGTGGTAAATTTTTTTATTCACCCCTGTTTTGGTCCTCCTCACATTTATCCTCTCCGCTCTGTCCCCACGCAGCCATCGGACGGACGTTGATCCCACGATATTTCAGCACGGTGTTCGAGGGCGGGGTCAGCGAGCTCCACTACATCCTCAAACACTCCAAGGAATCCTTCCACAATTCCTGCATCACCCTGGACTGTGATCAGTGCACCATGGTCACGCAGCACGGGAAGCCCATGTTTACAAAGGTAACAGCTGACCCTCCAGCTTCTCCCACCATGAATAATTGATCATGAGCGATGATAATGGAGCAGAGCAGGTGTTTAACTGGTTGAAGATCAAATCCATTCCTAACCTTTAGATTCTTTCCCTTTTGTTCCTTTAAGTGCTGGAGGTCTAGGTCATAGCTGGTGGCACTTATATATGTATAGAAATATATATTTCCTGGATTAAATTTATTGTTTGTTTTTTTTATTATTATTCTTTCTTGTTTTGTGACACTGATAACCATAGCTGCTCAGACCTTTCTGGCTACTGTAGGTTTACTAAAAATGTAAAAGTACCAGAAGGCAACAGCTTTTCTTATTGTAGTCAAGGCAATATTTTAATAAAAAATACAATGAAGTCAGATAAGCTAAAGACTAATTAAAAAACTCAACACAAAATAGCAGTATAACGCCCAGAAGGAAGCTCTTACACTGAAAATTAATCAATAAAAGCTACAAGAAGACAAAAAAAATATATATTTATATTTATTTACTTTATCTTTTTCATTTTGTTTACTTCATTTTTTAAAATGTCATATTTATTAAAAAAAATTATATTTGATTCAGTAAAACTTAAATTATTAGATAAGCTAAAAAAACATCTGTAATTGCTACAATAGATTAATTAAATGTTATTTAAATAATGTGCTTTTCCATCAAATATTGGAAAAAGAATGAATTTAGCGCTGGGGGGTAAGCTAAAGAAAATGATGGATACAAGCAAAATAGATAAAAGCAAAGGTTACTATGCATGTCTGAAAATTCCTAATTCTAAAGTGGGTAACGTGAACTAATAAAATATTTTGATAAAATGTATATCTTAAAACAACATATACAGGGAGCTGTGATAAAATACTTAAAAGCGCCATAGTTAGTCAAAAACAGTAAATAGCCTTGTAAAATGATTTACAATATTTTATTATAACGGAAATTACCTAAATGTATTGCATTTGTTAAATGCTGCTATATTTGCCTTTAAATAGATGTAAAAGGTGACCTTTTATATCGAGGAGTGTACAATGATTTGTCCATAACCCTCACTTTGGTTATACTATACATGCATAATTGATTATTTGTTTTCAGGGTCTTATATGTTCGTTTATGTCGGTGTTTCTGTGCACAATTTAAAAAAAAAAAATTAAGTGAGTCCATGAGACAAGAAGATAACAGTACAACAGATACAAAAGAGAAGGTCCAGCAGATTTAATACTGTCCTCTTAGACCTGAGAATCCAGTGGCGTTTGCGGAGTTAAGGCAGGGGACTGACTCCACAGCCCTGGGATAGTGAAGGATAGTGAAGGACAGGGACATGAGTAAGATCTCTGGATAGCATGATCCCGTTTGCGCAGAAAGATGGCAGCGGGAGGAAGCCGAGGAAACACAAATTGCTCAGGTGAGATAATCCACACCTGACATAGAGGTCCTGTGGAAGCTGAGTTCATCTGCTTTTGACTTTAGGCAGTGAATCCCCCTGAGAGCTGGAGCGAATATCTGCTTCACTACAGTCTGATCCAGATGCTGAGCTGACTCCCAGTGTTCTTCTGCTGACGCTCTAAATGAACCTGAGCCCAGAAAACCTTGTCAGTGCTGAGCAAACCAGCTAAATAGATTCATGTTTCCCAGGACCCTGGACCCTGGGCTACAGCATCAGGGTGGATTATTCTGACATTAAACAGCACCTTATTTTATTTTTCTTTGTACTTTACAGTAACCACCCCCTCTATTTAAATTTAGATCAAAATTTTCCCGGCTATCAGTGAGCTGGACTGAAAAAAAAATGAATGAATCCATGTTTGAGATCTTAACTTTCAGTAATGTGCCTTATCACTATGTTGTGTCATAAAATAAAAAAACATTATCAGCTTCAGAATTATTTCAGAAGTCCTGCTGTATTTGTAGCTGGAGTCACTTAAATTAAACCGAAGCTGAGATGAAAGGTTAGAAAAAAAACAAAATGGTCATGTCTTGTATAATAGAAATCTTCTTTAGCTACAAAACAATTTCCAAATTTCTGGCCTGGGTTGATTTTGTCAGAAAAATCTTTTTTTTATTATTGTTTATTCATTCATTTTTATTATAATGTTCGTTTTTCTGTTGTCGGGCTACAGGGGCAGCATTCTCCACCACTGCCACCCAAATCACAGTAATCCAAGCCTTCCTGTGGGTGGTTAGCCCACTGGAAGTTACATGGGTCGAGATAGTGCTATGTTCAGAGCACCTCAGTGGCAACCTGGATTCAAACCTTAAGCCACACATACCCAAATATGCTTCCTTAACCGCTAAGCCACCACTGCCGCTTATCAGAAGCAGTGATGATATAAAATTTGTTGTTGAAAACTGGAAATTCTTTTATTATCAGTTTCCAACTGACTATATTTACTCAAAAATAGCTTCACAGACAAGAAGAAACTCTAAGGAGCAAACCAGTGTGAGAAAAACACACATTGCCATATCAGCATTTAAAGTTTTTTTCAGGCCAAGAACCCAAAAAAAAAAAAACAACCAAGGCAAACTGCCTACAACTTGTATTGCATAATGCCATATTAAATATTTTACTTGTCTCGGACAAAACCAAAACATATTTGGAAGATTTTCAATAACTCAAAATTACACTCATGTCCTGGACTCATTGGGGGTCAAGACATTATTTTGAAAAGGCTAGTTTTGCTTTTAAAATATCTGATGAGAGGGAAAAAAAATATTTCAAAATCATACTTTTTAGCTAGTCTCAGTGTTTCAGTTCAGCCTGACATTTGCAATCACTCTGGTCCGTTGGGCTTTGTAATGCGGCCCGCCAACCTTGTCCAAATTAAATATATTTTTTTATATTATCATTATACATCTGCTTAATTTGTTTTCCAGTAGCCATAATGGATATAAGAAATGTAGGATTTTAGGTTTATTATATGGCTTTACATGCCATTTACCTTAGTTCAAATGAACGATCAAACACAGGAAGAGTCAAAAAGTTTGCCCATGCCTGGTTTATAATGTATTTTTGCCATAATCTCCTTTTATTTTGGAATTTAACTTCTTGTTCAGAATAGACGCCTTTGTTCGCTCTGGATTTTTTGAAGATAAGCTCAAGTCCTTGGAATTTCATGGTTGTAGAATGGTTATTGCTAATGTCTAATGGTAAGGAAGTCACTGGTTTTATTTGCCAGTGATAATATGTGGTCCCTCTAATTGGAGAATGAATATCTCTGCCTGTTCATCTATCTATCTATGCCTCCATCCATCCATCCATCTTTGCATCTATCCATCCATCCATCCATCATCCATCCATCCATCCATCCATCCATCCATCCATCCACTCTCCATTGATCCATCATGTCAACAGCACCAATGCTTCTTTTAGGGTTTGCATTAAGAGGTTCTCTACTCTGTTAAGTGCTAGTAAAGAATTATTTTATTGTCTTATCATGGTCATGATTCTAAGCATGAAACATTCAGGACGTACAGGAAATGGCTTTTGCTGTTGTAGATGTGAAAAAAAAAAAAAACACTCCTCCTGAAAAACATGATCAATTACAAATGTCTGACATTAACCGAGCACAAACAGAAGCAGTCAACAGCCTGGTCAACAAAAAGCTAAATTTGATGCTCGCAGCACGGCTCTCTTCTTTCATCTTCACCTAAATTGGATGAGAAGAATTAATTCATTAGAAAAAAAAAGCAAAGGAAAAAAAAAAAATTCCAATAACGGAGCGTGTTCTCCCTGAGCTGCGAGCAGCAGCCGTGAGCCTGCAGCTCTGGAGGCCCCGAATCTCAATCAGCTCTGCCTCGCCTCGCTTTCCTCAAACACCACCACCACTTCTCTCCTCATCCTCCCCCAATCCCCCCACCCTCCTCCTCCTCCCTCTCTCCTCATTCTGCTGCCTGACTCACTCATTCTCCTCTCCCTCTTTATTCCACCGCTCTCTCTCATCCTCCTCCCCTCTCCTCCATCTCCCCTCACCCTGCACCCTTAGTGCAAGCACACACACACACACACACACACACACACACACACACTCTCACATGCTTCATCCCTGGAGAAATCATCCCCAGCTCCCAACTCGTGCTCTTGCTCTCCCACTTTCTCTTTCTCTCCCCTCTCTCTCTTTCTGTATGTTCCTTTTCTTTTTTCAAACTTCCAACTCTAATTTTCCCTTATTGAAATTGACAATTTAAACTAATTATTTTACTTTATTATAAGTGAGCCTTTTTTGTTTTTCACATCCATTTCAGACTGTTTCCCCCAGTAATAATAACTATGACGTATCCAGAACATTTTGACAGAATGGAAGCTACAAATATGAAGCGACAGATAAAAAAAAAAAACAGTTAATTGTCTGTATAAAATTTCTAATCATTTGATATTATTATTTCATATATTTTGACATAATTAACTTCTGACTTTGACTTCCGGGGCTGTGTATTGACAATCTCTGGCATTAATTTTATACGATGTAGAATAAATTTGTCCTTAAAATCTTCTCCCATAATTAATATAGAGACTTTGACTAATCAGGTGCTGACCGCAAATTTAATCTCATTAAAAAACATTCAAAGAGATCACAAAAGTGTTGCTTTAAAGTGAAGATGTTGTGATTATGAAATGCTTTTATGGGAATTGTGTTGTGACATTGGAGGTAGATACAAGTATTTAAAGTTTCCCTCTGTTACCAGAGCAGACGTAGAGGTTGCGAAGAACGGTCTGTTAACAGTATTTAGGCTTATAGCTACTGCTGTTTTTTTTTTTTTTTTTTTGTCTCTCTCTCTCTTTTTCTCTCTCTCTTTATGGAAACCACAGGGTGAGAAATATATCATCATCAAGTATGACGGTTCTTAATGTATCACGTTATATTTATAACAATTCAATTGTTTTTGTTGAAACATACATTTTCTCTTTTAATATTCTTAGAAATAAAAAAATAATTTACTTAATTTCAAATTCAATTCAACTAAGAATTAGTTCCTCAAATAGAATAAAGACGACAATTAACAAATTATGGTTTTAACTAGCCAATGTATTACACGACAGAGGGCAGCATCCCTTCCGAACAAAACATTAACAAAATCTATACAGATAGATAGATAGATAGATAGATAGAAAGATAGATAAGGTGCATAGATTAGTAATTAATAAATGATGGCTATATTTAACTTTGATTTTATTAATTATATAGAAATTATATGCATTAAACACATTGTTTAACATATAAACAAAATAACAACAGCCGTTTGAAAAATAGTATTTGTTTTTCGTTGGTTGCTGACTGTTCTGGACAGGATATTCTCTGTCTCCCGACGCTGCTCCTGCTACTGCTGCTGTTGCTGCTGTTGCTCACTAACGAACAGGTGGGGTCTAGCTGGGTGCTGAGAGTGGGTGGTGTTCTCCAGGTGCTACTGCTACACAGACCATGTGTAAGGTTTCACACAGGCCTCTGAGGTGTTGACAAGGTGACACCAGGTGGCCAATTTGACCACCAGCACCAATGTGACCCTTCTCTTCAATTAGTGACAAAGCTTTCAATTTTGTTCATTTTCACTAGCAGTATTTTTTGTGTCTTTAGTTTGTAGGGTAGATGTGTATATATATACTCTCACAAGTGAAATTTTGCTTAAATAGGATAAATGGATCGGATATATATATATATGTGTGTGTGTGTGTGTATATATATATATATATATATATATATATATATTGCTAGTTTTTCTTTACATTTTATCCTATTTAAGCAAAATTTCACTTGTGAGTGTGTCCAAAATCTGGGTCTCAGCCCAAATGGGGCACTGTGGTATACTTCATACAAGCTTTAAATGTTTTAAATGTACCTTTTATGCGGTGCGCTTTACGCAGTTTTGCTATCCATCAGTATTGCTATCGTCTTAATTTCATCGGTTAGGAAATTTCTTACATTTTTAGAAATGTTTCGCTATTCAAGGCAGTGGTGGCCTAGTGGTTAGGGAACCAGACTTTGGTATGGAGTGTTCCATGTCCGACTCCACCAACTGCCTGAGGTCCAATGAGCATGGCATCTCCTCAACCACTGCTCCCCGGGCACTGAAAGCTGCCCACTTTTCACTGTGGTGATGGTTTAAATGCAGAATTCATATTTTGTTGTGTGCAGTGATTTGAATTACAACAGCAGTTACAGCTCGACTTATTTCCTTTCAACCGAAACATACATCTGCATTTTGTAAATATTCACGTCACAAATTACATATTTCCTCGCAGTTGCGACTCTCAGGTGTTCCCTGTAATTCAACCTCATTTGTTTGTTCGTTTGATTGATTGATAGTGGCAGCCTGTGGTTACTGCTGTAGTGTTTGTTTATTGTCTAACCGGGGGCTTGAATGTTAGCGCTTCACTCCTGCAGCACTGTGAAGTCAGCGTGGCGTCAGCTCAGACTCTGCAGGCACCTGGCTCACAGGTGTGCACCACATTAGTTATGACTCGGGATTTTAGACTATTATTCTGTACTTTTCGTGATGAATGGATTATTGAATGAACTCGTAGTAATGTACACAGTGAAGAATAAATATCCTTCCAAGCCAGTTAATCAATGTTCCAACATAAGTAGCAGTATAGTTAATGTTACACAGTAAAAATGCCATGAACAGTTTTCAAGAGAAACATGACAAAAATAAGGTTTATGTTGCGTCTGACTGTTCCAGCTTGGTTCACATAGTTATCTTGCTAACAGCGAAACACTGTATCACTCATAGTCAAAAAGGGCTCATAAAGGGAAGCTATGCTTAGTGCACCATCTGCTGGTTCAAGTGGTACTTCATCCTGTCTGCGGATTTGTCTTTCTTTCCCCCGAACTTTGAAAAGATCGATAAAATCATAAATCTTTACAATACAAAACATATTGCAGAGACATGTTATACTCAGAGATTTACTTTCCACTTTTAATTTCTTAATGATAAACACGCCTGCTCCTTGAAGTGTTTACGCTGCCGATACAACCCTTTTGCCATACATTACAAGTTAATCATTGTATGATTTTTTTTTTTTGTTTGTTTTTTTTTTGTTTACCCATAAATAGCAATAAATGCCATGGTTTTAGTGGTCACATTCAGTGACACTCGTCTGCCTATGTTGACACTCAGGGTCTTGCAGATGCCTAACAGTATTTAAGACATGCATGTCAGCACCTCGCTGCATTAATTGAGGATATTTAGTCAACTTTGGACCAATTTATATTCACCAGAGGCAGCCGTGAACGCTCATAATAATCGATCTAACGACCTTCAGCTCCTCTGTTGTTAATAGATTGTCATGTTGGAGAACAGTATTGAATAGTGTCTCGACTGCGGGACCCTGTTATTCTTTTTTTTTTTTTTTTGCTCTTTTGAGTCGGAGATCCCCTGATCTCAGCCCCGATGTGTGGAAGATTTATGACCCTTCTCATAAATCAATGAGGACTCTCTGTGAGGGGCTGTAACCATTTAATGGACCACTTTGGATTCAACGGGATGTTCCCTCTTAGTTTTCATAAGGGGGGTTACTGTTAAGCTGAGAAGAAAATATGGCAGCAGCTATTGTGAGAATCCATCTATTTTTACCAATAGGTTTTTACTGTAAAGCGTTGACAAGGGTTTGTTTATGAAAATCCCCGTACACCGGGAAGAGAGTGCTGTGTCTGTGGCTCATGCTGTACGTCTCTGCAGCAGCAGGGCACAGAGACAGATATCTGCACATTTATTGCAATTAAAGTGCTTCGTATCCAGGATCTGATTCAGTGCGTGAGCAGAGAAGAGAGAGAAGGAGACGATGTAAATGATCAGTGCAGCAGTTTTCTCCTGGTTCACTAGTAACTGTTATTCAGGTTGTTTATTTTTGACTGCTGCTGGGTTAAGGCAAGAAATTATATCCAGAAGATTTCAACAGATCCTGGTATTTCTTCACATCTTCCTCAGCATTATGGCTTTTAATAAGCTTTACTGACTCATAGGGAATACATTTCTCCCACTGCCTAATGACAAATGAGACATAGTGCACTTTTTGGAACCAAAAATATATATAATGTGTATATATATATATATA